>CM033473.1:25777375-26362375 GCA_019447015.1 Hymenochirus boettgeri | reverse complement strand
TTGATATATTATAGCTTGTCCTTTGAATTCATTACTGTATGCCTGCTATGCTTCTGGATGCCTCATGGAAACTGAGCAATTTAGAAACTTGTACTGAGCCTGTACTGAGCCTGGGCATGCTCAGAAGAGACAGACAGGGGATTAGCATTCAGTCATTGGCTGCGATGTCAACTGTCAAATCCATAACTGACAGTTGCTAACTGGGATAACCAGGAAGCATAAACAGGGGAAACAGGACATTGTGCAGGATTTCAGGTTAGACTTATATATTTCACATTTCAAACTATTACCGTTTAGGGTTTTGGGGGGTGATTTACCTGTATGTAAGTTTTCATTTCAGGGCTGGACTTTAAACCTGCTGCTCCCCAGATGTTTGAAAACTACAACTCTCAGAATTCCATGGCTGACTTCTGTGGTTTAGGTATGTTGGGAGATGTCCTAGTATTGTGCTCCTGACACATACAATGTGCCATGGGTCTGCTTATTGGCTTCTGCTGAAACCATTACTACTTTGTGGATAATTGGCTTGTCTTCATTATGCAGTGCCCAAACTGTGCCAATCCCGTACATGCGTCTGGAATTAATGATGGGTCCAGTAGAAAAACTATCCCAACATAGACAAGTAGCAGAATTAATTCTCTATGATTCCAATACATACATCTAAATAATCTCACCCAACAGAGGAACAAGACAACCAAGGTGCCCATACATTAAAACTCACCTTGAACAATCCCACGACATTCAATACATTTTTCTGGAACCGCCTTTCCCGTTCTTTTTTTGGGATCGACAGGTGCCGTATGTCGGAGGTGAAAAAGAACGCGAAAGGCTGTTCCAGAAGAATTGATTGAATGACGTCAGGTAAATTCAATGTATGTTTAATGTATGGGCACCTTAAAAATCGATAAATAAAATTAAGGCTCTGCTTTTTATACTGCAGTAAGTGTCAGTAAATCACTTGGGCTTCAATATTCTGCAGAACCTGTCAGCCCAAATATCTGTGTGTAAGACTTTTCAACTGACAGTCCACTGGAATATTGGGGGGTAAATCTGTTGGCTGGAATCAGTTTCATCTTTGAATTTTCATCTGTGAAGGGAGGTGTGAGGGGTGAGTAAAGACCAGGGGTAATACTGAGATGTCATCTCTCTGCCTGGGGAAAGGCAGTGCTTTGGTTTGTGTGAGAAGGTGACGGGCGTTCCTGAAGGGGCCCGGTCTCCAATATGACACCTCCCTCCCTCCACGATCAGCCATTTTTAAACAGCTGATCACACATTGAAGGAAACATACACGTGATCAGCTGTTTAAAAGACCAGACCCGAACTTCCAGAACCGGTCTTTCAAACAGCTGATTGCACGTAAGTTTGCTTCATACGCGAAATCAGCTATTTAAACACAGCTGGTCGAGGTAGAGATTGTGGGCTTGTGGCGGGTCCTACTACTGTCCGCCCCCCCCTGTTGTGGGGGTGGTAGTAACAACACTGGAACGTGATAGATGCGGTGACCGGTCAATCATATTTATAAATGCCGATAAGTGTTTCCTTGCAATGTCAATTAAAACCGACAAGTCTAAGGTAGCGAAAATGCGTAAGTGCCTGTATATCTACCCTGCTTGTGGGTCCCTGGAAGGTGTCAGAGTATTGTGGAGTGTTTCCCAATACTAATAAGGGTCCAGAGGTGTGTTAGACAATTTCCCAGCATTTACTGTAATATGATCGCCGATTTCCAGGTTAATCAAGATCGCAATTTTATCTTTTTGCTGTGATACAGGACTAAACACAATAAATCCGGCGATGTGTGCCAGCGACATTAGAGTATTCATTGCGTTAAGTCCTTATCGCGGCAGAAAGAGAAGATAGTACCGCCACACGTCGCTACTGCAAAACTTTTTGCCGGTATTATAAAAACGGCAGAAATAAAGATCTTTGACAGGGTGATGTGCGGAGATAGAAAACAGCGATATTAGCGATCCTTTATAAATACTAATCCAACCGTATCTGAATTGCCATATCATCATTGGCACCTGTCCGATCACCTATACACAGACAATTCTTGGCCATAATGGCTCTTTGTTGGCCAGTCATGCGTTGGGGGTCGTGCCTGCAATCGCATGTCTGTATGTAGCTTAAGAACAGCCCGTTCCATAATACGAACCTTCCTTACATGTTCAGTCATTGGGTGAAGGCTGGATATCAATCCGAAGGCTAAAACTGAAGTTTAGATGTCAGGATCTTCTCCTAGTGTCTCCACCCTTCCATTAGGAAACCCTATATCCAGCGTGCATCCTAATTTATCTCAAATAATGACTATCAGAACTGAGAAATCCATTAGAGCGCAATAACATCATAAACAATATCCCCAATCAAGTAATTCAATGATTGAATTTAGCTTCAAAAAAGCTTTCAGGATAGAAGGTGAAAGATAGATTAAAAAAACAATTGTATAAAGGCAACAATGAACTCTAGGGAACATATTATTGCCCTCAAATTGAACATTGATTTCTTGGTTCCCATAACATCTAAGAAACATAATTGTGTTGCTCCTGTACCCTGTTGTGCTTCAGTATTTTATGACATTACACAATGGGGACTATTATCAATAGCTTGAGCACACCGAGCTTTACAAATAGAGTCACGCCCCCATAAGGTCAAATTCTTAAAGCTGCGAGGTGCCTTAAGATGATATTCTTAAACAGTGCTGCTCCGAAGTGCCTTATTGCTTTTATCTAATAGATTTTTTGAAACAAAAAAAAAAGTATATGAAAAAAAATATATATAACATGAAGGGATAATGTTTTTACATGTCCTATAAAATAGGCCCCTTTCATGTTAAACAGTGGGTCAGTTCGACTGTTTAGCTATGAACTGTGACTTTGTGTTCGGCGATTCTTTGAATCCTTAAACGCGGCCCAGACGCCTGATTTCTTCTTGTCCATTTTATTATGGCCCATCAAAGCTTTTCCTTTAATTAGGAGACCTGTTGAACAGTAAGTGTTTGGAAAGAGCTTGGAAAGAACCGGTCATTTATCTCGTAAAGGAATTTTAAATTAGCCCACTCTGCGTGAATTAAGCCATAAGATCCTTCAAAAGCTTTTGCCCTTTAAGCCGAGTCAAGCTAAAAAAAAAAGACTTCAAACGGCACAGACAGAGTTAGGAAACTTAATTGTTCCAACTTATTAACTAAAAGGTGTAGAATAGAAACAGAGAGAACTTGGACACAGAGATAAGTGTTTCCCAGATGCCAGGATTTTACCATTGTCACTTAAGATATTGTTTCTTATAATTACAACTACCATCAAGATCTACTATGGGTCATTGTATTTGATTGCTCCTCTCCAAATGTATAGTAGAATAGAGACACTGTGCTTGGCAGGGGATCATTTCCTTTCCGCTATCTGGATACGTAGGGACTCTGATCGCAATTACCAAGACGACAAGAATCGTTGTGTTATTCTTTCCTTTCTTCTCCCCCTTTTATATTTAAGAAAAATGGAGAGAGGAAATTTAGGGCACTGGGGAATCTGTACAATTTCTGTGTTACAAAGCCCATAGGACTGATTGAAGTCATGTAGTAATATGTGTGAGAGTTTTTCTCTACATCAGAAGGAAGATGTTTTGATCTTTTTGTTATTTGGTAAAATGCTATTAGGGAAAGTTACTGTCACTAAACTTTTGCCCTGAAACATACAGAAGCACAGTCCAATGTTACTTGCATATGTTTCAAACCTGTTACTCTGCTGATATCGAAGGATAATATTAAAGCTAACATATAAAAATGTCTGAATGAATTATGCTTGTGAAGGTTCTCATTCATCCAGGTCATGGTATATCTGTAATATTCATTCATCCAGGTCATGGTATATCTGTAATATTCATTCATCCAGGTCATGGTATATATGTGAAATATTCATTCATCCAGGTCATGGTTATATCTGTAATATCATCCATCCAGGTCATGGTAGATCTGTAATATCATTCATCCAGGTCATGGTATATCTGTAATATTCATTCATCCAGGTCATGGTAATCTGTAATATTCATCATCAGCACATGGTATATCTGTAAATTCATTCATCCAGGTCATGGTATACTGTAATATTCATTCATCCAGGTTATGGTATATCTGTAATATTCATTCATCCAGGTCATGGTATATCTGTAATATTCATCCATCCAGGTCAGGTACATCTGTAATATTCTTCATCCAGGTCATGGTATATCTGTAAATTCATCCATCCAGGTCATGGTATATCTGTAATATTCTTCATCCAGGTCATGGTATATCTGTAATATTCATTCATCCAGGTCATGGTATATCTGTAAATTCATTCATCCAGGTCATGGTATATCTGTAATATTCATTCATTCAGGCCACGGTATATCTGTAATATTCTTATTCAGGTCATGGTATATCTGTAATATTCATCCATCCAGGTCATGGTATCATCTGTAATATTCATTCATCCAGGTCATGGTATATCTGTAATATTCATCCATCCAGGCATGGTATCGTAATATTCATTCATCCAGGTCATGGTATATCTGTAATAGTCATTCATCCAGGTCATGGTAATCTGTAATATTCATTCATCCAGGTCATGGTATATCTGTAATTAGTCATTCCTCCCAGGTCATTGGTATTATCTGTAATATTCATTCATCCAGGTCATGGTATATCTGTAATATCATTCATCCAGGTCATGGATATCTGTAATATTCATTATCCAGGTCATGGTTATATCTGGTAATATTCATTCATCCAGGTCATGGTATATCTGTAATATTCATTCATCCAGGTCATGGTATATCTGCAATATTCATTCATTCAGGTCATGGTATATCTGTAATATTCATTCATCCAGGCCACGGTATATCTGTAATATTCATTCATCCAGGTCACGGTATATCTATAATATTCATTCATTCATTCATTCATTCATCCAGGTCATGGTATATCTGTAATATTCATTCATCCAGGTGATGGTATATCTGTAATATTCATTCATCCAGGTCATGGTATATCTGTAATATCATCATCAGGCCACGGTATATCTGTAATATTCATTCATCCATGCATGGTATACTGTAATATTCATCCTCCAGGTCATGGTAATCTGTAATATTCATTCATCCAGGTCATGGTATATCTGTAATATTCATCCATCCAGGTCATGGTATATCTGTAATATTCATTCATCCAGGTCATGGTATATCTGTAATATTCATCATCCAGGTCATGGTATATCTGTAATATTCATTCATCCAGGTCATGGTATATCTGTAATAGTCATTCATCCAGGCATGGTTATCTGTAATATTCATTCATCCAGGTCATGGTATATCTGTAATATTCATTCATCCAGTGCATGGTATATCTGTAATATTCATTCATCCAGGTCATAGTATATCTGTAATATTCATCCATCCAGGTCATGGTATATCTGTAATATTCATTCCATGGTATATCTGTAATATTCATCCATCCAGGTCATTGTATATCTGTAATATTCATTCATCCAGGTCATGGTAAATACTGTAATTTCATTCATCCAGGTCATGGTATATCTGTAATATTCATTCATCCAGGTCATGGTATATCTGTAATATTCATTCATCCAGGTCATGGTATATCTGTAATATTCATTCATCCAGGTCATGTATATCTGTAATTCATTCATCCAGGTCATGGTATATCTGTTGTATTCAATTAGATCAACGGACTTGAAGTTTAGTTCTTGAAGACGTTTCGGTAGTCATCCGACTTTCTCAATTCTGAATGACTTGTACAAGAATCTGTGGCAATTATGTACCCTGGAAAGTCCCAATTGGCATATCACAGCCAGGTGTTAGGGGCGTTATGGATAATGGCTAAGAGGTGTTATAGAACACCCAGAGTAAGGTGTCAAAACAGCATTGTACATGGCAGACAGTCATTTCTTTAGCCTTTGCCTCTGTGCTAGTGGGGATGTTTCTCTGCAACACAGAGCAGAGAACATTCCCACTAGCACAGAGGCGAAGGCTAAAGAAATAAACATTTTAGAGGAGCCCTTAAAACTTGTAGATATCCAGACTGGGCCTTTGTTAAAAGAAGTAGAGAAAGGAAAAGAACACGAATACCAACAGTAAAGGGGAAAAGCAAGACAGGAGAAAGAACATGGTCATCCACATATGTAGCAGGCGTCTCTGAGAAATTAAGAAGAATTATAGCTGTACGAGCTGTAGCTCCTCAACAAAATTATATTGGGAGGTAGGAATAATCAATCCAACCTCCCTGCTCCAGGTATTTTCCATTTTTAAAGGTACATTTTTACAGTATAGTTATCCTTTAAAGGAATATCCCTACACCATTCCAGGCCAGTAGTTAAAACTGATTCCTTGCAGCACTAAATCCTGGGTTTGTATGTTCTTCCTTTGCTTGTGTGGGATCACACAATCATAAAGACTTTTTGATAGGCTGTGTGTATGAGATAAATTGATTAGATTGTAAGCTCTTTGGGGCAGAGCTTGATGTGATTGGATTAAATCATTGTGAAGTGCTGTGTAATATCTACAGTAGCTCTATATAAAAGATAAAATACATGCATGAATATGATGGACAGCCCCATTTTAAGAGCTTACCCAGCTGTCCTGGACCAAGCCGTGTCTCAGAATAATCATTGAATGGGTGAGACCAGGCATGTCCTGCACTGCTACTCCCTCCCTGAGGATCTGAACCAATATATTTTTATTCTTAAAAGGTTTTGTTACATAAAACCTAACGTGCATGCTGCTACTCCTTTGCGAATATAAATTCTAGAGTTTGCGAATATAAATTCTAGAGTTTTTTGGGAGGTAAGACACACTACTCCTTCCTCCTATTTTGTAGTAGAATAGAAGTGGTGAGCGTTGAATATCCACTCATCTGCACTGGCAGCCCTGCTGTTGCTCCTCAAAGAAGTTCCCCTCCTCTACCTCAAACAGGAGGTAGTGTAGTGTCTCTTAGCTCCCAGAAAAATACAGAATACAGACCGGTCAGCCAACCATTTTGGTGCAACCAACCTGTGTGAGCATGTGCACCCATTGGCTACATACTTCTTATCCGTATTTACTGTCTTTATGCACATATTTCTATAAGGTTGTATGCACACAAATAGGGATGTCTATGATAAAGTGCTTTTTAACCTGTTGATAATGTTTTTTGTATGAATACAAATGTGTGGGGAAAGAGAAACACTGTTAAATCTTAGCAATTGGTTTTCAACACTTTTTAATCCCTGTTCTGTGTCTGTAAGGCTGAATCTGCTGTAGCATGATCTGTGACTAACAGAGACAGGTCTTTGTGCTGTTATTGATTGCCTCTCTAGTTCTCTCTAGGAATCAAGGCTGCAGTTTCCTTGTTTTGATCTCTTGAGCGGGGCCTTCCTCTGTAACCTTAGGGCCCTAGGAAAATCATTGTGTTGGAGCCCTCTACCATAGCTAAGGGCCTCCTAGGCAAATCATTTTTCTGGTGCCCCTACTGTAGCTTTAGGGGCACCTAAGGGAATCATTGTTCTTAGGCCTCTCTTGAGCTTCAGGACTTTAGCCTTCAACTCTCAAGCAGCCTATGGTTCAAGGATCCAGTGCTTGGGCAATTTCTGCCCCTAGCCAGACACTTCATATAGGGTTACCACCTAGTCCATCTGGCAATTAACTCCGCCCGGTAATCATTTCCTCTGTCTAGTGGTCTGGGTTTACATTCACCCTGGGGGGAAAGTGACAAACATAACAGCCAGAAGGATTCAAATACACTCTGCTCAGAGCTCAGGGCATTGTTGGAATATTGTACAACCAGGATTGATCCATGTGTGGGCCCCTTTAATTTTCAACTCCATCTAAGTGCAGTGGACTCACGTTTGTGCATGTGTACTGGCAGATGACTTTGGTTCTGTACACATGTGGTGGAAAAACTGTTGTATGGGGATCGGTTGGCTGTGCGCCCACACACGCAGCCTATAGTTTCGGCTCCCTCCATCTGGAACAGCCGACAGCGATGCTGATGGAGAACGTTCGTCTGTGTCGTTGTTGTGTTTTGGCCCCTACACCTTGCCAATACAATGGGATTTGTCTGGGATTGGCAAGATGTATGGACACCTTTAGAGTGAGTTGGTTGATAGATAGTGTACATCTACGTGTTCCTTTCCCTTTTCTCTGCTTATAGTTTTCCCCATTATATTGTCAATGCAATTTTCCTAGCAGAAAAACGAACCAATCTTTACTTTCCTGACATAGATCTGCTCTAATGATCCCTAATGCCCGAGTCTAGAACCACAACTGCAGATATCAGTACGTCACTGTGTTATCTTAATGGGATTTTAAATACATTTCCTCTTTAAAAATAAGCAAAAAATAATCTTAATCCGATAAGTAGGAAAAGGGACACAAACTGTGCTTGGTTGTTTGGATGGATAAGACATTGCTAGTCAATAACATGATTTGGGGGCAGTCACAGATATAACAATTCCCAGGAATTTCACCCTGGTTCTAAATAAATGTCTGAACTTGGCAGGCAAGGTAAAAACTATGGGGGTTATTCAATAAAATTTCTATCGTTTAAAATGGTGCTAATTTTGCCCCAACCAATCAGATGTTAGCTTTCAAATGTTACATAAGTTCTGATTGGTTAGGGCAAAATTAGCACCATTTTAAACGATAAGAACTTTTATTGAATCTCCCTGATAAGTGGGTGTGTTGTAATATAATTAATGTCATTTGGTAGGTTTGTGACACATGCTGGTTACATTCTGGTTGGCCTCCCTCTGCCTTGTTCTGCTAAATAATGATCTTGCTTTCATTTTGTAATCTATGGACATATTTAATATTCCTTGGAATACCTCCCAACTGCCCAGATTTTGGGGAACCCGCTCTGCCATTCTAGATTTCTGATCTGTGGTCCCAGATCCTAGAGGTCGTATCCTAGGTTGGACAGGGTTCTGGTCAATGCTGAAAGTAGGGATGAATTAGGGACTGGACATAAACTGCCTAGATTTTGTCTGCCAGTCATTATTATTATTATTAATGTGGATTTATATAGCCCAACATCTTCCATAGCGCTTTATAATTACATGTATACATTCACATCAGGCCCTGCCCCGAAGAGCTTACAATCTAAGCACATTAATTTGACACATACAACCTATCAGTATGTCTTTATGATTGTGGAAAACCCACGCAAGCACGGGGAGAACATACAAACTCCTTGCAGATGTTTCCAAGGTGGAATCGAACTCAGGACCTCAGCGCTTGCATGATGCAATTATTTGGCCCGACCGACATTGCAATGTGTGTACCTAGCTAAATATAGGGAACCAGGAACAATCACAACACATCAGGAGTAGAGCAAGACTCCAAGAGATTCAACCAGCCACCAAACCTCCTTTGCCAATCAGAAGAGGGAATTGAATGCACAAGCGGTCTATCGAACTTACGAATGTCCCTTCGACGACGAATGAAAGGACCCAGAGAGAGCGGGCAGGACCAGGGGTGAGGTAAGGAGCTCCGGGTAATGACATTATGGACACCTTTAGCCACAATGCAATCAACACCGTCATTCAGGGAGTCCCTGACGCGCTGCGGTTATATGCTGATTGGACACAGATTCTTGTACAAGTCGGATGACTAGAGAAACTTCTTCAAGAACTAAACATTAAGTCCAGTTGAGCTAACGAAAACCACAGATAAACGTAAGACTTTATTCAAGATATGGCCTGCATTAGCGATATCTTGAATTAACAATGACCTTTTACTGAAGAGATAGTGCTCTGATGAATGTGGGGGGGGAGGGGGGCTGGCTATGGTAAAAGTAAGACTGACATCTCTTAACGACCAGTCGACCTGGCAGAAATAGCCTCTGTCATGGCAAAAGTAGCCGCATCCAACATCTTGCCATGACTGAATGTGCACTCGAAGAAGACTGCACAATATCTGATCATCCTTTCAGTCTGCGGCTGATGTACCTCCGATATTTGGGCCTATCCGGCTGAAATATGGAAACAGGTCAGTTGACCTGAAATATCTGTTTGTGTGTACCTTGCCTTACACTGATTGTTCTAGCAAGAAGCGTTCTATTGTTAGATGTACTGTAATGCATTAAGAGTATAATGGCAATGAAACAGCTGCATAGCCGTTTCTCTTACATAGGATGTGGGTCAGCCATTTTGGAAGAGGGCTTACCTTTCCGGTCTTCTGCCAGGACAGTGCTGAGCCCTGACCCGGAAGCCTCCTCCCATTGGTCAGGTCCAGCGAGGAATAGTGTGGGAATCCAGTCGGCGGCTGAAGACTGACCTGTGGAGAGAGAGCAGTGGTAACTGCTTACCTCAGGATTTCAAGATACGTTAATAAAAAAAAAAAAAGTGTTATTGTTAAATATTTTAAAGCAAAGAAAAAAAAATGTTTTGTTTAAAAAAAATAATAAAAAAGAAGGATTTATTTGGTTGGTATTGCATATTATTGTCGCAGCTTGGAGGGTGCAGATAGAATTTGGCTATAGACTTTATGGTTATAGCCGTATTGGTCTGGTTAGATTTACCATATACTGTGGTAAGTTTTAAAACAGCAATGTTCTATGGTAAAATGAATTCTGGTTTTATAGAAAATTTTAATTAATAAAATATTAAAGCTGCGGCCAGATTACTCCACCTTCAAATCGTTGTGGCGTTTCACTATTGTGTTTGCCTTATTATTTGTGCGGCTTAACATTCCCATGTTATCACCATTTCCTCATGTAATTAATGACTAATAATTTAGTTACTAATGACTGCAGTTTGTACAGCACGCCCCCTTAAAGGACCAATTCTATAAATGATAGGGTGAATTAAATTAAGACCCTAACGTGCGTCCAGCTGCTTTCATCCTGCTCTCTATCTGCTCCCTCCCTGCTCCCTATCTTCTCCTCCCTGCCCCTATCTGCTCCTCCCCTGCCTCTCTATCTGCTCCCTCCTCCCTGCTCTCTATCTGCTCCCTCCCTGCTCTCTATCTGCTCCCTCTCCCTGCTCTCTATCTGCTCCCTCCCTGCCCTCTGCTCTCGCTCCCTTCCCTCCCTCTATCTGCTCCATCCCTGCTCTCTATCTGCTCCCTCCCTGCTCTCTATCTGCTCCCTCCCTGCTCTCTATCTGCTCCCTCCCTGCTCTCTATCTCTATCTGCTCCCTCCCTGCTCTTCTATCTGCTCCCTCCCTGCTCTCTATCTGCTCCCTCCCTGCTCTCTATCTGCTCCCTCCCTTGCTCTCTATCTGCTCCCTCCCTGCTCTCTATCTGCTCCCTCCCTGCTCTCTATCTGCTCCCTCCTGCTCTCTATCTGCTCGCTTCCCGCTGCCTCTATCTGCTCCCTCCCTGCTCTCTAATCGCCCCTCTCCTCCTGCTCTCTATCTGCTCCCTCCCTGCTCTCTATCTGCTCCTTCCCTGCTCTCTATCTGCTCCCTCCCTGCTCTCTATCTGCTCCCTCCCTGCTCTCTATCTGCTCCCTCCCTGCTCTCTATCTGCACCCTCCCTGATTTTTTACATCTTGATTGTTACTAACCATTGCTAGGTATTTCCTTGTCATAAGGGATTATTTGGGTGCGATCAACAATGTGTATGCAGCAACAACAACAAAAAATTGCTCCACTTAAGGTTATTCGTTAAACACGTTATTATAGATCTATAATTTATGGTGTACTCAGTACAGGTATATATATGTATTGAAATGAATTTATAAAACAGTGTACGGTTGCCTTAGACGTATTCATTATGCTGGATTCCCAACTATTGGCCAAACACTAGCATTCCATCAAGCAAATGATCCTTCAGACACCTTGAAACTACTATTGGTAATCCTCAATCATCCTCCAGGCAGATCCATCTTTTAAAATGTCCAAGATGGGGTCAGTGTCTAGGTTTCTCGCTGTGATTAGGTAATTAGTGCTTAGATCTTACACCAACAGATCTTTATAATTTCAATTTGTTCTGCTGTACATTAAAAATGTTCTAATATATTCTTTATGATATCATTATATCAAGATTATGTCATTGTTGTCACATCACTCTGGTGACAAACGGATTAAGTTAGAAGCAACAAGGGTGTCTGGCAATTGGTCCTTGTCTTGTTACTGAAATAAAGCTCCCATCTTCCTTGAAGGCCACCATACAATCTTACACCATTTGAAATGTATGTTTTGGAGCTAAGGCCTTTGGCTATTGCCCTTTTTCTCCCTACAATAAAGCCCTAAAAAAAAGATGATGACATAAATGAGACATTAGTACACCAGTTTTGATCAAAATATGTAGATTTCAGAAATGTGATAGAAGACTAATACCAAGATTGATCTTTTAAAAATAAAACAAGTGGCTTTAGCAGATTAAAATTGTTTGGTCAGAACCTGTTTCAGTATGTACATTTAGGCAGAGGATGGAGGGGATGGAGGGGATGGAGATTAGCCTGAATGGCTAATTGAGGATGGTTAATAGATGTCTGTGTATTCAGTTCTTGAGAACCAGATGAACTTCACAAGCACATGCCTTCAGGTTAATACCTTATGGTTAATGGTCCTAAGGTGTCAGCTGGTAAGTTGAAGTTAAGTCTATGGTTAACTGTTGAATTATCTCTACAGATCAACCGAGAATTTCATCAACCTTACCAAGTGGTTTACCATTAACCGTATAATTCACATTGTGCAACTTATACTGCCTAGGAGGATAATTCCTAACTCTTAGCATGAGTGGGTGTAAATTGGTTAGTGAACTATTACACGCGCATATAAATATCTTTAATGTTTACTTTCCTATATATATGTATATATTTATTTCCTAAATTGTGACAGCTGCCTTGGGCTTTGGGAAAAGTCGATTTCTAAATGACGCAGATATAATTAAAAGGAAAAATAAAGTCCCTAAAGCATATTGCTCATAAAATATTGTGTGTTTATGCTTCAATAATTCCCCCCCCCATTAATCTTAAATATGCAAATCCCCCATTTATCTGGAATTACGAAGGCTGGAGTGGGCGTGTGCAAGATTAGAATATTCCATCATAACCTTTGATCCTCTTACTCCCTTCTTCCTAGATAGAAATAAAATGTGGCAAGACTGTATTATTTTAAGAGACTTCAAAATAGAAATTGATTTTCTTTATTAGGGACGAAGTCTTCCACTCCCCTTAAGCAGTCGCTCCGTAATCCCATCACTTTACATTGGAAAGCTTCCCCCCCTCCTTTTTACCATAACGGGGGAATATTTCTGAGAAGGAATTAATTTTTCAGATGCTGTAAAGAGATGACTTAAGGATTTAGGATCTGCCCTATTCAGACTACATCTCTCTGTGATTAGAACAAGCCCGAAATAGTTTTTTTTTTTAGGGTCAGTGAGTTTTAGATGAAGTTTAGGATTTGTTCCCGAGGATGAAACTGATCTTATAATTTTATGGAGGTACTTACGCACTAATCCCTTGAATTTGCTTTGTCAAATGGAATTTTCATGCTGCAATAGTAAGAATTCATTCCAAGAAGTCAATTATTTCTAAGTACCAGGTTTTATTAAAGAGGATATTAGATCTAAGCAAATCAATTCGCTACCTGCAATTAGAGTTAAACCAATACAATATAGTGTAGAATACACCGGAGGGAGATAATTCAGGCTTTAATTAGTGTGATCAGGAATCTGCAAAGTGTGAAATTACTTGACAGATTCCTTAACAATGAAAGTATTGAATGTGTAGGTGGGATTGATGTTAATCGCAGAGGAGGTTTTCGGGTGGGCTGCTGTAGTTCAAGGTAGAGTATCACTGCAGCAGATTGGAAGGGTGAGAAGTAGACATTAGAGTTCCACAGAGATAAATCAATTTACTTAAGAGATTAGCAGAATCTCCAAATATTTTACATTTTACAAGAATCAAGAGCTGAATGGATTGCTGCTGGGGATATTGGCCCCAACCCTGGGCCCTGCAACATTTCGACTTGCCTTCGTCCTTGAATCCCCCCCCTATTATTTTTTGGGGGTCTTATCTTTCTAATCTTATAACTATCCCTACTCTTTCTCCTTCTCTTTTTCCCTTCTCCTGTGGCCTTCTTAATGGACGTTCCCTTGCTAACAAGCACCCCTTTATTCATGACCTGTTCTGCTGTAACTCCTTTCATCTCCTGGCCCTTAACGAAAAACTTGGATCTCCCAACATGACACTGCTGTTGAGGCCTCTGTTACGCATGGTGGTCTATCTTTCTCTCATTCGCCTTGTTCCTCAGGACGTGGAGAGGTAGGTCTTCTTTTGTACCCTGTCTGCTGCTTTCAATTTGTTAGTTTTCCTCCATCTATTTCATTTTCCTCATTTGAGGTACATAATGTCCAACTTTTCCACCCCTTATGTCTAAGAATAGCAGTCATATCCCAGCGGCCGGTTTGAAACATGGCTCTCTGTCTTTCTTTCCTTTGACTGTCTGGCTATTATTTTAGGTGATTTCAATTGTCACATTGATGACACGCAATGCTGGCCCTCCCGCTTTCTCCACCTAACTTCCTTATTCTACCTCCAGCAGTGGACCAACACTAGCACCCACAAGGATGGTCACTTTCTCGACATTGTCTTAACTAAAAACCTTTCAGGTCTCACATTTTGCTAGTAACTCTAATAACTTTCTCTACCACCTACTCTCCCCTCTCCTCCAATACTCCATCTAGTGTCCTTTTTCGCAACATCCGAGCAATTGACCATCCTGCTTTATCCTCTTTTCTCAGCTATACCCTCGCTTCTGATTCTAACCCTGACTCAACAAACAAAGCTATCTTATCCACTACCATTGACTTCTTTGTCCCGCTACAAACTCGCAAGCAATGTTGCACTAACCCTTGTTCTTGGCTCACTTCGGAAACCAAATTCTTATTTTTTTGCACGCATGCTGCTGAGCGGCTGTGGAAAAAGTTTTGTGCTCAGGCCAACTTTTACCACTACAAGTTTACATTGTTGTGTCTTAAAGGACATGTCCTGCACTGCAGGCAGCTGTGTCTTTGATTGACTGCCTCTCAGCCAATCACGGACGCAGCTACTGGTCCAGCCCCCTGCTTTCTGCAGGCAGAGGGCCAGATCAGAACACCAGGGGAATGAAGCTCTGTAAGTACCTTTCTGACGACTTTTTTTGCAAACAAATATGGTGGTTGGGGGTGGGACAGGGTCCACTACACAACAGAATAAGTTAATATTATAGGTGGAGATACCCTTTAAGTCGTCTCTTTCGGATGCTAAATTCTCCTACTATAGCACACTGATAACCAATAACAAAAATAACCTATGTTGTTTGTTTTCACTATTTAACACTTTCTTAAATCCCTCGCCTACTAACACTTTTACTTCCATCTACGATCCTCAGGATTTTGCAGACTACTTTCTACACTGAAGTAGAAAATATCCGTATGCAAATGCCTTCACCCCTGGACAACTCACACCTCTTTCTTCCTGCAACACCACCTGCAACTTTGGAATCTTTTACCCCTGTCACCCATTCTGAAGTCTCAGACCTTCTTTTATCCTCACTTCTTACAACATGTATCCCATGGCCTCCTGCTTACTCAAATACTTCTTTAAAATCCTGACCTCTGGGATATTTCCTGCTGCCTTCAAACATGCGTGTCAAGCCCCTTCTTAAAAAATCCTCTCTTGATCCGTCCTGTCTCTCTAACTACCGCCCTGTCTCCCTTTTGCCATTTGCTTCTAAACTCTTAGAACGTCTCGTCTTTACACTTATTACTAACCACCTCCATGCAAATAACCTATTGGACCAATTGCAATCAGGGTTCCGACTGGGTCATTGAACTGAAACAGCCTTCTGTAAGGTTACTAATGACCTACAAACTGCAAAATCAAAGGGACAATTCTCTATCCTCATTCTTCTCGATTTATTGGCTACCTTTGAAACTGTGGGCATCTGAAATCTAGCTGCTTCTTGGTTTTCTTCTTACCTTTCTAACAGATCTTTCTCTGTCTCCTGTGCTAATAAAACTTCCTCTCCTGTTCCACATAGTGGGGGGTTCCCCAGGGCTCTGTTTTGGGACCATAACTGTTCTCCCTCTACACTATCAGGGAGATTCAATAAAAGTTCTTATCCTTAAAAATGGTGCTAATTTTGCCCCAACCAATCGGATCTTATTTAACATTTGAAAGCTCACAGCTGATTGGTTGGGGCAAAATTAGCACCAAGAACTTTTATTGAATCTCCCTTGTATGTCTTTGGGAGATATAATTAGTTCATTTGGCTTTAAGGGCCCTATTTATAAAAAATCGTTATCGTTATCGTAAAATACCGATCGTTATCGTAAAATAACGACCGGGTTTTTACCGATAACGACCGTTATTTACAGATAACGACCGTTATTTACCGATATCGTTAAATACCGGTCGTTATCGGTAAATACCGGTCGTTATTTACCGATAACGACCGTTATTTACCGATAACGGTCGTTATTTACCGATAACGGCCGTTATCGGTAAATAACGACCGTTATCGGTAAATAACGACCGTTATCGGTAAATAACGACCGTTATCGGTAAATAACGGTCGTTATCGGTAAAACCCCGGTCGTTATTTTACGATAACGATCGGTATTTTACGATAACGATAACGATTTTTTATAAATAGGGCCCCAAGAATCACCTATACGCTGATGATACCCAAATATATGTGTCCACCCCGCACTAACCCTGAAGTTCATTCTCAAATCTCTAAATGTCTGGTCCCTGTTTCCTTCTGTGTGGCACACCGCTGTCTTAAATTGAATCTTTCCAAAGCTGAACATATGACCTAAACCTGGACCTAGTCCACCCTGCTTTATTTCTACTGATAATGTGGTTATTAACCCTGTTAAAACTGCACACTGTTTTGGAGTAAACTTTGACTCCTCTCTTTCCTTTCCTCTCGATCCACTATTAAAAGGCTGGTGCATGCCCTTGTCCTCTCTCGTCTTGACTACTGTAATATTCTTTTACTTAGTTTGCCGGCCTGTCATTTGTCCCCTCTCCTCTCGATACTGCAGTCTCGGGATGGCTTCCCATCAAGCAAAGAATAATGATCAATACCCTTCTTTTACCTTTAAATCTCTAAAATCTGCTGCATCGCCCTACCTTCTCTCATGGCCCCATATACTCCTGGCAGTGCCCTCAGTTCCTCACAAGGAAATCTTCTCCACAAACCCCCAATGAACACTTCTTAAACCCATCTTAAACCATTCTCTCCTTTGGAACTCTCTCCCTCTCTCACTTCGCTCGGAGACATCCATGAATACTTTCAAATCTACCTTTCTGAGCACCAGCATAGCAAATGATTGTTAGCCATCTCAAGCGTTGTACCCTTCCCCTCACTTGTATCTGTATGTTGTCCTACCCACTTAGATTGTAAGCTCTTCAGGGCAGGGATCTCATTCCTAATGTGTCAAGGCATGCTGCACTTATATTACTTTATCCATAATTTATATATATATATATATATATATATATATATATATATATATATATATATATACAAAAATTCCAAAAAATGTAGCAGCACACCTAAATTGATTCTATATTAATACAGGTTGGTGCAAATCTCCAAAATTTTATACAGAAAAAAGAGACGGAGCAGCAAAATATTCTCATAGTAGCAACGGTTCGGGTCCATATTACCCTTCATCAGGCATGTGAACTGATGAAACTAAATTGTTTACTAAACCCACAGATAGGAATCAGGTATTACATTATGAAAGTCAACATCCCATACACACAAAGAAAGCTATTCCCACCAGTCAATTTACTAGAATAGAGAGACTGGTGAGTAATGAACATGTTAAATCTGAACAGATGCAGACAATGGAAACTAAATTTAGGAGGAGGGGTTATCCTGTAAAGGTGATCAAAGAGGTCAGGGATATGTAAGGGACAAACGGATGAAACGGGATATAAAATCCAGATTGACGTTTGTCACCAACTTTAATGATATGAGTAGTGGAATCTCTAACATACTAAGGAAACATTGGAGTATGCTTGTCCTGACATAGTTGAATTTCAAGCCCCTCCTATGATGTCATTCAAAAGGAACAAGACGATAGGTCAAGACGTCTTCTAAAGGGGACATTTGTTCTGAAACAGGGAAAGGGACTTTATGGCTAACTAAAAGCCGTGATGGAATGCGGCCATGCCATAATTGTATTTATTGTTCCCTTGTACTACAGGGAAAGGAATTCATTATACCCCATTCAGGGGAAACCATTCAATTAAAAGGTAGTCACACATGTGACACTAAATTTGTAGTTTATGTAATTGTATGTCCATGTGGCCTACTATATGTAGGAGAGACAACACAAAAAATTAAATTGAGAATGACGCAACACAGATCCTCAGTAAACACGAGACAAACACATTTGCCCTTGCCCAAACATTATGTGGATAAAGGACATCTAGCAACTGATATGAAGTTTAGGATATTGGGATCTATACCCTTGAATTATGTTGGAAATAGGGAACACCGAATGAAATGTAGGGAGGTCTGGTGGATTAAAAAGTTGAGCTCCCTACATCCTAATGGACTAAATAGAGATTATAATTTATATTTATAGGCTTTGAAGTCTTGGACTTAGGGAATCTCCCATAGAATATGTTTATTGATGTGTACGAAGGGTTAACATTATAATATGTAACAAATATGGCTGCTTTAATTATGTGTATGACGTCATATCCTGTGGATGATGTATAAAAGGGATGGTCTTGATAGGCCATTCACTCTTTAGTTCTCATGCCTGATGAAGGGTAATATGGACCTGAACCATTGCTACTATGAGAATATTTGAACAGAATTTTTGAAATATATTGCATGAAACAAAAACAGAGTGCTGCTCCGTCTCTTTTTTCTATATATATATATATAATTATCTATATCATATATTTTTTATAATAATTATATATATAGATATAGGTGTATTAACCTATGTATTAAATTGTATCTAATTGTATATAATTGCTTGCACTTATGCCTTTGTTTGTATACTCTGTATTTTATAATGTACAGCGCTGTGTACCCAAGTGGCGCTTTATAAATAAAATTATACACACAAACATAACAGTATGATTTACAGTAGGGTACTGAAACACACAAGAGGTTTAAATGTTTGCCCATGCTTTTAATTTGCAGTAACCAATCAAACATCAGTTTTCTTCTGTGTTAGACAAAATCTAATTGGTTGCTGAAGAATATTAGCACAAGCAAATCACATTTTAGGTCATATTTTTAAGGTAAGGAAAATAAGTTACGTTATTTACCAACTGCAGTGTGAATTTACACTAAATTATTTTAAACTATCAAGTGCTATTTTACACTAATGTACGTTATTTAACAGTATCGGGTGGGTATTATTTTGCACTACCGGCATTCTTTTACACCACTGGGGGTTATCTTACATTACTTGGAGTTATTTTACACTAACGGACATATTTATAAAAACCAGGCTTTAATGTAACCCCCATCAATGTTTAGTCATAAAGTAACAATAGAGGTCATTATTGTACATCTGTCTCATAAAATAACAATACCGCTTGTTACAGTGGGATATTATGTTATAGTAATTGTGTAAATACGGCCCTTTATTCCACCAGCCCTTGTAGGAAGGTAGGTGGCTAAAACCAACGATTAAAGATTTGGCACCAAGTCAAAGAAAAAAAGATGCTTGAATCCTATGGGGCTCATTTACCCAGAGCCGCTATTGCTCTGGGTAAATGTCCCGATCGCAATTCAATACCGCGTTTGTGACTGTGGGTAAATCCCGAAATTTGCTCACAGTGGGACTGTAATGCCAACTATCAGCTGCCATTAAAATCCAGCGGTAAAAGTAGATATTGAAAAAAAAATCGATATTGAATTGCAAGCGTCGGACGCGTAATCCGCGCATCAGGCGCTAATATGGAGTTAAAGTCACGCTAACTGGTAGAGAACTGGTTAGCCCAACTTTAACTCCATAAATTTGCCTAGCGCCTCTGGGTAAGTCCATTATAAGTTAATTAATAATTTTATTGTTTGTGTTCTTTGAATTAATTTATGTTCTATTGATACATTTTTAACATTGTAATTACATATTAATATGGTAATGGAGGTTGTGTGGTAGCTCTGGAATGTGCACTGGGATGTGAGGTCGCCATAGAGCATAGAGGTTGGTGATTGGCCAGGATTACACATATTGCAACCATTGTAAAAAAAACAAAACATTACATATGTATTATTATTTGATATTGAATCAGCATTCTTTCAATGGAATGTTATTATCTGGCATCCCTATAAATCAATATGGAGTTTGGCCAGTTGAGATGTGTTATTGTTTTTTCTAGAATCAATGCAGAACTGAGGGGAATAGCCAGAAATGAATGAGTGATCCTGAGATCAGCAATTAAGGCCAGACGGGGTCAGGATTACATTAACAGATCTGATTATGGACAGATATTGGGAGAATTACTTTTATATATAACCAGTGGGCTGGATTGTTACGATATTTCCCTATAGATACGATTTACACTTCCCTTTCCCTTGAAATAGTTGCAATACAAGATTTAATTGATTTGTTATGTCCAGTTACCAATGTGAATGAGGTAGGTAGTCTCTTAAGAAATCCTCTATGTTCTTTCCTATCCAGAGTAGGGGTCAATATTCAGAATTTTCAAAAATTAGTCGAGAATGATCTGGTTTTACTTCATGAAAAACTTCACCCAAAGAAATCTAATAGGGATATCCGTGACAACTTACCCCAGAATTTGAGGTGAGCTCTTAAATCATTGGCCTCTAATGACAAAATTGTCATCAAACAATCAGACAAGGGGGGTTCAATAGTAATCATGGACAGGTCCTATTATATTAGAGAATCGGAACGACAATTGTTTGACATAAATATGTACTCTGTAAGCCGGTGAACAATCCTATGGCTCAGTTCTATACTATTTTAAAGGATATTCTGGATAAAGGGAAGGATAGGTGAATACTTATCTTAACTGAATATGAGTATTTACTTGTAAAGACTCCAGGAACTCCTATTTTTCATATTCTTCCCAAGGTCCATAAGAGTCTGGTTGACCCTCAGGGTAGACCCATTATATCGGGTATAGGGTCATTGAATGAACCTTTATCTGAATATATAGATATATTTTTATACCCTATGGTTACCAGACTGAGATGTACACCAGCATGTCACAATAAAAATATTCTGTTACATTGATGACCTCATAATTATTTGGAGGGGTATGCAAACTGAGATATCTGATTTTATACAATATTGTACTCCATTATCGAAGTCAGCATTCAAATACCTACCAAAGACTTTGTCCCTACTAGTTAATTCCTGCGAATATGCAGGATCTTTTCCACACGAGACAGTTTTCAAATAAGAGTCATGGAGATGTGGGATGGATTCCTTGAACAAGGTTATCATCCTAAAGTAATTAAAGGGCATGTCCACCCCCCAAACTATAATTTAACCCACCACTGGCCCCACTATATAGTGTTTAAAAATCCTTACTTCACACCCCAGCTCCATATGGTTCTCCTGTAGTCCCCCCCCAAAGTCCCAAAAACTGCCCACCAGGAGGATAGCAGAGTCCATATAGGACTCTGCCTCCTATCTGGCCTCCGGGAGAAGTTTGGCATGTGTACTGCAGCCATTCTCCCCCTCCCTCCTGATTTTGTCTCCCTCCCCCTACCATAAAACCCTTTTTATATAATGTACTGCTCCCTCCCCCCCCCCCCAACTGCATTACTATTATTCACACAAAGTGCCCCGATCTTTAGTTACCATGCCTCTCTCCTTCGCCAGTCTGACCTCCCGGAAGCCGCGTCCGTGGCCGCTGCCTCTCAGCTAATCACGGACGTGGCTGCCGGTCCCGCCCCCTGCTTGCATTTCCGTCCAAGCAGAGGGCCGGGGCAGTGTGGGGAAGGATAGAGGCATGGTAAGTAAAGATCGGGGCACTTTCTGTGCAGAATAGTAATGCGGTTGGGGGGGAGCAGTACATTGGGGGAAGGAGCAGTACATTATATAAAAAGTTTATTAGAAGGGTGGACATGCCCTTTAAGAGGGCATATGATAGAGCAGTATTATGTGACCCCAATCAGAAGACTCTTTCAATCAAAAAGAAAAGAAAAAAGAAACATGGGTGTGAACAAATATAATGGGTATGGAGGTGAGAAACCAAAAAGGATTAATAGTAATGTGTGTAAATTTTCATTGATAACTTCTTATACTGCCCCATGGAAACAAATTTACAATATCCTGATGTGATATTGGTCCTTGTTACTCCTGGATCCGGTTTTGAGTAGGGTTGGATAGCTGAACTTTGGGCCCTATTTATAAAAGATCGGTATCGTTATCGTAAAATACCAATCGTTATCGTAAAATAATGACTGGTATTTACCAATAACGATAGATAACGGTCGTTATCGGTAAATAACGGTCGTTATCGGTAAATAACGGTCATTATTTTACGATAACGATCGGTATTTTACGATAACGATACTGATCTTTTATAAATAGGGCCCTTTATGAGTTCGGATGAACTCGAACTATTCGAACTAGTTTGATTTTCTGGACTCGCAGGAGAATTCTCGAATGTATGAGGATTTTCGAACGTTAGGCACGCCTCAAAGGGCCACTTCTGAAAACCCTCGAAAGGCCGACAATCCCACGGCTGGACGTTCGGGGGTACCGTAGCTCGAAACCAGGACCCCCTTCCGGGTCCTTACAAGGACCATTGTGGCCCTGACAAGGGCCTTTTGGGGCTTAAGTGGTCCCGCAGCTTGTGTGCGCTATGTCCTGCAGCTCGTGTGTGCTAAGTCCGTTTTTGCTGTTTCCCGTGCACGGACATGTTCCCAGGTCCCAGAGGCCTGTAAAGTAAGTTTACACTTTTTTAGAAGTTCGAGAGTTCGAAAACGGGCCAAATTTTATAAAGTTCGGACATTTCTAGTTTTGGGACAACTTTTCCCCTCTCAACCGAGTATCACATATAAGAAATCAAGATCCATTGCATTTCATAGCCTCCAGCCAATTGAGAGCGACGAGGGTGCACAGGTGTGATAAATGGTTACGCCATTCTGGCTCTTATAAGTGCGGATGTACTTTTTGTGAATGCTGCAGCTACATTTTTGTATCTCCTGATTTTATAAGCTCAGTTACGGGCAAGACCTACACTATTAAACATGGCATCAATTGTCAGATGGAGTATGTAGTGTATTTAGCAACGTGTAGTTGCAAGAAACAGTATGTGGGTCTCACTACAAGAAAGGATAGGGTTTTGGAACACCTCTCTAGTATAAGAGATTTACGTTCAGCCCATAGTAAACATGCAGTAGAAAATACTGATGGAGAACCCCATATTTTTAAGTTCCAAGCTATAGACACAAGTAGAACACCCAGAAAGGGTGGTAGCCATAAGGATATCCTATAACATAAAGAGGCAAAATCGATATTTGATTTAAAAAAGAGGGTCCCTTTGGCTGAGTACACACTGAGGGACTATTTGTCCTGACTGAGCGCTTGGTATGAGCGAGAGCTTTGCCGGGACAAATGTCCATCGGCTGCGGGAAATAATCATGGGTAATAATCGACATGGATCTAACTTAGAATGTAATGTGCAATATTTCTAATCGTTTAAAATGGTGCTAATTTTTTACCAACCAATCAGATGTTAGCTTTCAGATGTTAAATAAGATCTGATTGGTTGGGGCAAAATTAGCACAATTTTAAACGATAAGACCTTTTATTTAATCTCCCTGTATGTCCATTTCTTTTCATTCAATTCTTTAGACAACAATTTATAGGGTTTGTTTCTCTATTGATTTTATGTATGTTTAAATGGTCTTGGGGTTCGATTAGCTGCATAATAAATAAAACCAAGTGCAACAATAGAGGTTTCCCGTTTATGGTTAAATGTGATCTCCTTATTGAGTATGCTAACTGCTTTTAGACTATTTATTGAATCCATTTTGTGTTGCCAATTTCCTCTGATGAAGTGCCATTTCCAGGCATGAAACGCACCAGGCAAGCAGTGATCTGAGTGATTGTGCTATTGGACTTACAGCTTTCAGAAGTAACGATTTAAATTTGTGAATAAATGTTAAGTGTTCGTCTCCTGATCCTTGTCCCTGGAGGTGGCAGACTCCGTACTCTTCTTTTGCACATCTAGCTATGTCTTAATACCAAAAGCTTAACCCAAAGTGTTCAGAAACAACACATAAACTGACATCCGATCCAGCTTTCATACTGGTTAATTCTGCTTTTAGCTCATAAATTCTCTGATTAATGTTGCATTAGTTGATTAATCAAATTGCTTATAATATTTCTAGTAATGCAGAATGGCTGAGTTTATAATGATCTCAATGGGAACAGTTAGCGAGCTGGTCGAAATTGAAATATTTTTTATTGGATATTAGAAAAACTACTGAACTATAGCTTTTAATGATCAGTATGGCCAAGATGGCTGTATATCATTGGTATATCATATATCATGGCTGTATATCATTGGTATATCATATATCATATCTGTATATCATCTGTATACCATATATCATCTGTATACCATATAGCATGGCTGTATATCATCTGTATACCATATATCATGGCTGTATATCATCTGTATACCATATATCATGGCTGTATATCATCTGTATATCATATATCATGGCTGTATATCATCTGTATACCATATATTATGGCTGTATATTATCTGTATACCATATATCATGGCTGTATATCATCTGTATATCATATATCATGGCTGTATATCATCTGTATATCATATATCATGATTGTATATCATCTGTATATCATATATCATGGCTGTATATTATCTGTATATCATATATCATGATTGTATATCATCTGTATACCATATATCATGGCTGTATATCATCTGTATATCATATATCATGATTGTATATCATCTGTATATCATATATAATGGCTGTATATTATCTGTATATCATATATCATGATTGTATATCATCTGTATACCATATATCATGGCTGTATATCATCTGTATACTATATATCATGGCAGTATATCATCTGTATATCATATATCATGGCTGTATATCATCTGTATATCATATATCATGATTGTATATCATCTGTATACCATATATCATGGCTCTATATCATATATCATAGCTGTATATCGTCTGTATATTATACATCATGATTGTATATCATCTGTATACCATATATCATGCCTGTATATCATCTGTATATAATATATCATGGCTGTATATCACCTGTACACTATATATCATGGCTGTATATTATCTGTATACCATATATCATGGCTGTATATAATCTGTATATCATATATAATGGCTGTATATCATCTGTATTATACCATAGATCATCGTATCCATATAGCGCTGCTGTATATCATCTGTATCCATATATCATGGCTGTATATCATCTGTATACATATATCATGCTGTATTCATCTGTATACCATATATCATAGCTGTATATCATCTGTATATCATATATCATGGCTGTATATTATCTGTATATCATATATCATGGCTGTATATCATCTGTATACCATATATCATGGCTGTATATCATCTGTATACCATATATCATGGTTGTATATCATCTGTATATCATATATCATGGCTGTTTATTATCGTATATCATATATCATGGCTGTATATCATCTGTATACCATATATCATAGCTGTATATCATCTGTATACCACATATCATGGCTGTATATCATCTGTATACCATATATCATGGCTGTATATCATCTGTATACCATATATCATAGCGATATCATCTGTATATCATATATCAGGCTATATATCTGTATATCATATATCATGGCTGTATATCATCTGTATACCATATATCATGGCTGTATATCATCTGTATACCATATATCATGGTTGTATATCATCTGTATATCATATATCATGGCTGTTTATTATCTGTATATTATATATCATCTGTATACCATATATCATAGCTGTATATCATCTGTATACCATATATCATGGCTGTATATCATCTGTATACCATATATCATGGTTGTATATCATCTGTATATCATATATCATGGCTGTATATTATCTGTATATCATATATCATGGCTGTATATCATCTGTATAACATATATCATGGTTGTATATCATCTGTATATCATATATCATGGCTGCATATCATCTGTATATCATATATCATGGCTGTATATCATCTGTATACCATATATCTGGCTGTAATTTATCTTTTATCATATATCATGGCTGTATATCACTGTATACCATATATCATGTTGTATATCATCTGTAATCATATATCATGGCTGTATATCATCTGTATACCCATATATCATGGCTGTATAATCATCTGTATATCATTATCATGGCTGTATATCATCTGTATATACCATATATCATGGCTGTATATCATCTGTATAATCATATTCATGGCGGTATATCATCTGTATAGACCATATATCATGGCTGTATATCTGTATATCAAGGGCAAGGGGGTGGCCGCCCGCGGCCAAAGGGGGTGGTGTACTGCAAAAAGGGATGGATCAAAAAGTTGGCGGGAAAGGGCAGGGATAAGAAGGAATCGAAGAGCATAGGTAAACAGAGTGCCAAAGTGGAAAAAAGCCTCCGGGCACTGCCCAAGTGTTGAGGGGAACCCGGCTCGGCCAGTGGCGGAGAGGTTGGCACGGGGGTCCCAGATCCATAGATGTCGTATCCTAGGTTGACAGGGTGTGGTATCTGGTCAATGCTGAAATGAAAGGGATGAATATCGGAAACTAAAGAAAAATGACAGCGGAGTAAAGCTGCCAAAGTAGAAATAATGTGTTTGCAAAATGCGCGAGTCATGTGTATATTAAGGCGGGAAAGTTAGTAAATGGAAAGGGGGAAAAAGGGGAAAGGAAGAGAAGAAAAGGTCAAGAGGTGTGACCTTATTATAGTCGAAACAGGCAAGACGCAGACGCAACAAGCAGTGCGGGAGTTAAAATAAGGCGTCTAATTGATCGAGAAGGTTAACATGTATAACGAGGTGTAAAATAAACGAACTTCACAAGATGCAGCGGCCCCTGCCCCGAAGAGCTTACAAATCTAAGCACATTAATTTGACACAAAAGGGGGGGGAAAAGGGGGTAAAAACAACCTATCAATATGTCGTTTATAGTTTTGCATTTGTGGGGAAAAACACCACGCAAATCACGGGGAGAACTCCACAGCCTTGCGAGATGTATCCAATAGGTGGAATCGGGACTCAGGACCCAAGCGCTTGCATGAGTGCTAATTATTTAAATGCCGCGACCGAACATTGGCCATGTGTGGTTTGTACCTAGCTCAGATATAGGAACAAAACAGGACAAACAGATCACAAGCGACGTCAGTAGTAGAGCAAGAGAAGGGACTCCAAGAGATTGCAAGGGACGGTCAAACCCATCCACAGAAAACACGAAAGACCGAATCCTTTCCAAATCATAAGAGGAAAATGTGGCGGGATCACAGAGCGGCGGCATCGAACTTACTAGTGTCCGCTAGGAGATCAGAGAAGACAATAATGAAAGGAACCCATATAAGAAGCCCGGGGGCGATAAGCACATGGGTGAGGAAAAAGGGAGGAGGGGTAAGGTAAAGGCAAGGGGGGTCCCGGGTAATGTGACATAAATAAGGGGGACCAAACTTCATAGGCAGGTCATGAAGTCAACACGTGGTGCATTCATGGGGATGAAAAGTCCCAAAATTACAACGAGCGGTGGCTAGGATGGGTATATGCTGAACAAATAAAATGTACAGAAAACAGATATAACTTGGTGAAGCAGAGTCGGGGATGACTGCAAGAGACAAACTTCCTTCAAATAGGAGCTGAACCTTAGTGTCCACTTATTGAAGGTCTAGGGGACGAAATACCGACAGATAAAAACAGTAAGAAGCTGTTATAATCAAGAATAGTATGAAAGTCCTACAATTAAAAGCGAAAACATACGAATCATTTAGGAGGAGTGAGCAGTTGACGCGTTAAAATGATTTTACTGAAGAGATAGTGCTCTGATGAATGGTGGGGGGGGAGGGGCTGGCTATGGTAAAGTATGACTGACATCTCTTAACGACCAGTCGACCTGGCAGAATAAGCCTCGTGTCATGGCAAAATCAGCCGCATCCACATCTTGCCATGACTGAATGTGCACTCTAGAGAAGACTGCACATATCTGATCATCCTTCAGTCTGCGGCTGATGTACCTCCGATATTTTGGCCTATCCGGCTGAAATATGGAAACAGGTCAGTTGACCTGAAATATCTGTTTGTGGTGTACCTTGCCTTACACTGATTGTCTAGCAAAGAAGCGTTCTATTGTTAGATGTACTGTTGCATTAAGAGTATAATGGCAATGAAACGGCTGCATAGCCGTTTTCTTACATAGATGTGTTCACCATTTTGGAAGAGGGCTAACCTTTCCGGTCTTCTGCCAGGAACAGTGCATGAGCCCTGACCCGGAAGCCTCCTCCCATTGGTCAGGTCCACGAGAGGAATTAGGTGGGAATCCAGTCGGCGGCTGAAGGACTGACCTGTGGAGAGAGCAGTGAGTAACTGCTTACCTTCAGGATTTCAAGATACGTTAATAAAAAAAAAAAAAGTGTTATGTTAAATATTTTAAAGCAAAAAAAAAAATGTTTTGTTAAAAAAATAATAAAAAAAGAAGGGATTTATTTGGTTGGTATTGCATATTATTGTCGCAGCTTGGAGGGTGCAGATAGAATTTGGCTATAGACTTTATGGTTTATAGCCGTATTGGTCTGGTTAGATTTACCATATACTGTGGTAAGTTTTAAAACAGCAATGTTCTATGGTAAAATGAATTCTGGTTTTTATGGAAAATTTTAATTAATAAAATATTAAAGCTGCGGCCAGATTACTCCAACCTTCAAATCGTTGTGGCGTTTCACTTATTGTGTTTGCCTTATTATTTGTGCGGTTAACATTCCCTGTTATCACCATTTCCTCATGTAATAATACTAAGAATTATTTACTAATGACTGCAGTTTGTACAGCACGCCCCCTTAAAGGACCAATTCTATAAATGATATGGTGAATTAGAATTAAGACACTAACTGCGTCCAGCTGCTTTCATCCTGCTCTCTATCTGCTCCCTCCCTGCTCTCTATCTGCTCCCTCCCTGCCCTCACTGCTCCTCTCCCATCCCCCCTGCTCTCTATTGCTCCCTCCCTGTCTCTATCTGCTCCCTCCCTGTCTCTATCTGCTCCTCCCTGCCTCTACTGCTCCTCCCTGCCCTCTATCTGCTCCCTCCCTGCTCTCATCTGCTCCCTCCCTGCTCTCTATCCTTCCCTCCCTGCTCTCTATCTGCTCCTCCCTCCCCTGCTCTCTATCTGCTCCCTCCCGGCTCTCTATCTGCTCCCTCCCTGCTCTCTATCTGCTCCCTCCCCCTCTGCTCTCTATCTGCTCCCTCCTGCTCTCTATCGCTCCCTCCCTGCTCTCTATCGCTCCCTCCTGCTCTCTTCGCTCCCTCCCTGCTCTCTATCTGCTCCCTCCCTGCTCTCTATCTGTCCCTTCCCTCTCTCTATCTGCTCCTCCCTGCTCTCTATTGCTCCCTCCCTGCTCTCTATCTGTCCCTCCCTGCTCTCTATCTGCTCCCTCCCTGCTCTCTATCTGCTCCCTCCCTCCCTGCTCTCTATCTGCTCCCCCCTCCCTGCTTCTCCCCCCTGCTCCCTCCCTGCCCTCTATCTGCTCCCCATCCCTGCTCTCTATCTGCTCCCTCCCTGCTCTCTATCTCTGCCCTGCTCCCTCCCTGCTCTCTACTCTCCTGCTCCCTCCCTGCCCTCTATCTCTCTATCTGCTCCCTCCTGCTCTCTATCGCCCTCCCTCCTGATTTTTACATCTTATTGTTACTAACCATTGCTAGGTATTCCTTGTCATAAGGGTTTATTTGGGTGCGATCAACAATGTGTATCAGCAACAACAACAAAAAATTGCTCCACTTAAGGTTTTCGTTAAACACGTTATTATAGATCTATATTTTATGGTGTACTCAGTACAGGTATATATATGTATTGAAATGAATTTAAAAACAGTGTACGGTTGCCTTAGACGTATTCATTATGCTGGATTCCCAACTATTGGCCAAACACTAGCATTCCATCAAGCAAATGATCCTTCAGACACCTTGAAACTACTATTGGTAATCCTCAATCATCCTCCAGGCAGATCCATCTTTTAAAATGTCCAAGATGGGGTCAGTGTCTAGGTTTCTCGCTGTGATTAGGTAATTAGTGCTTAGATCTTACACCAACAGATCTTTATAATTTCAATTTGTTCTGCTGTACATTAAAAATGTTCTAATATATTCTTTATGAATCATTATTCAAGATTGGTCATTGTTGTCACATCACTACTTGTTGACAAACGGATTAAGTTAGAAGCAACAAGGTGTTCTGGCAATTGGTCCTTGTCTTGTTACTGAAATAAAGCCCCATCTTCCTTGAAGGCCACCATACAATCTTACAACCATTTGAAATGTATGTTTTGGAGCTAAGGCCTTTGGCTATTGCCCTTTTTCTCCCTACAATAAAGCCCTAAAAAAAGATAATGACATAAATAGACATTAGTACACCGATTTTGATCAAAATATGTAGATTTCAAAATGTGATAGAAGACTAATCCCAGATTGATCTTTTAAAAATAAAACAAGTGGCTTAGCAGTTTAAATTGTTTGGTCAGAACCTGTTTCAGTATGTACATTTAGGCAGAGGATGGAGGGGATGGAGGGGATGGAGATTAGCCTGAATGGCTAATTGAGGATGGTTAATATGTCTGTTTATTCATTCTTGAGAACCAGATGAACTTCACAAGCACATGCCTTCAGTTAATACCTTATGGTTATGTCCTAAGGTGTCAGCTGGTAAGTTGAAGTTAAGTCTATGGTTAACTGTTGAATTATCTCTACATCAACCGAGAATTTCATCAACCTTACCAAGTGGTTTACCATTAACCGTATAATTCACATGTGCAACTTATACTGCCTAGGAGGATAATTCCTAACTCTTAGCATGAGTGGTGTAAATTGGTTAGTGAACTATTACAGCGCATATAAATATCTTTAATGTTTACTTTCCTATATATATGTATATATTTATTTCCTAAATTGTGACAGCTGCCGTGGCTTTGGGAAAGTCGATTTCTAAATGACGCAGAATATATTAAAAGGAAAATAAAGTCCCTAAAGCATATGCTCAAATATTGTGTGTTTATGCTTCAATAATTCCCCCCCCATTAATCTTAAATATGCAAATCCCCCATTTATCTGGAATTACGAAGGCTGGAGTGGCGGTGGCAAGATTAGAAATTTCCATCATAACCTTTGATCCTCTTACTCCCTTCTTCCTAGATAGAATAAAATGTGGCAAGACTGTATTATTTTAAGAGACTTCAAAATAGAAATTGATTTTCTTTATTAGGGACGAAGTCTTCCACTCCCCTTAAGCAGTCTCCGTAATCCCATCACTTTACATTGGAAAGCTTCCCCCCTCCTTTTTACCATAACGGGGGAATATTTCTGAGAAGGAATTAATTTTCAGATGCTGTAAAGAGATGACTTAAGGATTTAGGATCTGCCCTATTCAGACTACACTCTCTCTGTGATTAGAACAAGCCCGAAATAGTTTTTTTTTTTAGGTCAGTGAGTTTTAGATGAAGTTTAGGATTTGTTCCCGAGGATGAAACTGATCTTATAATTTTATGGAGGTACTTACGCACTAATCCCTGAATTTGCTTTGTCAATGAATTTTCATGCTGCAATAGTAAGAATTCATTCCAAGAAGTCAATTATTTCTAGTACCAGGTTTTATAAAGAGAGTATTAATCTAAGCAAATCAATTCGCTACCTCAATTAGAGTTAAACCAATACAATATAGTGTAGAATACACCGGAGGGAGATAATTCAGGCTTTAATTAGTGTGATCAGGAATCTGCAAAGTTGAAATTACTTGACAGATTCCTTACAATGAAAGTATTGAATGTGTGTGGGGATTGATGTTAATCGCAGAGGAGTTTTTCGGGTGGGCTGCTGTAGTTCAAGGTAGAGTATCACTGCAGCAGATTGAAGGGTGAGAAGTAGACATTAGAGTTCCACAGAGATATCAATTTACTTAAGAGATTAGCAGAATCTCCAAATATTTACATTTACAAAATCAAGAGCTAATGGATTGCTGCTGGGGATATTGGCCCAACCCTGGGCCCGCAACATTTCGTCTGCCTTCGTCCTTGAATCCCCCCCCTATTATTTTTTGGGGGTCTAATCTTTCAATCTTATAACTATCCCTACTCTTTCTCCTTCTCTTTTTCCCTTCTCCTGTGGCCTTCTTAATGGACGTTCCCTTGCTAACAAGCACCCCTTTATTCATGACCTGTTCTGCTGTAACTCCTTTCATCTCCTGGCCCTTAACGAAAAACTTGGATCTCCCAACATGACACTGCGGTTGAGGCCTCTGTTACGCATGGTGGTCTATCTTTCTCTCTTCGCCTTGTTCCTCAGGACTGAGAGGAGGTGGTCTTCTTTTGTACCCTGTCTGCTGCTTTCAATTTGTTAGTTTTCCTCCATCTATTTCATTTTCCTCATTTGAGGTACATAATGTCCAACTTTTCCACCCCTTATTTAGTAAATAGCAGTCATATCCCAGCGGCCGGTTTGAAACATGGCTCTCTGTCTTTCTTTCCTTTGACTGTCTGGCTATTATTTTAGGTGATTCAATTGTCACATTGATGACACGCAATGCTGGCCCTCCCGCTTTCTCCACCTACTTCCTTATTCTACCTCCAGCAGTGGACCAACACTAGCACCCACAAGGATGGTCACTTTCTCGACATTGTCTTAACTAAAAACCTTTCAGGTCTCACATTTTGCTAGTAACTCTAATAACTTTCTCTACCACCTACTCTCCCCTCTCCCCAATACTCCATCTAGTGTCCTTTTTCGCAACATCCGAGCAATTGACCATCCTGCTTTATCCTCTTTTCTCAGCTATACCCTCGCTTCTGATTCTAACCCTGACTCAACACACAAGCTATCTTTCCACTACCATTGACTTCTTTGCCCGCTACAAACTCGCAAGCAATGTTGCACTAACCCTTGTTCTTGGCTCACTTCGGAAACCAAATTCTTATTTTTTTGCACGCATGCTGCTGAGCGGCTGTGGAAAAAGTTTTGTCTCAGGCCAACTTTTACCACTACAAGTTTACATTGTTGTGTCTTAAAGGACATGTCCTGCACTGCAGGCAGCTTTGTCTTTGATTGACTGCCTCTCAGCCAATCACGGACGCAGCTACTGGTCCAGCCCCCTGCTTTCTGCAGGCAAGGGCCAATCAGAACACCAGGGAAGAAGCTCTGTAAGTACCTTTCTGACGACTTTTTTGCAAACAATATGGTGGTTGGGGGTGGGACAGGGTCCACTACACACACAGAATAAGTTAATATTATAGGTGGAGATACCCTTTAAGAGTCGTCTCTTCTTGGATGCTAAATTCTCCTACATAAGCACACTGATAACCAATAACAAAAATAACCTATTTTGTTTGTTTTCACTATTTAACACTTTCTTAAATCCCTCGCCTACTAACACTTTTACTTCCATCTACGATCCTCAGGATTTTGCAGACTACTTTCTACACTGAAGTAGAAAATATCCGTTGCAAATGCCTTCACCCTGGACAACTCACACCTCTTTCTTCTCCTGCAAACACCACCTGCAACTTTGGAATCTTTTACCCCTGTCACCCATTCTGAAGTCTCAGACCTTCTTTTATCCTCACTTCTTACAACATGTATCCCATGGCCTCCTGCTTACTCAAATCCTTCTTTAAAATCCTGACCTCTGGGTATTTCCTCTGCTCCTTCAAACATGCGTGTCAAGCCCCTTCTTAAAAAATCCTCTCTTGATCCGTCCTGTCTCTCTAACTACCAACCTACCGCCCTGTCCTCCCTTTTGCCATTTGCTTCTAAACTCTTAGAACGTCTCGTCTTTACACTTATTACTAACCACCTCCATGCAAATAACCTATTGGACCAATTGCAATCAGGGTTCCGACTGGGTCATTGAACTGAAACAGCCTTCTGTAAGGTTACTAATGACCTACAAACTGCAAAATCAAAGGGACAATTCTCTTCCTCATTCTTCTCGATTTATTGGCTACCTTTGAAACTGTGGGCATCTGAAATCTAGCTGCTTCTTGGTTTTCTTCTTACCTTTCTAACAGATCTTTCTCTGTCTCCTGTGCTAATAACTTCCTCTCCTGTTCCACATAGTGGGGGTTTCCCCAGGGCTCTGTTTTGGGACCATAACTGTTCTCCCTCTACACTATCAGGGAGATTCAATAAAATTTCTTATCCTTAAAAATGTGGCTAATTTGCCCCAACCAATCGGATCTTATTTAACATTTGAAGCTCACAGCTGATTGGTTGGGGCAAAATTAGCACCAAGAACTTTTATGAATCTCCCTTGATGTTCTTGGGAGATATAATTAGTTCATTTGGCTTTAAGGGCCCTTTATAAAAAAATCGTTATCGTTATCGTAAAATACCGATCGTTATCGTAAAATAACGACCGGGTTTTTACCGATAACGACCGTTATTTACAGATAACGACCGTTATTTACCGATATCGTTAAATACCGGTCGTTATCGGTAAATACCGGTCGTATTTTACCGATAACGACCGTTATTTACCGATAACGGTCGTTATTTACCGATAACGGCCGTTATCGGTAAATAACGACCGTTATCGGTAATAACGACCGTTATCGGTAATAACGACCGTTATCGGTAATAACGGTCGTTATCGGTAAACCCCGGTCGTATTTTACGATAACGATCGGTATTTTACGATAACGATAACGTTTTTTTATAAATAGGGCCCCAAAGAATCACCTATACGCTGATGATACCCAAAATATATGTGTCCACCCCGCACTAACCCTGAAGTTCATTCTCAAATCTCTAAATGTCTGGTCCCTGTTTCCTTCTGTGTGGCACCGCTGTCTTAAATTGAATCTTTCCAAGCTGAACATATGACCTAAACCTGGACCTAGTCCCCCTGCTTTATTTCTACTGATAATGTGGTTATTAACCCTGTTAAAACTGCACACTGTTTTGGAGTAAACTTTGACTCCTCTCTTTCCTTTCCTCTCGATCCACTATTAAAAGGCTGGTGCATGCCCTTGTCCTCTCTCGTCTTGACTACTGTAATATTCTTTTACTTAGTTTGCCGGCCTGTCTTGTCCCCTCTCCTCTCGATACTGCAGTCTCGGGATGGCTTCCCATCAAGCAAAGAATAATGATCAATACCCTTCTTTTACCTTTAATCTCTAAAATCTGCTGCATCGCCCTACCTTCTCTCATGGCCCCATATACTCCTGCCAGTGCCCTCAGTTCCTCACAAGGAAATCTTCTCCACAAACCCCCAATGACACTTCTTAAACCCATCTTAAACCATTCTCTCCTTTGGAACTCTCTCCCTCTCTCACTTCGCTCGGAGACATCCATGAATACTTTCAAATCTACCTTTCTGAGCACCAGCATAGCAAATGATTGTTAGCCATCTCAAGCGTTGTACCCTTCCCTCCTCACTTGTATCTGTATGTTGTCCTACCCACTTAGATTGTAAGCTCTTCAGGGCAGGGATCTCATTCCTAATGTGTCAAGGCAGGCTGCACTTATATTACTTTATCCATAATTTATATATATTATATATTATATATATATAATAAATATATATATATATAATATATATATATACAAAAATTCCAAAAAATGTAGCAGCACACACCTAAATTATTCTATATTAATACAGGTTGGTGCAAATCTCCAAAATTTTATACAGAAAAAAGAGACGGAGCAGCAAAATATTCTCATAGTAGCAACGTTCGGGTCCATATACCCTTCATCAGGCATGTGAACTGATGAACTAAATTGTTTACTAAACCCACAGATAGGAATCAGGTATTACATTATGAAAGTCAACACCCATACACACAAGAAAGCTATTCCCACCAGTCAATTTACTAGAATAGAGAGACTGGTGAGTAATGAACATGTTAAATCTGAACAGATGCAGACAATGGAAACTAAATTTAGGAGGAGGGGTTATCCTGTAAAGGTGATCAAAGAGGTCAGGGATATGTAAGGAACAAACGGATGAAACGGGATATAAAATCCAGATTGACGTTTGTCACCAACTTAATGATATGAGTAGTGGAATCTCTAACATACTAAGGAAACATTGGAGTATGCTTGTCCTGACATAGTTGAATTTCAAGCCCCTCCTATGATGTCATTCAAAAGGAACAAGACGATAGGTCAAGACGTCTTCTAAAGGGGACATTTGTTCTGAAACAGGGAAAGGGACTTTATGGCTAACTAAAGCCGTGATGGAATGCGGCCATGCCATAATTGTATTTATTGTTCCCTTGTACTACAGGGAAAGGAATTCATTATACCCCATTCAGGGGAAACCATTCAATTAAAAGGTAGTCACACATGTGACACTAAATTGTAGTTTATGTAATTGTATGTCCATGTGGCCTACTTAAGTAGAGAGACAACCACAAAAATTAAATTGAGAATGACGCAACACAGATCCTCAGTAAACACGAGACAAACACATTTGCCTTGCCCAAACATTATGTGGATAAAGGACATCTAGCAACTGATATGAAGTTTAGGATATTGGGATCTATACCCTTGAATTATGTTGGAAATAGGGAACACCGAATGAAATGTAGGGAGGTCTGGTGGATAAAAAAGTTGAGCTCCCTACATCCTATGGACTAAATAGAGATTATAATTTATATTTATAGGCTTTGAAGTCTTGGACTTAGGGAATCTCCCATAAATATGTTTATTTGATGTGTACGAAGGGTTAACATTATAATATGTAACAAATATGGCTGCTTTAATTATGTGTATGACGTCATATCCTGTGGATGATGTATAAAAGGGATGGTCTTGATAGGCCATTCACTCTTTAGTTCTCATGCCTGATGAAGGGTAATAGGACTGAACCATGGCTACTGAGAATATTTGAACAGAATTTTTGAAATATATTGCTGAAACAAAAACAAGTGCTGCTCCGTCTCTTTTTCTATATATATATATATAATATTATATATATATTATAATATTATATATATAATATTATATATATAGAATATGGTGTATTACCTATGTATTAAATTGTATCTAATTGTATATATTATCTTGCACTTATGCCTTTGTTTGTATACTCTTTATTTATAATGTACAGCGCTGTGTACCCAAGTGGCGCTTTATAAATAATTATACACACAAACATAACAGTATGATTTACAGTAGGGTACTGAAACACACAAAGGTTTAAATGTTTGCCCATGCTTTTAATTTGCAGTAACCAATCAAACATCAGTTTTCTTCTGTGTTAGAAAAATCTAATTGGTTGCTGAAGAATATTAGCACAAGCAAATCACATTTTAGGTCATATTTTTAAGGTAAGGAAAATAAGTTACGTATTTACCAACTGCAGTGTGAATTTACACTAAATTATTTTAAACTATCAAGTGCTATTTACAACTAATGTACGTTATTAACAGTATCGGGTGGGTATTATTTTGCACTACCGCATTCTTTACAACCCACTGGGGGTTATCTTACATTACTTGGAGTTATTTTACACTAACGGACATATTTATAAAAACCAGGCTTTAATGTAACCCCCATCAATGTTTAGTCATAAAGTAACAAAGAGGTCATTATTGTAACTCTGTCTCATAAAATAACAATACCGCTTGTTACAGTGGGATATTATGTTTATAGTAATTGTGTAATACGGCCCTTTATTCCACCAGCCCTTGTAGGAAGGTAGGTGGCTAAAACCAACGATAAAGATTTGCACCAAGTCAAAGAAAAAAGATGCTTGAATCCTATGGGGCTCATTTACCCAGAGCCGCTATTGCTCTGGGTAAATGTCCCGATCGCAATTCAATACCGCGTTTGTGACTGTGGGTAAATCCCGAAATTTTGCTCACAGTGGGACTGTATGCCAACTATCAGCTGCCATTAAATCCAGCGGTAAAAGTAGATATTGAAAAAAAAATCGATATTAATTGCAAGCGTCGGACGCGTAATCCGCGCATCAGGCGCTAATATGGAGTTAAAGTCACGCTAACTGGTAGAGAACTGGTTAGCCCAACTTTAACTCCATAAATTTGCCTAGCGCCTCTGGGTAAGTCCATTATAATTTAATTAATATTTATTGTTTGTGTTCTTTGAATTAATTTATGTTCTATTGATACATTTTTAACATTGTAATTACATATTAATATGGTAATGGAGGTTTGTGGTAGCTCTGGAATGTGCACTGGGATGTGAGGTCGCCATAGAGCATAGAGGTTGGTGATTGGCCAGGATTACACATATTGCAACCATTGTAAAAAAACAAAACATTACATATTGTATTATTATTTGATATTGAATCAGCATTCTTTCAATGGAATGTTATTATCTGGCACCCTATATCAATATGGAGTTTGGCCAGTTGAGATGTGTTATTGTTTTTTCTAGAATCAATGCAGAACTGAGGGGAATAGCCAGAAATGAATGAGTGATCCTGAGATCAGCAATTAAGCCAGACGGGGTCAGGATTACATTAACAGATCTGATATGGACAGATATTGGGAGAATTACTTTTATATATAACCAGTGGGCTGGATTGTTACGATATTTCCCTATAGATACGATTTACACTTCCCTTTCCCTTGAAATAGTTGCAATACAATTTAATTGATTTGTTATGTCCAGTTACCAATGTGAATGAGGTAGGTAGTCTCTTAAGAAATCCTCTATGTTCTTTCCTATCCAGAGTAGGGGTCAATATTCAGAATTTTCAAAATTAGTCGAGAATGATCTGGTTTTACTTCATGAAAAACTTCACCCAAAAAATCTAATAGGGAATCCGTGACAACTTACCCCAGAATTTGAGGTGAGCTCTTAAATCTTGGCCCTAAGTACAAAATTGTCATCAAACAATCAGACAAGGGGGGTTCAATAGTAATCATGGACAGGTCCTATTATATTAGAGAATCGGAACGAACATTGTTTGACATAATATGTACTCTGTAAGCCGGTGAACAACCTATGGCTCAGTTCTATACTATTTTAAGGATATTCTGGATAAAGGAAGGATAGGTGAATACTTATCTTAACTGAATATGAGTATTTACTTGTAAAGACTCCAGGAACTCCTATTTTTCATATTCTTCCCAAGGTCCATAAGAGTTGGTTACCCTCAGGGTAGACCCATTATATCGGGTATAGGGTCATTGAATGAACCTTTATCTGAATATATAGATATATTTTTTACCCTATGGTTACCAACTGAGATGTACACCAGCATGCACAATAAAATTCTGTTACTGATGACCTCATAATTATTGGAGGGGTATGCAAACTGAATATCTGATTTAATACAATATTGTACTCCATTATCGAAGTCAGCATTCAAATACCTACCAAGACTTTGTCCCTACTAGTTAATTCCTGCGAATATGCAGGATCTTTTCCAACGAGACAGTTTTCAAATAAGAGTCTGGAGATGTGGGTGGATTCCTTGAACAAGGTTATCATCCTAAATAATTAAAGGGCTGTCCACCCCCCAAACTATAATTTAACCCACCACTGGCCCCACTATATAGTGTTTAAAAATCCTTACTTCACACCCCAGCTCCATATGGTTCTCCTGTAGTCCCCCCCCAAAGTCCAAAAACTGCCCACCAGGAGGATAGCAAGTCCATATAGGACTCTGCCCTATCTGGCCTCCGGGAGAAGTTTGGCATGTGTACTGCAGCCATTCTCCCCTCCCTCCTGATTTTGTCTCCCTCCCCCTACCATAAAACCCTTTTTATATAATGTACTGCTCCCTCCCCCCCCCCAACTGCATTACTATTATTCACACAAAGTGCCCCGATCTTAGTTACCATGCCTCTCTCCTTCGCCAGTCTGACCTCCCGGAGCGCGTCCGTGGCCGCTGCCTCTCAGCTAATCACGGACGTGGCTGCCGGTCCCGCCCCCTGCTTGCATTTCCGTCCAAGCAGAGGGCCGGGGCAGTGTGGGGAAGGATAGGCATGGTAAGTAAAGATCGGGGCACTTTCTGTGCGAATAGTTAATGCGGTTGGGGGGGAGCAGTACATTGGGGGAAGGAGCAGTACATTATATAAAAAGTTTATTAGAAGGGTGGACATGCCCTTAAGAGGGCATATGATAGAGCAGTATATATGTGACCCCAATCAGAAGACTCTTTCAATCAAAAGAAAAGAAAAAAGAACATGGGTTGAACAAATATAATGGGTATGGAGGTGAGAAACCAAAAAGGATTAATAGTAATGTTTGTAAATTTTCATTGATAACTTCTTATACTGCCCATGGAAACAAATTTACAATATCCTGATGTGTATTGGTCCTGTTACTCCTGGATCCGGTTTTGAGTAGGGTTGATAGCTAACTTTGGGCCCATTTTATAAAATCGGTATCGTTATCGTAAAATACCAACGTTATCGTAAAATAATGACTGGTATTTACCATACGACCGGTATTTACCGATATCGTTAAATACGGTCGTTATCGGTAAATAACGGTCTTATCGGTAAATTCATTATTTTACGATAACGATCGGTATTTTACGATAACGATACTGATCTTTTATAAATAGGCCCTTTATAGTTCGGATGAACTCGAACTATCGAACTAGTTTATTTTCTGGACTCGCAGGAGAATTCTCGAATGTATGAGGATTTCGAACGTTAGGCACGCCTCAAGGGCCACTTCTGAAAACCCTCGAAAGGCCGACAATCCCACGGCTGGACGTTCGGGGGTACCGTAGCTCGAAACCAGGACCCCCTTCCGGGTCCTTACAAGGACCATTGTGGCCCTGACAAGGGCCTTTTGGGGCTTAAGTGGTCCCGCAGCTTGTGTGCGCTATGTCCTGCAGCTCGTGTGTGCTAAGTCCGTTTTTGCTGTTTCCCGTGCACGGACATGTTCCCAGGTCCCAGAGGCCTGTAAAGTAAGTTTACACTTTTTTAGAAGTTCGAGAGTTCGAAAACGGGCCAAATTTTATAAAGTTCGACATTTCTAGTTTTGGGACAACTTTTCCCCTCTCACACCGAGTATCACATATAAGAAATCAAGATCCATTGCATTTCATAGCCTCCAGCCAATTGAGAGCGACGAGGGTGCACAGGTTGATAAATGGTTACGCCATTCTGGCTCTTATAAGTGCGGATGTACTTTTTGTGAATGCTGCAGCTACATTTTTGTATCTCCTGATTTTATAAGCTCAGTTACGGGCAAGACCTACACTATTAAACATGGCATCAATTGTCAGATGGAGTATGTAGTGTATTTAGCAACGTGTAGTTGCAAGAAACAGATGTGGGTCTCACTACAAGAAAGGATAGGGTTTTGGAACACCTCTCTAGTATAAGAGATTTACGTTCAGCCCATAGTAAATGCAGTAGAAAACTACTGATGGAGAACCCATATTTTAAGTTCCAAGCTATAGACACAAGTGAAACACCCAGAAAGGGTGGATCCAACCATGTTCTGATATTGTTCCGGTGCCTTTGTATTAGGCTGCCATAAGAGCAAATCGATATCTTATCGGTATTAATAAAAGAGTGTTGCTCTCTTTCGTTTGTGCGGTGTATTTTGTCACCGGATTTGTTAATCGGTTTGTTATTATTTTCCTGTACAAGCCACTTTGTTACATCGAGTGGTGTTGGGGAAAATTATCGCGAAATAATCAGGGTATATCGACATGATCTAACTAGAATGTATTGCAATATTTCTATCGTAAATGTGACTAATTTTTTACACATCAGATTTAGTTCAATGTTAAAATAAGATCTGATTGGTTGGGGCAAATTACACAATTTTAAACGATAAGACCTTTTATTTAATCTCCCTGTATTCCATTTCTTTCATCAATTCTTTAGACAACAATTTGGTTTAGTTTCTATGATTTTATGTATTTAAATGGTCTTGGGTCGATTAGCTGCAATAAATAAACAAGTGCAACAATAGGTTTCCCGTTTATGGTTAATGTGCACATTTCCGAACTGCTTTTATAGACTATTTATTGAATCCATTTTGTGTTGCCAATTTCCTCTGATGAAGTGCCATTTCCAGGCATGAAACGCACCAGGCAACAGTGATCTGAGTGATTGTGCTATTGGACTTACAGCTTTCAGAAGTAACGTTTAAATTTGTGAATAAATGTTAGTGTTCTCCGATCCTTGTCCTCTGGAGGTGGCAGACTCCGTACTCTTCTTTTGCACATCTAGCTATGTCTTAATAATCCAAAAGCTTAACCCAAATGTTCAGAAACAACACATAAACTGACATCCGATCCAGCTTTCATACTGGTTAATTCTGCTTTTAGCTCATAATTTCTCGATTAATGTTGCATTAGTTGATAATCAAATTGCTTATAATATTTCTAGTAATGCAGAATGGCTGAGTTTAAATGATCTCAATGGAACAGTTAGCGAGCTGGTCGAAATTGAAATATTTTTATTGGATATTAGAAAAACTCTGAACTATAGCTTTTAATGATCAGTATGGCCAAGATGGCTGTATATCATTGGTATATCATATATCATGGCTGTATATCATTGGTAATCATATATCATATCTGTATATCATCTTGTATACCATATATCAATCTGTATACTCCATATACATGGCTGTATATCATCTGTATACCATATATCATGGCTGTATATCATCTGTATATCCATATATCTATTGCGCTGTATAATCATCTGTATATCAATATCATCATGGCTGTATAATCTATCGTATACCATATATCTGGCTTTATATCATCTGTATACCATATATCATGGCTTATATCATCTGTATTCATATATCATGGCTTGTAATATCATCTGTATACCATATATCCATGGCTTGTATATAATCTGTATATAATTATAAGTTAAACTAAATATATCGTATATATATCATTTAAATACCATTATCATATATCATATATGCTGTCGTATATCATGCTTACATGGCTATGTATATCATCTTAATACCATATATCATGGCTGTATATCATCTGTATATATATATCATGGTTGTATATTCATTGCTGTATACCATATATCATGGCTGTATATCATCTGTATACCCATAATATCATGGCTGTAATCATATTCATGGCTTATAATATCTGTTATCTATATCATGGCTGTATATCATCTGTATACCATATATCATGGCTGTATATCATCTGTAATCTCTGGCTGTATACATTCTGTATATCATATATCATGGCTGTAATCATCTGTGATCCCATATATCATGGCTGTATATCATCTGTATATCCATATATCATGGCTGTATATCTCGTATACCATATATCAATGGCTGTATATCATCTGTATATCATATATCATGGCTGGTATATCATATCTGTATACCATATTCATGGCTGTATATCATCGTTACCATATATCACATGGCTGTATATCATCTGTATACCATATATCATGGCTGTATCATCTGTTATCATTATCTGTTATTATCATATATCATGGCTGTATATCATCTGTATATCATAATATCGCTGTATATCTTGTATATATAGTCCTCTCCATATATCATGGCTGTATATCATTGTATATCATATATAATGGCTGTATATCATCTGTATACAGAAATCATCTGTATACCATATACATTTGCTGTATATCATCTGTATACATCTAATCATGGCTGTATATCATCTGTTATTACCATATATCATGGCTTTATCATCTGTATACCATATATCACTTATTACTTGTATATTCAATCTTGTTTATATCATATATCATGGCTGTATATATCTGTATATCATATATCATGGCTGTATTCATCTGTAATACCATATATCATGGCTGTATATTCATCTGTATACCATATATCATGGTTGTTATCATCTGTATATCACATATCTGGCTGTTTATTATCTGTATATCATATATCATGCTGTATCATCGTATCATATCATCATAGCTATATCATCGTATACATATCATGGCTGTATATCTCTGTATCCCATATATCATGGCTTTATATCATCTGTATACCATATATCAATGCAATTAGCTGTATATCATATCTCGTAATCATATATCATGGCTGTATATTATCTGTTATCTATATATCATGGCTGTATCTCTCTGTATACATATATCATGGCTGTATATCATCTGTATACCATATATCATGGTTGTATATCATCTGATTTCAATATATCATGCTGTTATTATCTGTAATCATTAATATATCATCTGTATACCATCTAGTATCATCAGGCTGTATATCTCATCTGTATACCATATATCATGGCTTGTATATCATCTGTATACCATATATCATGGTTGTATTCATCTGTATATCATTATCATGGCTGTATCTTATCTGTATATCATATATCATGTGTTATATCATCTGTATATCATATATCTGGTTGTATATCATCTGTATATCATATATCATGGCTGATATCATCTGTATATCATAATCATGGCTGTATATACCTGTATACATATATCATGGCTGTATATTCATCTGTATATTCATATATCATTATGGCCTATATATCACTGTATACATATATCATGGTTGTAATCATCTGTATATCATATATCATGGCTGTTATATACATCTGTATCCCATATCAGTCTGGCTTTATATATCATCTGTTGTATATCATATTCATATGCTGTATATCATCTGTATACCATATAATATGCTTGTAATATCATCTGTATAATCTATATCATGGCTGTCATTCGGCTGATTCGCTGCTGCATATGGCTGTATTAAAATAAATATAAATCTCTATATATAATAAAGCTATATTATATATATCATCTATTATCTCTTGTAATACATCATATCATCAATGGCTTGTATATTCACTCTGTATATCCTATACTATCATTGCTGTATAATAAAGTCATCATTCTGTAATACCATCAATATACATATGTCATTTCATCAACCATATATCACTCTATCATATGCTGTATGTACATATATATCGTATCATATATATCCGATATATATCTCCACATCAATCTGTATCACATAATATCATATCAGGCTGTATTCATCTGTATATATATCCTGTAATATATAATATAATTACAAATTCATCCTGTATATCTAGACCTTACCATTCAATCGCTTTGATTATCTGTACCCAAGCAAATGATATCATTTCAATACAAATACATGCCTGCTATATCATCTGTATATCATTATCATTTGTATAATAATCTATATATATGCATGCTGTAATATATCAATCTGTATATATATATAATCATATATATTTATATGATAATATCATCGTATCATCTATCATCTGTGTATATTATCTGGTATATCATATATCATGATTGTATAATCTCTGTATACCATATATCATGCGATATCATCAATGTATCATATATCATGATTGTATATCATCTGATATCATATATAATGGCTTGTATATTAATCTGTATATCATATATCATGATTGTAATTCATCTGTATACCATATATCATGGCTTGTATATCATCTGTTACTATATATCATGCAGTATACATCACTGTATATCATATACATGGCTTGTATATCATCTGTATATCATATCCATGATTGTATATCATCTGTATACCATATATCATGGCTCTATATCATATATCTAGCTGTATATCATCGTATATCTATACTCTATTGTATACATCTGTATACCATATATCATTCCTGTATATATCACTGTATATCATATATCATCAGGCTGTATATCACCTGTACACTATATATCATGGCTGTATATTATCTGTAATACCATATATCATTGCTGTATATAATCTGTATATCATATTAATGGCTGTATATCATCTGTATATCATATATCATGACTGAATATATTGTCTGTATATCATATATCATGGCTGTTATATCTTATAATATTCATGGCTGTATATATCTATCATATATCATGGCTGTATATTATCTGTATATCATATATATATGGCTGTATATATCCTGTATATCTATATAATGGCTTATATCATCTGTATATCATATATCATGGCTGTAATTCACCTGTATAAATATATCATGGCTGTATATCACCTTTTTTTTTCATTCACAACTTTCGTTGAGCTTAATCACCTGTACCAATATATCATGGCTGTATATTATCTGTATACTATTTATTATGTCTGTATATAATCTGTATATCATATATAATGGCTTATATCATCTGTATATCATATATCATGGCTGTAATTATCTGTATATGTCATACCTATTATTGGTAATCACTCTGTATCATATATCATGGCTGTATATTATCTGTATACCATATATCATGACTGTATATCATCTGTATATACCATTATCGGCTGTTATTATCTGTATACCTAATATCATGACTGTATATCATCTGTATCCATATATCATGGCTGTATACATCTGTAATACATATATCATGGCTGTATAATCATCTGTATATCTATATCATGATTTGTATATCATCGGTATACCCTATATCATTGCCTGTATATTCTATCTGTATACAATATCATTGCTGTATATTATCTGTGTATACCATATATCATGACTGTATATCACTGTATACCATATATCATGGCTGTATACATCTGTATATCATGATTGTATATCATCTGTATACCCCAACAAAACTATAATCATGCCTGTAATACATCTGTATATCATAATCATGGGCTGTATATATCTGTATACTATATATCATGGCTGTATATCTATATCATTGATTGTATATCATCTGTAACCCTATCATGCCTGTATATCACCTGTATCCCATATATCATGGCTGTATTTATATCTGTATATCATATATCATGATTGTATATCATCTGTATACATATATCATGATTGTAATTCATCTGTATACCATATATCATGACTGTATAATCATCTGTATATCCATCTATCATTGCTGTACATATATCATGGCTGTATATTATCTGTATACCATATATCATGACTGTATATCATCTGTATACCATATATCATGGCTGTATATCATCTGTATATCATATATCATGGCTGTATATCATCTGTATATCATATATCATGATTGTATATCATCTGTATACCCTATATCATGCCTGTATATCATCTGTATACCATATATCATGGCTGTATATTATCTGTATACCATATATCATGACTGTGGGTATACGATGATTACAATCATGATAATGATATCAGATATATACAGCCATGATATATGATATACAGATGATATACAGTCATGATACACGGTATACAGATAATATACAGCCATGATATACAATCATGATATATGATATACAGATGATATACAGCCATGATATATGGTATACAATGATATACAGTCATGATATAGGTATACAGATAATATACGCCATGATATATTGGTATACAGATGATATACAGTCATGATATATGGTATACAGATGATATACAATCATGATATAGGATATACAGATGATATACATCATGAATATATGATATCAGATAATATACAGCCATGATATATGTATACAGATGATATACAGGCATGATATAGGGTATACAGATGATATACAATCATGATATATGATATACAGCCATGATATATAGTATACAGATAATATACAGCCATGATATATGATATACAGATGATATACAGGCATGATATAGGGTATACAGATGATATACAATCATGATATAAATGATATACAGCCATGATAAATATGGTATACATATGATATACAGTCATGATATATGGTATACAGATAATATACAGCCATGATAAAATATATGGTATACTCAGATTATATACAGGCATGATATAGGGTAAAAAACAGATGATATTACAGATCATGATATATGAGCTACAGATGATATAACAGCCCATGATATAGGATATAACTCTGTTCATGATATATTTTAGTGACGGTGTTGTTTTTTTTCTCTGTGATGTTTTTGTTAGTCGGGTTGTCTTCAGTTTGCCTGTTTTCATTCACCTTTTTTTTTATTCGAGTGTTTTGAGGTTGTTGGTCTCATAGGAACAGATAAATACAGCCATGATAGTAGGTATACAGATGAGATACAGTCATGAGTATAGTGTGTCGTGATACAGATAATATACCATCCATGATATGATGGGTACAGATAGCTGATTGGGCTATACAGATGATAACAATCATGATGTAATTATAGATATAACAAGCCATAATTAACCAGTACAGCCATGAATAATGATACAATGATATACATCTGATAGGATCAGTAACCAGCCATATATATGGAAAGTGAATCAGTCATGATACTGTACAGATAAATACAGATATGATTACACGATGATTCATCAGCTGTTATATACTAAACATGCCTGTATTTGTTATCATGATATAGCGTAATTATGTATATACGTATTTCTATATATATAACAGAATATACAGCCATGCATATATGGTGTACAAGAGTGATATACAGCCATGATTATATTATATACAGGTGTATACAGCCATGATATATATATACAGATGATATACACCATTAATATGATATCAGATTATATACAACCATAATATATTGATATACAAATAATACATACAAGCCATGATATATGGTGTGCAGGTGATTACAGCCATGATATATTATATCGGTGATATACAGCCATGATATATGATATACAGACATATTCAGTCAGATTATGATATACAGATTATATAACAGCCATTATATAATGATATACAGATTATATACACACCTGATATATGCGTATACAGTATAATATACAGCCATGATATATAGTGTACAGGTGATACAGCCATGATAATATTATACAGATATATAGAGGCTGATATATGGTATACAGATGATATCAATCACTGATTATACCTAAGACAGATACAAGCTATGATATATGTATAGAAAAGAGAAAACCATGATATATGGTTATCCAGATGATATACAATCATGATATATGATATACAGATGATATACACCATGGATATATGATATACATGATGATACTGCCATGATATATAGTATACAGATGATATACAGCCATGATATATGGTATACGATGATATCATCATGATAATGAATACAGATACTATACACCATTATATATGATACTACAGATGATATACAATCATGATATATTATATTCAGATGATATACAGCCATTATATGGTTAAAGATGATATACAATCATGATATATGAATATACAAGATAATATACTCCATGATCATGATTACGATGATATACAAAGGATATATGAAGTATACAGATGATATTACAGCCATGAGTATAAATATGATATACAATTATATAACTAAATGATGTATATGATATACAGATGATATACAGCCATGATATATGGTATACAATGATATACACCCCGGATGATATAATGATATACAGATGATATGAATATATCACAGTGATATATAGGTAATACAGATGATTACAGCCATGATATATGATGATACAGATGATATACAGCCATGGAATCATTGGATACAGTATGATATAACAGCATGATATATGATATACAAAATGATATACAGCCATGTAATCGGTATACAGATGATATACAAGCCATGATATATGATATACAGATGATATACAGCAGCCATGATATATTGTATAACCAGATATAATACAAGCATTATATAGATTACAGATTTCCATGATTATATTATAACAGATGATATAAGCCATGATCTGTATAACGATGATAACAGCATGATATATGATATACAGATTATATACACCATATGATATATGTTATACAGATGATTATACAGAACCATGGATATATGATAACAATATTACAGCCATGATATATGATATACAGATGATATACAACCATGATATATGGTTCCAGATGATATACAGCCTATTATGGTACACAGATGATATACAGCTTGATATATGGTACAGATATATATAATATAACAGATAATAACAGCCATGATATAATGAATACAGATGAATCAACATGATATCACACGCGATATAGATTATATAGTATACAGATGATAACAGCCATGATATTATGGTATACAATAATATACGCCATGATATGATATACAGATGAATACCGACTTATGATATATGGTATACAGATGAGATATACATCTGCTCGATATTGGTATACAGATGATATACAGGCCCATGATATTTGTGTATATCAGATGATATTAACAGCTTATGATATATGGTATACAGATGATATACAGCCATGATATATGATATACAGATATACAGCCATGATATATGAATATCACGATATATCACATATATATGTATAACAGATGATTACGCCATGATATATGGTAAATACAGATTGATATACAGCCATGATAATATATATATACAATGATATACAGCCATGATATATGATATAAAGATGATATACAGCTATGATATATGTTATACAGATGATATACAGCCATGATATATGGTATACAGATGAATATACAGCCATGATATATGGTATACAGATATGATATACAAGCCATTCTATATGTGTATAAACCAGATGATATATGTTATACAGATGATATACAAGCATGATATATGAATATACCAATGATATACAAGCATTATATATGATATACCAATGATATCACCATGATATAGATATACAATGATATACAGCCATGATATTGGTATAAGATATATACAACCATGATATTATGATATACAATGATTACGCCATGATATAATGGTATAGATATGATATACAGCCATGATTATGTAACGATGATATACAGCCATGATATATGGTTACAGATGAATACCCAATGTAGATGATTATGTATACAATGATATACCTCCATGAATATATGGATATACAGATGATATAAACATCCCATGATTATGGTATACAGATATATGTACAGCCATGATATATGTTATAAGCAGATATATACGCCATGATATATGATATACAGAATTGATATACAGCCCGATATACGAGATATACAGCCATGATATATGGTATACAGATGATAACAGCACCTGATATATATATACAGATATATATATAGCCATGATATGATACTAACAGCCATGATTTATGGTAATACAGATTATACAGCCATGATAATGGTATACAGAATAATATACAACCATGATATAATAATATACAGATGATATACAGCCATGATATATGGTATACAGATGATATACAAGCCATGATGTATGGTATAACCTGATTATATACACCATGAATATGGTATAACAGATGATATCAAGCCATGATATATGATATACAGATGATAGAACAGCCATGATATATGGTATACAGATATATATCCGCCAAATATATGGAATACGATGATATACAGCCATGATATATGATATACAGATGAATACACCATGATTAGGTATACAGATGATATACAGCCATGATATATGGTATACAGATGATATACAGCCATGCTATATGGTATACAGATGATATATGGTATACAAATATACAGATATGATATATTGAATACCAATGATATACAGCCATGATATTGATATACCAATGATATACAGCCATCTTGGCCATACTGTCATTAAAACTATAGTTCAGTAGTTTTTCTAATATCCAATACAAAATATTTCAATTTCGACCAGCTCTCAACTGTTCCCATTGAGATCATTAAACTCAGCCATTCTGATTACTAAATATTATAAAAATTTGATCAATCAACTAAGCAAATTAATCCAGAATTGATCAAGCTAACAGGCAGAATAAACCAGTTATGAAAGCTGGATCGGATGTCAGTTTATGTGTATGATTTCTGAACATTGGGTTAAGCTTTGGTATTATTAAGACATAGCTTAGATGATGCAAACGAAAGAGTACGGAGTCCTGCCACGCTCCCAGAGGAGCCAGAGGATCGAGAACACCTTAACATTTATTCCAGCGAAATTTAAAGATCGGTTACTTTGAAAGCGTAAGTTCCAATATCACAATCACTCAGATCACCTGCTTGCCTGGTGGCGTTTCTGCCTGGAAATGGCACTATCACAGAGGAATTGGGTCACACAAACAAAATGGAATCAATTAAATAGTCTACTATAAAGCAGTTCGAAGCATGATGCAACACATTGAACATAAACGGGAAACCTTATTGTTGCACTTGGTTTATTTATTGTTACCCTTCTGCAGCTAATCGAACCCCAAGACCATTTTAAACCTTACATAAAATCAATGAGAAGACAAACCGCTAAAATTGTTGTCTAAAGAATTGGAATGAAAAGAAATTGACATACAGGTGAGGATTAAATAACAGGTCTTATCGTTTAAAAATTTGTGTAATTTATTGCCCCAACCAATCAGATCTTATTTAAACATCTGCAACTAAACATCTGATGGGTTGGTAAAAAATTAGCACAGTGCACATAATTGCACATTAAATTGCAATAATCTAGTAGATCCATGTCGAATCATAAACCCACCTAAGATTATTTCCCACGCAGCAAAAGATGGACAAATTTCAGGCCACGCCAGCGCACTCGCGTCGAACCACAGCGCTCGGACGGCTCACGCGACCGAAACTAGGCTAACAACACTCGATGGGCAGAAATGGGGTGGCACGCACACGATAGCACGCCGAAAAGAAGGACGCACAATCTCTTTTTTCACATTCAGGAGATAAGGAAGACTATCGATTTGCCTCTTAGTGGAACAAGCTTAGGAGGGCTAGCAAAGTAATGACAGACTGTTGGGCCACACCTTCTGGGTAGTGTTTCACTTGTGTCTATAGCTTGGACCTTAAAAATATGGGGTCTCCATCAGAGTATTTTTACTGCACTGGTTTTACTAGGGCCTGAACGTAAATCTCTTATTACTAGAGAGAGTGTTCCAAAACCCTATCCTTTCTTGTGTAGTGAAGACCACCATCCTGTTTCGTGCAAACTACACGTCTGCTAAATACACTACATACTCCATCTGACAATTGATGCCAATGTTTAATAGTGTAGGTCCTGCCCGTAAACTGAGCTTATAAAACAGGAGATACAAAAAAATGTAGCTGCAGCATTCACAAAAGTACATCCGCACTTATAAGAGCCAGAAATGGCGTAAACCCATATCCTGTCACCTGGGTCCATTGGCTGATAGTGCATCTGTTCTCTGATCCATCTGAGGAAAAGTGCCAATGGCGTTAGATGGGTTGATTGGGGCGGCGGGGCGGGTTTTGATTTCATACTTCTTCTGTCGGTATGCTGCGTTTCATAGTTGCGTAGGGTTGTAGGATTCTTGATCCGTCTCGGTTGGTGGATTACGTGACTTCACTTAGCATCGGATCTTGTATTTCTCTGTCCCATATGGGTTGACTGGGTTATGATGTTGGAGCGAAGTTCGCAAACAGAATTCACTTATAAGCTTATGTGGTTTTATCATCTCGAACTCAAAAGTGTAGAACTACTTACAGCTCGGACTGGGAAAGACATGCCGTCACGACGGAAACAGCAACGGGAATAGCCCTTCGGTAGTATGCTAATGGACAAGCGTGTTATTCCAACCCACCATTCCATTGCTGCGGGACCTTAAGCCCCAAAAGGCCCTTGTGCAGCGGCCACAATGGTCCTTGTAAGACCCGGAAGGGGGTCCTGGGGTTTCCGAGCTAACGGATACCCCCGAACGTCCTCCGCCGTGGGATGTCGGCCTTTCGGGGTTTTTCAGAAGTGGCCCTTGTGAGGCGTGCCTAACGTTCGAAACTCCTATACATTCGATGAATTCTCCTGCGAGTCCAGGAAAATAACAAACTGTTGATAGTTCGAGTCATTCCGAACTCATAAGGCCCTATTTATAAAAGATCAGCTACGTTATCGTAAATACCGTCGTTATCGTAAAATAATGACGTATTTACCGATAACGACCGTTTTACCGATAACGACCGTATTTAACGATATCGTGTGTAAGATACGTGTCGTTATCGGTAAATACCAGGCATTATTTTACGATAACGCTTGGTATTTTACGATAACGATACGATCTTTATAAAATAGGGCCCAAATTACAGCTATCCAAACCCTACTTCAAAACCGGATCCAGGATGTACACAAGGCACAATAGCACATCAGGAATATTGTAAATGTTTCCATGGCAGTAGTATGTATAAGAAGTTTATCAATTTGAAAATTTACACACGATTACTATTAATCCTTTTGGTTTCTCACCTCATCCCATTATATTGTTTCAAACCCCATGTTCTTTTTTCTTTTCTTTTTGATTGAAGAAGAGTTTCTGATGGGTCCATATAATGCTCTATCATATGCCCTTAACGGGCATGTCCACCCTTTCTAATAAAACTTTTTACTATATAATGTACTGCTCCTCCCCAATGTACTGCTCCCCCCAACCGCCATTAACTATTCGGCACAGAAAGTGCCCGATCTTTACTTACCATGCTCTATCCTTCCCCACACTCAACCCCGGCCCTCCTGCTCTGGACGGAAATGCAAGCAGGGGGCGGGACCGGCAGCCACGTCGTGATTAGTGAGAGGCAGCGGCCACGACGCGCGCTTCCGGGAGGTCAGATGGCGAAGGAGAGAGGCATGTAACAAAGATCGGTGGCACTTTGTGGTGAATAATAGTAATGCAGTTGGCGGGGGGGGGGAGGGGGGGAGGGCAGTAAGACATTATAAAAAGGGTTTTATGGTAGGGGTGAGGGAGACAAAATCAAGGGAGGGGAGAATGGCTGCAGTCACACTGCAAACGTCCCCCCCCCCATTCCCCGGAGGCCAGATAGGGCAGAGTCCTATATGGACTCCTGCTAGCCTCCTGGGTGGCAGTTTTTGGACTTTGGGGGGGGTGACTACAGGAGAACCATATGGAGTGGGGTGTGAAGTAGGATTATTTAAACACTATAGAGTGGGCCAGTGGTGGCGTTACATTATAGTTTGGGGGGTGGACCAGTGCCCCTTTAATTAACTTAGATGATACCTTGTTTCAAGGGAATCCATCCCCATCTCCGCGACTCTTATTTGAAACGGTCTCGTGGTGAAAAGATCCTGATATTTGCAGGAAATTAACGAGTAGGGACAAAGTCTTGGTGGTAATTTGAAATGCTGACCTTCGATAATGGAGTACAAATTGTATAAATCAGATTATCAGTTTGATACTGTAGCCCCTCCAAATTAATGAGGTCATTCACAGTAACAGAATTTTATTGTGCACATGCTGGTGACAATCTCAGTCTGGTAACCATCAGGTATAAAATATATCTATATATTCAGATAAAGGTCATTCAATGGGACCCTATGACCCGAATATATGGGTCTACCCTGATGGTACCACCATACTCTTAGGACCTTGGAAGAGAATAGAAAAATAGGAGTTCCTGGAGTCTTTCACGTAAATACTCATATTCAGTTAAGAAAGTATTCCCTATCTCCTTCCTTTATCCAGAATATCTGTTAAAATAGTATAGAACTGCGCATAGGATTTTGTTCACCGGCTTACGGAGTCCATATTTATGTCAAAAACATTGTCGTTCCATTCTCTAATTAATAAGGACCTGTCCATGATACTGATTGAACCCCCCTATGTCGGATTGTGTTTGATGACAATTTTTCCTTAGAGGCCAGATTTAAGAGCTCACCTCAAATTCTGGGGTAGTTGTCACGGATCTCCCTATTAGAATTTCTTTGGGTGAGTTTTTCATGAAGTAAAACCAGATCATTCTGATATTTTTGAAAATTCTGAATATTGACCCCCTACTCTGGATAGGAAGACATAGAGGATTTCTTAAAGACTACCTACACCTCTTCACATTGGTAACTGACATAAACAAATCAATTAATGATTGTATTGCAACTTTTCAAGGGACCCAAGGGAAGGTAAATCGTATCTATAGGGAAAGTATAGCTAAAACAATCCTAGGCCCACGGTTATATATAATGCGGGATAGTGTAATTCTCCCATATCTGTCCATATCAGATCTGTTAATGTAATCCTAGACCCCGTCCTGGCTTAATTGCTGATCTCAGGACACTCATTTCATTGTCTGGCTAGTCCCTCAGTTTCTTCGCATTTGATTCTGAAGAAAACAATAAACACATCTCACTGGCCAAAACTCCATATTTATTATAGGGCTGCCAGATAATAACCTCATTGAAAGAATGCTGATTCAATATCAATAATAATACATAATGTTGTTTTTTTTTTTACAATGGTTTGCAATATGGTAATCCTGGCCAATCACCAACCTCTAGCTCTAATGGCGACCTCACAACTCCCAGTGCACATGGCCAGAGCTACCACAAACAACCCCAGCCATTACCAGCGTATTAATGTGAAATGTACAAGGATGTTTGTAAAAATGTTATGAAAAGAAACAAAGATGGGCAACCAAGAACAAACAAAAAGATCGAATAATTAAATCTAGAATGGGGACTTACCCAGAGGCGCTAGGAAATTTATGGAGTTAAAGTTGGGCTAGAACCAGTGTCGCTACCAGTTAGGCAGACTTTAACTCCATATGTAGCGCCGATCGCGCGATTACGCGTCCGAACGCTTGCAATTAAATATCGATTTTTTTTTCAATATCTGACTTTTACACGCTGGGAGTGTTATGGCAGCTGATTGTGGGGCATACAGTCCCACGTGTGAGCAAACATTTCGGATTTCCCACAGTCACAAACGCGGTATTGAATTGCGATCGGAACATTTACCCAGGCAATACAGCGGCTCTGTGGTAAATGAGCCCCATGGATTCAACCGATTTTTTCTTTTTTCTTTGACTTGGATGTACAAATCTCTTTATGTGGTTTTGTAGCCACCTAGGCCGTTCGCCTTGAGACAAGGGCTGGTGGAATAAAGGGCCGTGGTGATTCACAATGTGCGTGGGATAACAATAATATCCACGGTGTAACAAGCGGTAATTGTATTTTTATGAGACACGAGTTACAATATGACTCCTCTTGTGTTACTTTATTGACTAAACATTGATGGGTTACATTAAAGGCCGTTTTGCTTTTTATAATATTCCGTTTGATGGGTAAAATAACTGGCCAAGTACATGTAAGATAACCCTCCAGTGTTGCCTAAACGAAGTAGGGCGTAGTGCCAAGACGGGTAATACCACGGGGGGGGCCGTAGCTGTTAAATAACGGTAAGGCATTTAGTTAAATAGCCTGATATGTTTGTAAAATGCTTAGTGTAAATCACACTGAGTTGGTAAATGAAGTAACTTATTTTCCTACCTTAAAAATAGACCTAAAGTGATTTGCTTGTGCAATATTCTTCAGCAACCCAATTAGATTTTCTAGGGGGGGACACAGAAGAAACAGGAGGGTGGTGAGGGTTACTGCAATAAAGCGAGCATGGGCAAACATTTAACCATCGGGTGTGGGGTGGTTTTCAGTGTACCACTACTGTAAAGCATACGGTGAGGGGGGGGGGGATAAGGGGGAAGTGAAAGCGCCACGGGGGGGGACAGTGGCGGCGGGGGACAGTTGACTTTGTATCGAGACGAGGGTGAGACAACAAAGGTGCAGAAGGGGCAGCAAGGAGTGGGTGACAAATGTGGGGAGACACGGTGAGTGTAGCAGAGTGTTGGAGATGCCCAGGAGTAAAGAGCGTCTTGTGGGGTTGGGGAGGGGGGGCGGGAAAGGGAGGGAGGAGGGGAAGGGAGACAAACAAGGGGGTGGCGGGGGGAGGTGAAGGAAAAGAAGCGAGGAGGGAGGGAGTGTGTGGAGAGGGGGGGGGTGGGTGGGGGGGAAGGGGGGGAAGAGGCCAGCGGGGGCGGAGAGAGGGGGGGGATATACAGCCATGATATATGGTCTATACAGATGATATACGCCATGAATATGATTATACAGATGATATACAGCCATGATATATGGTATATACAGATGATATACAGCCATGATATGATGATATACAGATGATATATACAGCCATGATATATGTGTATACAGATGATATACAGCCATGATATATGATTACAGATGATATACAACATGATATATGGTATACAGATGATATACAGCCATGATATATGATAAACAGATAAATTACAGCCAGATATATGGTATAACAGATTGATTATACAGCCATGATATATGATATACCGATGATATCAGCATGATATATGATATACAGATGATATACAACCATGATATATGTATACAGATGATATACAGCCATGATATATGATATACAGATAATATACAGCCATGATATATGATATACAGATGATATACAACCATGATATATGGTATACAGATGATATACAGCCATGATATATGTATACAGATGATATACAGCTATGATATATGGTATACAGATGATATATAATATACAGATAATAAACAGCCATGATATAAGATATAAGATGATATAAACCAGATATATGGGATACAGATGATATACAGCCATGATATATGGTATACAGATGATACAGCCATGATATATGATATACAGATATATAGCCATGATATATAGATATACAGATGATATCCGCATGATATATGGTATACAGATGTATACAATGATATATGGTATTACAGATGATATACAGCCATGATATTGGTATACAGATGAATATAAGCTTATATCATATATAATGGCTGTATATCATCTGTATATCATATATCATGGCTGTATATCACCTGTATATAATATATCATGGCTGTATATCACCTGTACACCATATATCATGGCTGTATATTATCTGTATACTATATATTATGGCTGTATATAATCTGTATATCATATATAATGGCTGTATATCATCTGTATATCATATATCATGGCTGTATATTATCTGTATATCATACATCATGATTGTATATCATCTGTGTATCATATATCATGGCTGTATATTATCTGTATACCATATATTCATGACTGTATATCATCTGTATACCATATATCATGGCTGTATATTATCTGTATATCATATATCATGGCTGTATATCATCTGTATATCATATATCATGGCTGTATATTATCTGTATACTATATATCATGGCTGTATATAATCGGTATATCATATATAATGGTTGTATATCATCTGTATATCATATATCATGGCTGTATATCATCTGTATATCATATATCATGACTGTATATCACCTGTACACCATATATCATGACTGTATATCATCTGTATACCATATATCATGGCTGTATATCATCTGTATATCATATATCATGACTGTATATCACCTGTACACCATATATCATGACTGTATATCATCTGTATATCATATATCATGACTGTATATCATCTGTATTTCAGTGAGTTCGGAGATCTCTACCACTTACCAGTGATCCAAAATATCGCACACCTCAACAGTGTAGGACTGTCCCAAGGGTTACAGGAGAATCCCCCGGTGGGCCCACAGCCCATCCACCCGAGAGTAAAGCTAGGTACACCCAGTACCAATAAAGCTCAGGTACCTTTGGATCCGATGGTATCAGGGCTTTATCGGCACTGTGTGTGGCGGTTTTCCCGAAGGGGCGTGCGGCCGCAGAACGTTCGGGTCGGCCAAGCAGTCATTCGGGATAGACCGAAAATTTCCCTCGGCCGCGGCAGACACCCTATAGAGGGAATCGCCCGAAGGCGAGGGAAACACACAGTCCCAAACTTCCTCCCTATGGTGTGTATATGCTGTGTATAGGGGGAGCGCTCGGGGACTGTGTGTATCTTGCAGATCCTGTCTGTCATTTTCAATAATCTGTGATGTGTGTACCCAGCTTAAGAAAAGCATTCTAATAAACAATAGGAGTCAGACATGTAAATGAGTGATAATAGAGATATGAAATGTTAGGTGGGCCCCTAATCTCGTCTTGGTGGGCCCCTGGTCTCAATAACCTAAATCTCCTGTACTTTTATTGGGTCAGACCGTAGATTTGTTCACAGAAAAAATTCCAAGGATAGTGTTTGGGATTGAGGAGGAATTAAATGTGCATCTTGATTCCAATTTGTTTTCCTTGAGGCTGAGGCCACACTGCAAGGAATCGCGTACAAAATCGGTATCACGCGTGATTGTGTGCGCGATTCTTGTGCGTTTTGGCATGTGATTTTGCAGTTTTCCGTCATGAAAACGCATGCGTTAACGCATCAAAAATGGTGAACGCATGTGTTACCAAAAAAATCGCATGCGCATCGGAAATTGCAGGAATTTCCGATTTCTATTTTAGCGAAAATCACGGGAGCAAGCGCGAAACGCAAAAAACTCGCTAGTGTGGCCGAGCCCTAAATGGTATGTCTATCTCCGGTAAAAACAAGACTTCCAAACACTATTAATTGGCTCCCTGGTGTTCCTGGAAGTAGATGTGAATAGCTTGTAAAGCTATGGAATGAGGTGGACACAAAATAAGATGGGCTGACAGACTTTAACTATCTTCCAGGAGTGCCATCAAGCCAGGTAAATTGTGTTAGTAGAGGAAAAAATTCTGGGGGTGAACGTGACCTTTAAACCTATAGATATTTGTGTAGATTTTTATGTTTTGTATTAATTTAATTTTCAGGGAGAAACTTATCTTGCCCCCTGAGCTCCTGGACACAGGTTCCTGCCATGTGGTGTGGTTAAAGCTACGTACATCTTCCCTACATACATAGTAAAAACTGTGAGCCTGGACTCAAGAAGAAGGTCATTAGCTCCTCAGTTTACTTTTAGAGCTGTATAATGTGACAAGATCACAAATGAAAATATTATATCTGAATTCAAGGCAACCAAGTAGGTATTTTCTATGATGTAGATTAATAATGAAATGTAAATGGTTATTTTATAATTAATAGGTTCCAGATAAAAAAAACTCGGGTTAATAGTTTCCAAATGAGTATTTGAGGTCTCGGATTTTTTTCTCTCTTGTTATTATAATATCCAATGATTGCCTATACCTCTCCATGGTTCTTTGCAACTGGTTATGTCAGACCCAAGTTTAAAGGGCCCTTGCCAGCAGCAAAGAGGTTTGGGTAGACAAGAAACACCTCCATCCCAATAACATTTATTGAGAATTACATAGAAAAATAAGTAAACAATGATTTTAATCTTCAGTTTTTCTTTAAGGATTGCTCAATAAAGGGCAACTACAATAAAAAAAATAGATTTTTCCACATCCTAATCTTTATATTACTACATGTAAGTACCCTTAAAAGGTGTGTGTTGCTGTATGCCTTCAATCCAGTACTTGATTTGCTCAGGCTCAGAGTCCCCTCCCTCACCTAACTGACACCTCCTTCCATCTGACCAGACTTTCTATAAGGGCAAGCATGCTCAGTAATCACTATGAGGCACCACTGAACTTCCCACCATGCAATTATGACATGCCAAAAGTCACCATTCTAGTTAATAAGGCACTATTGACAGCTGACATGTAAGATGGCTCAGACTGGATATCTAAAGAAATAGGGGACAGATCAACAAAACAATTGTAAAGCGATAGTTGGAAATAATTCTAGTTTTTAGTAATGAGCAATTTTTAAAAACTATTTTATTCAGTATAGATGCCCTTTAGACTCTCTCCTATATCACTTTTTATGATCCCCCACTCCATAAGTTACCCATAATTATTTACAATATGCATTTACTTGAAGTTTTATATCGATTTTTATTGTTATGTCCTCCATTTGCATTTTTTCTCATATTTAAAAAGGATCTATCATAAGAATAATAATTATACATTTGATGTAATTTCTAATTTGACTTTGTGTTCAGCACATGAACAGTTAAATGTAGTTTTGCCTTAGACTTCCCTGGTGACTGCTGTCTTCTGAGCCTTACAGATCACTTGATTTATATCACTGTCTACAAAGTACTTGGCTGGCCCAAAACATAATTATAGTTTAGGATGCAACCCAAACTATAGTTCCAAGGAGGGCAGACATGATTTGCTTAGCTGCTGATTAAAAGCTAATTTTAACATCTGAATTGAAAGCTTATTTGTTTTACATCATTGGTTGGTAAAATACATGAATATTGTATAATTTGTGATTAATATAAAAGAGAAAATCCTAGTTTGCTTCCTGCATCTTGTGTTAACCAAGAACATTACCGTATATACTCGAGTATAAGCCGACTCGAGTATAAGCCGAGGTACCCTTTTTACCTAAAAAAGTAGGAAAAATTTATTGACTCGAGTATAAGCCGAGGTTAGGAAATATGACCATATAGATGTTTGAAAACTACAACTCCCAGCAACTAAAGCATGCTGGGAGTTGTAGTTTCCAAACATCTGTATGTTTGGAAACTACAACTACAGTAAAAACACGGTATTTGTCTAAATCTAAGCCCTATTTCTTTACTTTTACTGCTCTCAGAATTGATAGTGCTACAGCCCTTTGTATTTTCTCGTTCCTGTAGTCACTGTCTACTGACCTGGTCTAACCACCAAGCAGCAAATAGGAGAGTGAGGACCCGGGCTCAGGACATGGTCTTCCTTGATTCCAGCAAAGCTCCTGTTGCTTAACTCCAAATCCGGCTGCCGCACGCTGGGTACCGGTAAGTCCTGTGGATTTGCCGGCTGACGTCACTACTCGGCGCCTCTTACAGCCCGGCGCCGAGTAGTGACGTCAGACGGCAAACCCACAGGACTTACCCAGCGTGCGGCAGCCAGATTTGGAGTTAAGCAACATTGATCGGGGTAAGGAAGGTCCTTGACTCGAGTATAAGCCGAGGTAAGGTTTATAGGTTTATTTTAAAACATAAAAACCCCGGCTTATACTCGAGTATATACGGTATATCCTAATTTAACATTTCTTTTAGTAGGGAAGATACCAGCACCGGTGAATTAATGTTTATTTGGAATATTGCAGATGCATCTTCTGTTACTGTTTGTTTGGAGCTTGTACACCAGTGAAATAGTCTTTATTGCCTGGAGCTAATTACATCTGTTCATGTCTTTTGACTACTTTACAGGCTGAGCATTTTCCTCATTAATATTCTGTATAAATAAACCAATACAGATATAAACTTTTAAAGATGCCCTGTGTAGTATTTGTATTTAAATGGTGCTCTTTAAACTTGACTTCATGTTTCATCTTCTGTGCAATAGTGCCTGTTCCCAAATAAATGTCACCTTCGGTCAACAATATAATGTGTAAAGAGGCTCATAATGTGTAAAGAGGCACATTATTTAGTGATCCATTCTGTAAGATTGCTGAACGAGGTTGAGGATCTACAGCACTATGGAAGGTCTACCTGGTAGTTCCCATTCTTAAGGCTCGTACACACGCTCAATTTTCGAGCGAGGCACGACCCCAACGGCAGAGTGGTACATCTGACGAACGTCTGTTGCACCCAAGAATCATCCGTGTGTATGCGCTCGGTCGAGGGTTGTTCATTGATCCGCCTGGCAGATCGGCGAATATGTACCGTTCGGGTGTACCGCTCTGCCGTTGGGGGTGCCACACTCAAAAATTGAGCGTGTGTACGAACCTTTAGTTGAACAGAACAGAAACAGCCTGTCTATAGGTTAATCATTAGATAAAGGAAATTGGACCAATCCAAAAACAATACTGATTATTGTCAATATCATGCGTACGTGGTTAAGATTGAACTCAAAGATTGCTACAACCCAGCTGGAGTTATTTGAGTTGTGAAAAGAGACAAAGCTTGGTTTAAAGACCTGGAAGCAAGGTTAAATTTCTTTAATTTAGACTAAACAGATTGGGAGTAGTGGCTCATGGTTTTAACATATGAAATGCAGGGTTGTTCAAACTTAAACCTTAAAGGGCATCTATGCCGAAAAAAAGTGTTAGATTAGCCATAACTGGAAACTATAATTCTTCCCAACCACCACTGTACCATTTTTTGTTAATCTGTCCCCTATTTTTTTAATCTATCAATCAAGTAATCATAAACTTTTCTGCTGTAAACAATTTTGCTGTAGCTGGAATGGTGACAATTGGAATGCATGATTTCACAGAAAGTCAAATCAGATAGAAGTGGGAGTGATCAAAAGAGGGAGTGGGATACTTACTGGATTGAAGTAAAAGTAAAATATGCATGGCTGTTTCGGACGATGATCGTGCCGTGTATGGGCACTTTATTAAAATCCATTGGGGTCATTGATGATCTGCCTGGCAGAACGGGTAACGTGCCCCAACCGCACAACCATTTTGGCCAAGAAAAAGTGCCCATAAACTGCACGATTATCGACCGAAACAGGCGTGCATACACATCGTGCATATTCAATTAGAGATAAAGATAAGGCAAAGTAATTTTTCAGTAAACTTGCCTATTAATTAGCATCAAATAAAATGAAATTTTTTACTAACAAACAATTAATTCCAAGAAAAAGAGCAATTGTGCAGTTCCCATTGCAGAATTTCAAACATTAAAGCTGGCTACACACAGCACAGATTTTTGAAAGATGATCTTGCAGATCCTGTCTGTCATGTTTCAAAGATCTGCATACACACAGTCCCACGCTTTCTCCCTATAGTAGAACGCTCGAGACTGTGTGTTCCCCGGCAGACTCCCTCTATAGGAAATTACCACGGCCAAGGGAAATTAACTGACTTAACTGACAGAAAAGCGCCCACACACACAGTACGGATAAAGCCCTGATACCGCCAGATCCGATGGTATCGGGGCTTTATCGGTACTGTGTGTACCTAGCTTAAGTGTGTGCTGATACATAACTAGTGGAGAATGCATCTTTCTCTTATATGTTCTCAACATCATTGAACACTGATTAGAGACTGTTATCCAATACATTTGAACTCATATTGGATTCCTTATATAAAGCAGAAAAGAACAATTTTCAAGTTTTGAAAAGCATAAATGCATTCGGCAAACATAGCACTGTTTTTAGAGGAAATGTAATTTATTTAATAACTAGTTTTGTTGGGTATATTTACTGTCTCTCTAACTGTTTCTGTTTGTCCCATTCCAATTATTTACAGCTGGTCCTGAAATGTGTCCTACTTATTGATATTGCAGATTCAGGAGACTTAAGCCTCATACACACGGTGATCACGGGGGCCGACCCGTGACGCATGGCTATTTTGGCCGATAATCGTGCCACGTATGAGTAGTATTTTTTCATCCTAATGACCTCACCCTGCCCATTCAGCATTTTTCTGCATTTTTGTCCGAAATACTGACTTCCTGTTTGCACGACCCCTAGTAGAGACCGTTATGGTATTGCCCTAGACCCAGCGCCTGGGTTGATTCAGTTGCTCAGTAGAGATCTGAGCATGTTCGACCCATCCAATAGCCAATCCGTAGAAATCACTGTTAGGAACATTCCAAGGTAGTAGTGCATCCTGGGAAGAAGGACCGTTAGAACCTGAATTGCCAGCTCACTGATGTCAACAGCAGGGAATAGCAAGGGGTATAAAGTCAACTGTTTGTCAAAAGTCAACAATTTTTCAAAATGGAAGAGAATATATAGAATAACTAGGTATGCTTTTAGAATAACTAGGTATGCTGTTAGAATAACTAAGTATGCATAATATAAGCTTTTTTAAAAGAAAGAAAATTTCAACTGAACTTTCCCTTTAAACTGACGTGTGGGGGTCCTCTACATTATATGATTTTGTGGATTTGGGGTGGAGATAGCCTTTAACCTTCTCATTCCATTTGAAATGACCCTCTGTGAAGTCAAGCATGCTCAATAATCACAGTGAGCCAGCACTAGGAAAGGGAATTTGCCAACATGCTATTCACACACACTAATGTTCACCCTTTCAGTTACAGCAAAACTGAACACAGGAGAAGAATTTATTATAATAAGACACATGATTGACAGCTGAAATATAAGATGTTTCTGACTGAATGCCTAAAGAAAAAGGGGACAGATCAACAAAAAATGATACAGTGATAGTTTCTAGTAATGGTCAATTTCATGAATAATAAATAATAATAATAAGTTAGCTTATTAAGAGAAGAGAAATCAGACAAACTTAACATAATTGTCTTGGCTTTAGTAGCATTTTAGTCATTGCTACACTATATATTGGGCCTTCATTACATAAGCTGGGTGCAGGGACAGTGTACCGGTTCTGAATATGTTTCAGCCTAGTTGGGCCTCTTTAGTACCGGGTAGGTATTGTAGGTCTGCAATACGTTAACCCATATTATTCAGGAGACTTATGGGTAAATTCCAGATGTTTATTAATAGCTATCTGCTATCTACTGCTTTGTAGAGTGTGATGATCTAGAGTTCTGAAACATAAAATCTACCCTTCATGGTTAATTCTATGAAATGGTAAATGGCTAGGTCAAGCTGCCAAAGATGCTGTAATCATTAGTGCTCTTGATGCAATCCTTTATATCACCCTGGGAGTGTTTACGGTCTTTTTGCTGTAAAAACCCAGCAATATTGAAAATAATGAAAAACAATGTCAGTTTTCTAATTCATATGAATATCAATGTAATTGAGGAGAAGTAGAAGCCAAAATCATGTCTGTCTCTGCTGACCGTAATCAGGAAACTGCACTTCTGGAGACGGCACTGCAGCAAGAGAGATAAACCAGCAGGAAGATTTCTTTGGAATGATGTGAATTTAATGAATCATATACACAATCCCCAGCTGTTCGGAAATTTCAGAGAGATTTTAGTGGTAAAAGGCATTTTCCAACTCATTCTAATTTCCAGGCATTTTCTTTTTTTCACATTGTATGCCGATCAATGGTGGACACGTTACATATGAATATTTATTATGAATATTTATTTGGGGACCATCCTGTATTTTGTAAAAGGCTCTAGTAATAATATGTCAGGAGATAGACTGTTTACTTGGAAAATACAAAATAACAGGCAGCAATTTAACAGGGCCTAAATTGTGATTTTGGGGAATTTCAGAGGAATAATTTAAATGATTTATTTTTATGTTATACATGCCTATGTATTCTACGTATTGTCTTCATTTTTTTAAAAATCTTGTGACCTGGAGGGATGACCTCAGAGTGGCTGGTGAACTGGAGGGCTGGTCTCACAGTGGCTGGTGAAATGGAGGGCTGACCTCACAGTGGCTGGTGAACTAGTGGGCTGACCTAAGAGTGGCTGGTGAACTGGAGGGCTGACCTCACAGTGGCTGGTAAACTGGAGGACTGACTTCACAATGGCTGGTGAACTGGAGGACTGAACTTACAGTGTCTGCTGAACTGAATGGCTGAACTTTTAGTGGTTTGAAGCCACTGTTAGGCCAGCCCTCTAGTTCACCAACCACTGTTAAGTCATGCCTCCAGTTCAACATCCCCAGTTAAGTCAGCCCTCCAGTTCACTAGCCTTTGTTAAGTCAGCGGTGGCAAGTGAACTGAAGGGCTGACCTAACCGTGTCTGCTGAACTGGAGGGATGGAGGGTACAGCAGACAGTGTTAAGTCAGCCCTCCAGTTTTCTAGCCACTGTTAAGTCAGCCCTCCAGCTCAACAGCCAAGTCAAAACTGGCGGGTGAACTGAAGGGCTGACCTAACAGTGGCTAATGAACTGGAGTACTGACCTAACAGTGGCTGGTGAACTGGAGGGCTGACCTAACAGTGTCTGCTGAACTGGGGGTGGTGGTGGTAGTGGTGGCTTAACAGAGTCTGGTGAACAGGATGCTGATTTAACAGTGATTGCTGAATTTAAGGGCTGGCCTAACAGGATATAACTAGTGAACTGTAAGGTCAGCTTTGTGTGCCGCAGGAAAATATAGAGGTCAGCTTTAGAAAGTTTGACTCATGTGCCAAAAGTTCTTGAAGCGCCCCTGCATAACGGACTATACTAGGGGTCTTGCAAACAAGAATTCAGTACTTTGGATGCATTCATCTATACACAGAGAAATCACTAAATGGGCAAATTATGGTCTGACTTATTGAGTGTGACCAGGTTAAAGGATACATTTTTGATACGGCAAGAAAAAAAGGTCAAATTTAGGGCAGGGTAGATTTCCCCATAGTAAGTGGGGTCCTATACGTAACAGAAAAATGTCCTATATTTTACATGTTGTAATACCACATTGGCATTTACAGTTTCCTTCAGTGATGTCCAACCCACCACATACTAAAGATTGTGTCCCATGATCCAAACGAGAATGAAAGGGAATAGATGTTCCACACCAGATATAAAGGAAAAAGCTGCCAATGTTAGAGTGTTAGAGTTCTGACTCTGAGACCCGACCCCCATCCATGTATTTGACTAATGTTCACCACTCACGCCTGATGGCAGATAAGCTGTAATTGATATGCTAATAACGATAGTAAAAATGCCCCTGGGGTTTCCCTTTTGTAAGGAGGAGGGGGGGGGGGTAAAGCTTTCTGACAGTAATTTTGCCAGTGATTTGTTCTCTTACTTCAAATGGTTTGCTCTGGGCCTAAATATTTTAGAAAACTTTGCTGATTGTCTTTGTATTCAGTAGGATAACTGTGTGAATTAAATTAATAATACAAAAAAAGAATGTAAATATGTCTGTGCTGTTCCATATAAATATACTGTAAATATATACACTCAATAGTCTTCCATATTAATATACTGTACGTATATACACTCAATAGTCTTCCATATTAATATACTGTACGTATATACACTCAATAGTCTTCCATATTAATATACTGTACATATACACACTCAATAGTCTTCCATATTAATATACTGTACATATACACACTCAATAGTCTTCCATATACTGTACGCATATACATCAATAGTCTTCCATATTAATATACTGTAAGTATTCTACACTCAACATATTAATATACTGTATGTATATACACTCAATAGTCTTCCATATTAATATACTGTATGTATATACACTCAATAGTCTTCCATATTAATATACTGAACGTAAAAACACTCAATAGTCTTCCATATTAATATACTGTATGTATATACACTCAATAGTCTTCCATATTAATATACTGTACGTATACACACTCAATAGTCTTTCATATTAATATGGAAGACTATTGAGTGTATATACACTCAATCGTCTTCCATATTTAATATACTGTAGTAATACACTCATAGTCTTCTATATTAATAACTGTACGTATACACACTCAATAGTCTTCCATATAAATAACTGTCGTATACATCACTCAATATCTTCATATTAATATCTGTAATCTACACTCATAGTCTTCCATATTAATATACTGTAATATATACACTCAATAGTCTTCCATATTAATATACTGTACTTATACACACTCAATAGTCTTCCATATAAATATACTGTACGTTATACAACTCATAGTCTTCCTTTATTATTACTGTACATATATACACTCAATAGTCTTCCATATTATATACTGTACGTATATCACACTCAATAGTCTTCCATATAAATATACTGTATGTATATACACTCAATTCTTCCATATTAATTACTGTATGTATATATACACTCAATAGTCTTCAATATAATATACTGTATGTATATACACTCAATAGTCTTCCATATTAATATCTGTATGTTATACACTTCAATAGTCTTCCATATTAAATATCTGTACGTATATACACTCAATAGTCTTCCATATTAATATACTGTAGTATATACAACTCAATAGTTCCCTTCCTATTAATATACTGTACGTATAACACTCAATAGCTTCCATATTAATATACTGTATGTATATACACTCAATAGTCTTCTTCATATTATATACTGTACGTATATACACCTCATAGTCTTTCCATATTAATATACTGATGTATATACACTCAATAGTCTCCTATTAATATACTGTACGTATATACACTCAATAGTCTTCCATATTAATATACGTAGGTATATACACTCAATAGTCTTCCATATTAATATACTGTACGTATAAACACTCAATAGTCTTCATATTAATATACTGTACATATACACACTCAATAGTCTTCCTATTAATATACTGTAGTATATACACTCATAGTCCCAATTAATATACTGTCTGTATATACACTCAATAGTCTTCCATATTAATACTGTACGTATATACACTCAATAGTCTTCCATATTAATATACTGTAGTATTATACACTCAATAGTCTTCCATATTAATATACTGTACGTATATACACTCAATAGTCCTTCCATATTTAATATACTGTACGTATATACACTCATAGTCTTCCATATTAATATACTGTACGTATATACACTCATAGTCTTCCATTAATATACTGTAGTATAATACTCAATAGTCTTCATATTAAATCTGTAGTATATACCACTCAATATTCTTCCATATTAATATACTGTAGTATATACACTCAATAGTCTTCCATATTAATAACTGTATGTATATACACTCAATAGTCTTCCATAATATACTGTATGTATATACACTCAATAGTCTTCCATATTAATATACGTGTACTTATATACACTCAATAGTCTTCCATATTAATATACTGTCGTTATACACTCAATAGTCTTCCATTTAATATACTGTACGTATATACACTCAATAGTCTTCCATATTAATATACTGTATGTATATACACTCAATAGTCTTCCATATTAATATACTGTAGTATATACACTCAATAGTCTTCCATATTAATATACTGTACGTATATACACTCAATAGTCTTCCATATTAATATACTGTACGTATATACGCTCAATAGTCTTCCATATTAATATACTGTATGTATATACACTCAATAGTCTTCCATATTAATATACTGTCTGTATATACACTCAATAGTCTTCCTATTAATATACTGTACGTATATACACTCAATTAGTCCTTCAATATTAATATACTGTACGTATATACACTCAATAGTCTTCCATATTAATATATGTTGTATACACACTCAATAGTCTTCCATATTAATATCACTGTACGTTATACACACTCAATAGTCTCTTCCATATTAATATACTGTCGTATATACACTCATAGTCTTCCATATTAATATACTGTACGTATTACACTCAATAGTCTTCCATATTAATATACTGTACGTATACACACTCAATAGTCTTCCATATTATATACTGATAGTATACCAATCAATAGTCTTCCTATTAATATACTGTACTATATACACTCAATAGTCTTCCATATTATATACTGTACGTATATACACTCAATAGTCTTCCTATTAATATACTGTACGTATATACACTCAATAGTCTTCCATTTAATATCTGTATGTATACACCTCAAGTCTTCCATATTAATATACTGTACGTCTATCACACTCAATAGTCTTCCATATTAATATACGTACGTATATACACTCAATAGTCTTCCATATAATATACTGTACGTATATACACTCAATAGTCTTCCATATTAATATACTGTATGTATATACACTCAATAGTCTTCCATATTATATACTGTATGTATATACACTCCTAGTCTTTCCATATTAATATACTGTACGTATATACACTCAATAGTCTTCCATATTAAATACTGTAGTATAATCCACTCAATAGTCTTCCATATTAATATACTGTACGTTATCACACTCAATAGTCTTCCATATTAATATACTGTACGTATATACACTCAATAGTCTTCCATATTAATATACTGTACGTATATACACTCAATAGTCTTCCATATTAATATACTGTACGTATTACACTCAATGTCTTCCATATTAATATACTGTATGTATACACACTCAATAGTCTTCCATATTATATACTGTACGTATACCACACTCAATAGTCTTCCATATTAATATACTGTACGTATATACACACTCAATAGTCTTTCCATATTAATATACTGTACGTATATACACTCATAGTCTTTCCATATTAATATACTGTACGTATATACACTCAATAGTCTTCCATATTATATACTGTACGTAATATACACTCAATAGTCTTCCATATAATAATACTGTCGTATACACACTCAATAGTCTTTCATATTAATATACTGTACATATACACACTCAATAGTCTTCCATATTAATATACTGAACGTAAAAACACTCAATAGTCTTCCATATTAATATACTGTATGTATATACACTCAATAGTCTTCCATATTAATATACTGTACGTATACACACTCAATAGTCTTTCATATTAATATACTGTACATATACACACTCATGTCTTCCCATATTAATATCTGTATGTATAATACACTCAATAGTCTTCCAATAATATAACTGTACGTAATAAACACTCAATAGTCTCCATATTAATATTACTGTACATGATACACACTCAATAGTATTCCATATTAATTACTGTACATTACACACTCAATAGTCTTCCATATTAATATACTGTATGTATACACACTTATTAGTCTTCCATATTAATATACTCTATGTATACACACTCAATAGTCTTCCATATTAACATACTGTACGTATATACACTCAATAGTCTTCCATATTAATATATTTTACATATATACGCTCAATATTCTTCCATATTAATATACTGTACATATACACACTCAATAGTTTTCCATATTAATATACTGTATGTATACACACTCAATAGTCTTCCATATAAATATACTGTACATATACATACTCACTAGTCTTCCATATTAATATACTGTACGTATATACTCAATAGTCTTCCATATTAATATACTCTACGTATATACACTCAATAGTCTTCCATATTAATATACTGTAAGTATACACACTTACTAGTCTTCCATATTAATATACTATACGTATACACACTCAATAATCTTCCATATTAAATTGTATATATACATACTCACTAGTCTTCTATATTAATATACTGTACGTATACACACTCAATAGTCTTCCAATAGTCTTCTATATTAATATACTGTAAGTATAAACACTCAATAGTCTTCCATATTAATATACTGTACGTATAAACACTCAATAGTCTTTCATATTAATATACTGTACATATACACACTTAATAGTCTTCCATATTAATATACTGTACGTATACACCACTCAATAGTCTTCCATATTAATATACTGTACGTATACCGTATATACTCGAGTATAAACCGACCCGAGTATAAACCCGAGGTACCCAATTTCAGCTAAAAATCCTAATAAAAGTTATTGACCCGAGTATATAAACCGAGGGTAGAAACTTGGCATTCAAGAGTTTGGAAACTACAACTCCCAGCTAATAAAGCATGCTGGGAGTTGTAGTTTCCAAAACATCTTGAATGCCAAGTGAGGGTGGCATTCAAGATGTTTGGAAACTACAACTACCAGCATGCTTTATTAGCTGGGAGTTGTTGTTCCAAACATCTTGAATGCCACCCTCACTTGGCATTCAAGATGTTTGGAAACTACAACTCCAGCTAAAAAGCATGCTGGGAGTTGTAGTTCCCAAACATCTTGAATGCCCCCCTCCCCCTCAGTTCAGTTTGTACCTGTGGGCTCTTTCCCTGTGGACTCTTCTCCCTGTGAACTCTGTGATTTCTCCTGGGGACTCTTCTCCTGTGGACTCTTCTCCTGGACTCTTCTCCCTGTGGACTCTTCTCCTGTGGACTTCTCCCTGTGGACTCTTCTCCCTGTGGACTGGACATCTTTCCTGTGGGCTCTTCCTGTGGGCTCTTCCTCCATCCAAGGGCTTCCTGGCAGGTACGGTATCGGCATTCCGGCAGCCGCGCCCCATTCTGTAGCGCGCCGGCTGACGTCACTGCCTGGCGCCGGGCAGTGACGTCAGGCCGCGCGCGCCAGTGCAGAAAAAGATCGCGCGGCTGCCGGAATGCCCAGGTAAGCGGTTGACTCGAGTATTAAAACCGAGTCGAGTTTTCAGGCTGATTTTTCAGCCTGAAAAAACTCGGTTTATACTCGAGTATAACGGTAAACACTCAACAGTCTTCCATATTAATATACGTACATATACACACTCAATAGTCTTCCATATTAATATACTGTATGTTATACACATTAATAGCTTCCATATTAATATACTTATGTATACACACTCATAGTCTTCCATTAATATTACTGTACGTATATACACTCAATAGTCTTCCATATTAATATATGAATATTATGTTACACTATTTCTTCCATATTAATATACGTACATATACACCACTCATAGTCTTCCATATTAATATACTGTTGTTACATAACTCATATCTCCATAATATACTGTACATATATACTCACTCAGTCTTCCATATTAATATACTGTACGTATATACACTCAATCTCTCCATATTAATATACTGTACGGATATACACTCAATAGTCTTCCATATTAATTTACGTAAGTATACACACTCATAGTCTTCCATATTAATATACTATACATATACACACTCCATAATTTTCATATAAATTGTATATATAATACTCACTAGTCTTTATATTAATATACTGTACGTATACAACTCATAGTCTCATAGTCTTCTATATTAATATATGTACTTATTACACCTCAATAGTCTTCCATATTATATACTGTACTGTATACACACTAATATCTTCCTATTAATATACTGTACGTATACCACTCAATAGTCTTCTATATTAATATACTGTACATATACACACTCAATAGTCTTCATATTAATATAACTTTAGTATAACAACTAATAGTCTTCCTATTAATATACTGTATGTATACACATCAATGTCTTCTTTATTAATATACTGTAAATATACACACTCATAGTCTTCCATATTAATATACTGTATGTATACACACTAATAGTCTTCCTATTAATATATGTATGTTATACACACTCAATAGTCTTCTTTATTAATATACTGTACATATACACACTCACCAGTCTTCCATATTAATATACTTTATGTATACACACTTACTAGTCCTCCATATTAATTTACTGTACGTATACACACTCAATAGTCTTCCATATTAATATACTGTATGTATACACACTCAATAGTCTTCTATATTTATATACTGTACATATACACACTCACTAGTCTTCATATTATATACTGTACATATACACATCAACTAGTCTTCCATATTAATATACTGTATGCTATACACTCATAGTCTTCCATATTAATATAGTTGATATACACTACTAGTCTTCTATATTAATATACATGAGTATACCACTTACTGAGTCTTCCATATTAATATGCTGTACGTTACACAATCAATAGTCTTCCATATTAATATACTGTACATATAAATACACTCAATCGTCTTCCTATTATTATTTAGTATCACAGTTACTTAGCCTTCCATATTAATATACTGTACGTATACACACTACTAGTCTTCCCTATTCTTATACTGTACATTAAAACACTATCCTTTCATATTATAGTATGTTACACACTACTAGTCTTCTTAATATACTGTACGTATACACACTAATAGTCTTCCTATTATATTACTGTACCTGTTCCCCCTCATAGTCTTCTCTTACCTCATATTAATATACTGACGTATTACACTCAATAGTCTTCCATATTAATATAACGCTGTATGTGTACACTCAATAGTTTCATATAATTACTGTACCTATACACACTTCTATCTCCATATTAATATACGTACTATATACACATCAATAGTCTTCATATAAATATACTTAAGTATAAACAGTTACTAGCCTTCCATATTAATATACTGTACGTATACACACTCAATAGTCTTCCATATAATATACTGTAGTTATACACTCAATAGTTTTCATATAATATACTGTACGTATACACACGTCTAGTCTTCCATATAATATACTGTACATGTATATACACTTAATAGTCTTCCCTATTAATACTGTACGTATACACACTTACATAGTCTTCCATATTAATATACTGTATGTATACACACTCAATTTTCCAATTAATATACTGTACGTATATACACTCAATAGTCTTCCATATAATTACTGTACGTATTACCACTTACTCGTCTTCCATATTAATATACTGTACATATACACACTCATAGTCTTCCAATAATATACTGTACAGTATACATAACTCACTAGTCTTCCATATTATATACTGTGTATGTATATACACTCAATGCTCTTCCATATTAATATCCTGTATGTATACACACTCAATAGTCTTCCATATTAATATACTGTACGTATACACACTCAAGTCTTCCATATTAAATATACTGTACGTATATACACTCAATAGTCTTCCATATTATATACTGTACGTATATACAACTCAATAGTCTTCCATATTAATATACTGTACGTATATCACTCAATAGTCCTTCCATATTAATATACGTACTGTATATACACTCAATAGTCTTCCATATTAATATACTGTACGTATTACACTCAATAGTCTTCCATATTAAATACTGTACGTATATACACTCAATAGTCTTTTCCATATTAATATACTGTACGATAACACTCAATAGTCTTCCATATTAATATACTGTATGTATATACACTCAATAGTCTTCCTATTAATATTACTGTACGTATCACCACTCAATAGTCTTCCATATTAATATACTGTACGTATATAACACTCATAGTCTTCCATATTAATATAACTGTATGTATATACACTCAATGTCTTCAATATTATATACTGTACGTATACACACCAATAGTCTTCCATATTAATATACTGTACGTATATACCTCAATAGTCTTCCATATTAATATACTGTAACGTATATACACTCAATAGTCTTCCATTATAATAATACTGTATTGTATACACTCAATAGTCTTCAATATTAATAACTGTACGTATAACACTCAATAGTCTTCCATATTAATAGACTGTACGTATATACGCTCAATATGTCTTCCAATTATTAATAGATACTGTCCGTATATACACTCAATAGTCTTCCATATAATATACTGTATTATACACTCATAGTCTTCCATATTAAATATACTGTAGTATACACACTCAATAGTCTTCCATATTAATATATTGTACTATATACCTCATATATCTTCCATATTAATATACTGTACGTATAAACACTCAATAGTTTTCCATATTAATATACTGTATGTATATACACCTCAATAGTCTTCCATATAATATACGTAATATACATACTCAATAGTCTTCCTATTATATACTGTACTTATATACACTCAATAGTCTTCCATATTAAATATACTTACACTGTATATACGCTCAATATACTTCCATATTAATATCTTACGTATATACACTCATAGTCTTCCATATAATATACTGTACGTATATACACTCAATAGTCTTCCATATATAATATCTGTACGTATACACACCAATAGTCTTCCATATTAATATCTGTAGTATAACACACTCAATAGTCTTCCATATATATACTGTACTATATCCCTCAATAGCTCTTCCATATTAATATACTGTACGTATATACACTCACCCTAGTCTTTCCATATTAATATACTGTACGTATATACACTCCAATAGTCTTCCATAGTAATGGATCTAGACATAGTTAGGATAGATCTAGAAATGGATAGGATGAATCTAGATATGTATAGTATGGATCTAGACATAGATAAGATAGATCTAGACATGGATAGTATGGATCTAGACATAGTTAGGATAGATCTAGACATGGATAGTATGGATCTAGACATAGTTAGATAGATCTAGACATGATAGATGGATTGACATGGATAGGATGGATCTAGATATGGATAGTATGGATTCAGACTAGTTAGTATAGATCTAGACATGGATAGTATGGATCTAGACATAGTTAGGTAGATCTAGAAATGGATAGGATGAATTCGATATGTATAGTATGGATCTAGACATAGATAGTATGGATCTAGACAGGGGTAGGATAGATCTAGACATAGATAGTATGGATCTAGACATAGTTAGGATGGATCTAGACATGGATAGGATGGATTTAGACATGGATAGGATGGATCTAGACATGGTAGGATGGATCTAGACATGGATAGGATGGATTTAGACATGGATACAATGGATCTAGACATGAATAGGGTGGATCTGGGCATGGATTGGATGGATCTAGGCATGGGTTGGTTGTAACTAGACATTGATACAATGGTTCTAAACAGGATTGAATGGATAGGACTTAAGATAATCTGGGCTTCCATAAGCAATTCTGTTTTCAGAGTGGTGATACTGGGAACATGCGTAATGGGCACATTTTATTAAAAATACTCAATAAGTAATATGTAAAGCTAAGAATAAGTAAAAACTCTAACATAGAGAGAGAGAGAGGTAATCTATGAGCGCAAACCGACAACTATTATATCTCCCTGGCTGCTTGAATGTGTAAACTTTATATAGTCGGTGGTATATAATAAAACAGCTGCGACTGGTTGTCTCATTCCCTGCCTGACTGAAGTGTAGTTGCCATGCAAGTTTAGTTTTATAAACAGATCCACAAAGCTCAGTCTATCTAGATGATATACTGATATAATATAACAACCATACACAGGTCCTTACAGTAAACTCTATGGGTGGGCTGATCACCAGAGATTGACCTTGCTGTAGGAAATAAGGAATCAGGTCTCTTTTTCAGGATGAGAAATGTATCTGTACTGTAAGAATGGTAAAACTGTGCGACTGTCTCCCAGAAGACACTGTGTTAGCTGGTTAATTGGATGGAGATGCCTTGTAGAATCAAAGGGAATTCTGTGTTACTGGTTAATTGCCATTTGAGTCAGAAAGAATGTCTCCCCCATGAAGAGCAAATTGGATGTGGTCCCCTTCCTATATATATATAGTATAATACCAGTCATCTCAGTATAGTACTAATATATCCTTGTACACACTCTGAATTGCCCTTGGCCAGAACGCCTGAGAGCCGACTGTCGATCGAGTGTTCTGGACAAATATCGCATGTGTATGGAATGCTTGGTTGGTGGTCGGCCCTGGGCACTGTAGCTAGTGAAATTTATTGTGTTTACAGGGGTAGGGGGTACAAAAACCAATTACCCAATGTGTGACAACCTCTCTGCAACCTCTACGCACACATAGGCTTAACCATAAGTAATTGAACATGGCAGCCAAAAAGCGGTGAAAGTAAGAGCTGTAAAGAACAAATTTCAAATAAAATGTGTAGAATTTAGACTGTATGTGTAGACTTTAGGTAAATCTTCACTGATGAGACCAGTATGTATGTCCTGCCTATGGGTGTAGGGGCTTTTTCTTCTCTTTTAAGTAGATCACAGCCCAGTCCCCAAGGGAATCAGATCCCCCAATAAACTAGAAATCCAGTCCTGGTTTTGACAGAATATTTTGGTTTAAATTGTATTGTTAGTGTGGAATGAGTCTTAAAAAGCAATGACGGATTCATTATTAGTTCTTCACTACTGCTGCAATGCGTATTTACATATACAGTAAGTATACACACATACTGTACATACATTCTATGAATGCACCGATTTCCTGCCACCACTAGGTGTCACTCTGGCATCTATGAATTAGCAGGTTGGAAAGGAAGAAAGTTAAGTTTCAAAATCCATCTTGGTAAAACAGTGGTGCTGCAGGGTGCACGGTTAACCCCTTCATTGCAATATGAAGGGAATCTCTAAAACTTGCAGAATAGTCAATATTAAAGATTATTAGTGGATTGTGTGAAAATGTGTGGTGAAAAGTCTATTATGTAACGGTGATAGACTATGCTAGTCTGTTTGTTGTATATGTATGTAGTATCTATGTATGTATGTATGTATGTAGCTATGTATTAGCAATGTATTTATGTATGTATGTATGTATCTATCTATGTATGTATGTACAGTATGTGTTTATTTATAAAGCGCCAATTGGGGATGCAGCGCTGTGCAGTAATAAATATAATAAAGTCATACAGGGGGATAAATACATAGATAGTTCAGTACATAAATATATAAATAGAAATGACACAGAAAGGAGGTCCCTGCCCCGTAGAGCTTACAATCTAGTTAGGTGGGTAACATACAGATACAATGGAGTGGGTATAAGTGCTGGGTGAGACGTATGCAATGCAAATAATACAATCATATACTGTGCTGGTTACCGGATAGGTAGGATGTAAGGGTAGATTTATCATATATAGATATATAGATCATATATACTGTGCAGGTTCCCGCGATAGATTTGATGTAAGGCTAGATTTATCATATATAGAATATAGATATCATATACTGTGCAGGTACCGGATAGGTAGGATGTAAGGGTACCAGATAGGTAGGATGTAAGGGTAGATTTATCATATATAGATATATAGATATCATATACTTTTCTTGTTAAGATATTTAGGATGTAAGGCTAGATATCATATATAGATATATAGATATCATACACTGTGCTGGTTACTGGATAGGTAGGATGTAAGGGTAGATTTATCATATATAGATATATAGATACCATATACTGTGCTGGTTACCAGATAGGTAGGATGTAAGGGTAGATTTATCATATATAGATATAAGATATCAATACTGGCTGGTTACGGATAGGTAGGATGTAAGGGTAGATTTATCAATAATAGATATATAGATACCATATACTGTGCTGGTTACCAGATAGGAAGGATGTAAGGATATTTATCATATATAGATATATAGATACCATATACCGGTGGGTTACCGGATAGGTGGATGTAAGGTTAGATTTATCATATATAGATATATAGATACCATATACTGTGCTGGTTACCGGATAGGTAGGATGTAAGGTTAGATTTATCATATATAGATATATAGATATCATATACCGTGCTGGTTACCGGATAGGTAGGATGTAAGGGTACCAGATAGGTAGGATATAAGGCTAGATTTATCATATATAGATATATAGATATCATATACTGTGCAGGTTCCCGGATAGGTAGGATGTAAGGCTAGATTTATCATATATAGATATATAGATACCATATACTGTGCTGGTTCCCGGATAGGTTTGATTAAGGCTGATTTATCATATATAGATATACAGATACCATATACTGTGCTGGTTACCGGATAGGTAGGATGTAAGGGTAGATTTATATATAGATATATAGATATGATATACTGTGCTGGTTACCGGATAGGTAGGATGTAAGGGTAGATTTATCTATATAGATATTATATATGTGCAGGTTACCAGATAGGTAGAATGAAGGGTAGATTTATCATATATAGATATATAGATATCATATACTGTGCAGGTTACCGGATAGGTAGGATGTAGGGTACCAGATAGGCAGGATGTAAGGCTAGATTTTCATATATAGATATATAGATATCATATACTGTGCTGGTTACCAGATAGGTAGGAGTTGTAAGGGTAGATTTATCATATATAGATATATAGATATCATATACTGTGTGGTTACCAGATAGGTAGGATGTAAGGGTAGATTTATCATATATATATATAGATATCATACTGTGCAGGTTCCAGGATAGATGATGTAAGGCTAGATTTATAATATATATGTATAGATATCAATACTGTGCTGGTGACCAGATAGGTAGGATGTAGGGTAGATTTATCATATATAGATATATAGATATCATATACTGTGCAGGTTACCGGATAGGTAGGATGTAAGGGTAGATTTATCATATATAGATATATAGATACCATATACTGTGCTGGTTCCCGGATCGGTTTGATGTAAGGCTAGATTTATCATATATAGATATATAGATATCATATACTGTGCAGGTTACCAGATAGGTAGGATGAAAGGGTAGATTTACAGAATATATATATAATATAGATATCATATACTGTGCTGGTTACCAGATAGGTAGGATGTAGGTAGATTTATACATATAGATACATAGATACCATATACTGTGCTGGTTACCAGATATGGTAGAGTGTAAGGGTGAGATTTATCATTATAGTATAAAATACTGTGCTGGTTACCAGATAGGTAAGATGTAAGGGTAGATTTATCATATATAGATTTAAGATACCATATACTGTGCTGGTTACCAGATAGGTAGGATGAAGGGTAGATGTATCATTTAGTATATAGATTATATACTGAGCCTGGTACCAGATAGGTAGGATGTAGGGTAGATTTATTATATATATGATTATAGATACCATATATGTGCTGGTTAACAGATAGGTAGGATGTAAGGGTAGATTATCATATATAGATATATAGATACCATATAACTGTGCTGTTACGCCATAAGGTAGGATGTAAGGGAGATTATCATATATAATATAGATACCATATACTTGCGTGGTTACCAGATAGGTAGGATGTAAGGGTAGATTTATCATATATAGATATATAGATACCATATACTGTTGCTGTTACAGGATAGGTAGGATGTAAGGCTAGATTTATCATATACAGATATATAGATATACATATACTGTGCTGGTTACCGATAGGTAGGGTAAGGGTAGATTGTATTATATATAGATTATAGATACATTATACTGTGCTGGTTACAGATAGGTTGGATGTAAGCTATATTCATATAAAGATATATAGATACCATATCTGTGCTGGTTACCATGAGGTAGGTGTTAAGGGTAGCTTTATCATATATAGATATATAGATACATATACTGGCTGGTTACAGTAGGTTGGATGTAAGACTGAGTTATCATATATAATATAATATGATACCATATACTGTGCTGGTTACCAGATAGGTAGGATGTAAGGGTAGATTTATCATATATTAGATATATGATACCATTATACTGTGCTGGTTACCGGAGATAGGTAGGATGTAAGGCTATGATGATCATTAGTATCGTCTTCTCTCGCTCCCCTCTTTACCCTGGGCCGGTCCCCCCCTCGGTCCGCTGTCCGGGTTCGTTCGCTATCTCCCCTCTCTCGGCTGTCTCGCTTCCCCCCCCCCTGTGCTGGTTCCCCGCTCGGTCGGCGTCTCGGGCCGCTTCTCCCTCTCTCGCTTCCCCTCTTTCCTTGTTGCTGGTTCTCTCCGCTCGGTCGCTTGTCCCTTTGCCTGTTCTGGGTCGTTTCTCTCTCTCGCGTCTCTGTCCCTCCCCCGTCTTCCTGTGCTGGTTCCCTCGGTCGGCTGTCCCGGTCGGCTTCTCCCCCTCTCTCCCGCTCTCGACCTCCTCTGCTTCTGTCTGTGGTTCCCCCCCCCCCCCCGCTCTTGGGCTGTCCGTGGTCGCTTTCTCCTCTCTTCGCTCTCTCGTTTCTCTTCTCCCGGGTTCTTTCCCCCTCCCGTTCTTCTTGTGCCCTTCCCCACCTGTGCTCCCACTTTTTGCCCCCCCCCCCTCCCGCTGTTTCGCGCTTTACCCCCCTGTTCCCTTACGCTTTCGTCCTCTGGTTTGGCCTTTTCCTTTGGCCCACATAGCGTTTATTTTTCCCCCCCTTTTCCCCGTCTCTGCCTCACCTTTTTCTTGTACTGACTCTTCCCCCCTTGTCGCCCCCCCCCGTCTCTTGTGCTGTGTTTCCCCCCCCCCCGCGTCGGTCGGCTGTCCGCGGTGCCGCCCCTTCGGATCCACTCTGCTCCCCCGCTAGCCCCTCTCACCCTGTGGCTGTCCCCTCTTTGTGGCCCCCTGCCCCGGTTGTCACACCCTCCGGTCGGACCGGCCCTGTTATATATATATATACAGTAGGTAGGTATATATAATATAATGTATTCCCATTGACATTGGGTTGAAGAGCTGACAATCTAATGACTCTGTTACAGACCCGCCCATCCCCCAGTCCCCTCCCCCATCAATCTCTCCTCCTGACCTGACAATGGTCCCGCTGCTCCTTCTCTCTGCGCTCCCAGCTCCCAGCCCGCAGGGGAATGGTACCGCTCAGTACCCTGGGATTTGTAGTTCGACTATACTTCCCTTTACCTCCTCTGACTCTGTTCCCTGCCCAAGGAAAACTACAACCCCAACAAGAACGAGCGACTAACACTCAGTTGGACTGTCTGCGCACTGCTTTCTGGGATATGAAGTCTTTCCGCCATGCTCATCACTGGAGGCGGAGCCACAGAATAACTTCCACAGGGGCTCAACATAGAGGAAATGACTACAACTCCCACAATGCACCATGTCCCGAATGACAGAGTCAACTGGGCGGGGCCAAATCTCAGGGCTCCAAGGAGTTAGGAAGAGGAGGAGCTTCCTTTACATTTCCGGTGAATGGAGCCTCCCTGTGAGAATCAGATCAAGGTAACACATACATAGGATGAAAATATAGAATAATGTGTGACATGTGTGTAACATGTATGTAACATGTATTACCCATGTATGTAACCTGTATTACCCATGTATGTAACCTGTATTACCATGTATTATCCATGTGCTAACCATGTATTATCCATTTGTGTAACTTGTATTATCCATGTATGTAACATGTATTATCCATGTATTGCCCATGTCTTTAACATGTATTAGCCATGTATTAACCCTGTGTGTACTGTCATTAACCCTGTATTAACCCTGCGTGTACTGTCATTAACCCTGTATTAACCCTGCGTGTACTGTCATTAACCCTGTATTAACCCTGCGTGTACTGTCATTAACACCTGTATTAACCCTGCGTGTACTGGTCATTAACCTGTTTTAACCCGCGTGTACGTCATTAACCTTTATTAACCCGCGTGTACTGTCATTAACCCTGTATTAACCCTGCGTGTACTGTCATTAATCACTGTATTAACCCTGCTGTACTGTCATTAACCCTGTATCCTTAAACCCTGTACCCTGTGTACGTCCATTAACCCTTAGTATTAACCCTGCGTGTACTGTCATTAACCCTGTACTTAACCCTGCGTGTACTGTCATTAACCCTGCGTGTACTGTCCATTAACCCTGTATTAACCCTGCGTGTCTGTCATTAACCCTGTATTAACCCTGCGTGTACTGTCATTAACCCTGTATTAACCCTGCGTGTACTGTCATTAACCCTGTATAACCCTACGTGTACTGTCATTAACCCCGCGTGTACTGTCATTAACCCTGTCATTAACCCCACATGTACTGTCATTAACCCTGTATTAACCCTGCGTGTACTGTCATTAACCCTGTATTAACCCTGCATTAACCCTGCGTGTACTGTCATTAACCCTGTATTAACCCTACGTGTACTGTCATTAACCCTGTATTAACCCTACGTGTACTGTCATTACCCTGTATTAACCCTGCGTGTACTGTCATTAACCCTGGATTAACCCGGCGTGTAATGGATCATTAACCCTGCGTGTACTGTCATTAACCCTGTATTAACCCTACGTGTACTGTCATTAACCCTGTATTACCCTGGCGTGTACTGTCATTACCCCTGCGTGTACTGTCGTAACCCTGTATTAACCCTACGTGTACGTCGTTAACCCTGTATTAACCCTGCGTTTACTGTGTTAACCCTTTATTAACCCTGCGTGTACTGTCATTAACCCTGTATTACCCTGCGTGTACTGTCATTAACCCTGTATTAACCCTGCGTGTACTGTCATTAACCCTGTATTAACCCTGCGTGTACTGTCATTCACCGGTAGTAACCCTGCGTGTACTGTCCATTAACCCTGTATTAACCCTGCGTGTACTGTCATTAACCCTGTATTAACCCTGCATTAACCCCGCGTGTACTGTCATTAACCCTGTATTAACCCTACGTGTACTGTCATTAACCCTGTATTAACCCTACGTGTACTGTCATTAACCCCGTATTAACCCCAACGTGTACTGTCATTATACCCTGTATTAACCCTCTGCGTGTACTGTCATTAATCCTTGCGTGTACTGTCATTATCCCCGTATTACCCCGCCCATACTGTCATTAACCCCGTATTATCCCACCAGTACTGTCATTAACCCTGTATAACCCCAGCAGAACTCACCCGCGTGTAGTGTCATTACCCCGTATTACACCCCACATGTACTGTCATTAACCCTGTTTAACCCCGCGTGTACTGTCATTAACTCGTATTGACCCTGCGTGTACAGTCATTAACTCTGCGCGTACTATCATTATCCCCGTTTTAACCCCGCCCGTACTGTCATTAACCCCGTATTAACCCCACATGTACTGTCATTAACCCTGTATTAACCCTGCGTGTACTGCCATTAACCCTGCGTGTACTTCAATTAACCCTGTTTAAACCTGCGTGTACTGTCATTAACCCTGTATTAACCCTGCGTGTACTGCCATTACCCTGTATACCGCATGTAACTGTCATTACCCTTGATACCCTGCGTGTACTGTCATTAACCTGTATTAACCCGCGTTGTACTGTCTTCAAGACCCCTGTATTAACCCTGGCGTGTACTGTCATTACCCTGTATTAACCCTGCGTGTACTGTCATTAACCCCGTATTAACCCCGCGTGTGCTGTCATTAACCCTGTATTAACCCTAACGTGTACTGTCATAACCCCTGTATTACCCTGCTTACCCCGCGTGTACTTCATTAACCCTGTATTAAACCCTGCGTTACTGTATACCCGTATACCCACGTGTACTGTCATTACCCGTATAACACCTGCTTGTACTGTTCATATCCCCGTATTAACCACGTATTAATCCCACCACTGTCATTAACCCTGTATTTACCACCCAACCCCGCGTGTAAGTGTCATTAACCCCGTATTAACCCCGAGTGTAGTGTCATTAACCCCCGTATTAACCCCACATGTACTGTCATTACCCTGTATTCCCCGCGTGTACTGTCATTAACCCCGATTGACCCTGCGTGTACAGTCATTAACTCTGCGCGTACTATTCATTACCCCGTTTAACCCCGCCCGTACTGTCATTAACCCCGTATTAACCCCACATACTGTCATTAACCCTGTTTAACCCCCTGTGTACTGTCCATTAACCCCCCGCGTGTGCTGTCATAACCCCCGCATATCAACCCGCGTGTGCTGTCATTAAACCCCGTATTAACCCCACGTGTACTGTCTTAACCCCGTATTAACCCCGTGTGTGCTGTCATTAACCCTGTATTAACCCGCGTGCTGCTGTCATTAACCCTGTATTAACCCCGTGTGTACTGTCATTAACCCCGTATTAACCCCGTGTGCGCTGTCATTAAACCCCGTGGTGTGCTGTCATTAACCCCGTATACCCCGTGTGGTGCTGTCATTAACCCCGTATTAACCCGCGTGTGCTGTCATTAACCCCGTATTAACCCGCGTGTGCTGTCATTACCCCGTCATTATCCCCACGTGTGCTGTCATTAACCCCGTATTATCCCCCGCGTGTGCTGTCATTAACCCCGTATTAAACCCTGCGGTACGGTCATTAACCCCGTATTCAAACACCCGCATGTACTGACATAACCCACCCACTTGTACTGTCATTAACCCTGTATTAACCCGCGTGTGCTGTCATTAACCCCCTTATTACCCTGCGTTGTACTGTCATTAACCCCGATTAAACCCGCGTGTACTGACATTAACCCCACGTGTTACTGTCATTAAACCCTGTATTAACCCCAGCGTGTAACTGTCATTTCGCCCCAGTGTACTGTCATAACCCGTATTAAAACCTGTTTGTACTGCATTACCCCTGCGTGTACTGCCATTAACCCCATATTAACCCCCACGTGTACTGTCTTTACCCCCTGTATAACCCTGCGTTGTACTGTCCATTAACCCTGTATGTACTGTATTAGCCCCGTGTACGGTCATTAACCCTATGTGTACTGTCATTAACCCATATTAAACCACGCTGTACTGTCCTTAACCCCGTATTAACCCAGATGCGCTGTCATTAGCCCCATGTACTATCATTAAACCCACATTAACCCCGCGTGTACTGTCATTAACCCTGTTTTAAACCCTGCGTGTACTGTCATTACCCCTGCGTGTACTGTCATAAGGAGCCCCATATATGAACCCCCTGTGCACTGTCTTAACCCCGTATTAACTCCCTCGTGTAACCGTCATTAACCTCTCGTGTACGTCATTACCCCGTATTAAACCACCGTGACCCCTGTGTGTGTCAGGAGGGGGTACAGCCCTGTGTATACTGTCAGTGACCCCTGTGTGTGTCAGGAGGGGTACAGCCCTGTGTATACTGTCAGTGACCCCTGTGTGTGTCAGGAGGGTACAGCCCTGTGTATACTGTCAGTGACCCCTGTGTGTGTCAGGGGGGTACAGCCCTGTGTATACTGTCAGTGACCCCTGTGTGTGTCAGGAGGGGTACAGCCCTGTGTATACTGTCAGTGACCCCTGTGTGTGTCAGGAGGGGTACCGCCTGTGTATACTGTCAGTGACCCCTGTGTGTGGTCAGGAGGGTACAGCCCTGTGTATACTGTCAGTGACCCCTGTGTGTGTCAGGAGGGTACAGCCCTGTGTATACTGTCAGTCCCCCTGTGTGTGCCAGGAGGGGTACAGCCCTGTGTATACTGTCAGTGACCCCTGTGTGTGTCAGGAGGGTACAGCCCTGTGTATACTGTCAGTGACCCCTTGTTGTTCAGGAGGGTACAGCCCGTGTATACTGTCAGTGACCCCTGTGTGTGTCAGGAGGGGTACAGCCCTGTGTATACTGTCAGTGACCCCTGTGTGTGTCAGGAGGGTTACAGCCCGTGTATACTGTCAGTGACCCCTGTGTGTGTCAGGAGGGGTACAGCCCTGTGTATACTGTCAGTGACCCCTGTGTTTGTCAGGAGGGGGTACAGCCCTGTGTATACTGTCAGTGACCCCTGTGTGTGTCAGGAGGGGTACAGCCCTGTGTATACTGTCAGTGACCCCTGTGTGTGCAGAGGGGTACAGCCCTGTGTATACTGTCAGTGACCCCTGTGTTGTCAGGAGGGGTCAGCCCTGTGTATACTGTCAGTGACCCCTGTGTGTGTGAGGAGGGGTACAGCCCTGTGTAACTGTCAGTGACCCTTGTGTGTCAGGAGGGGTACAGCCCGTGTATACTGTCAGTGACCCCTGTGTGTGTCAGGAGGGGTACAGCCCTGTGTTTACTGTCAGTGACCCCTGTGTGGTGTCAGGAGGGGTACAGCCCTGTGTATACTGTCAGTGACCCCTGTGTGTGTCAGGAGGGGTACAGCCCTGTGTATACTGTCAGTGACCCCTGTGTGTGACAGGAGGGTACAGCCCTGTGTATACTGTCAGTGACCCCTGTGTGTGTCAGGAGGGGTACAGCCCTGTGTATACTGTCAGTGACCCCTGTGTTTGTCAGGAGGGGTACAGCCCTGTGTAACTTCATGCCCCTGTGTGGGTCAGGAGGGGTACAGCCCTGTGTATACTGTCAGTGACCCCTGTGTGTGTCAGGAGTGGTACAGCCCTGTGTATACTGTCAGTGACCCCTGTGTGTGTCAGGAGTGGTACAGCCCTGTGTATACTGTCAGTGACATCCTTATGAGTGAGAAGATGTATTTATTCTATTTGTTTCCATGTGTTTTGCAGTTCCGGACGGATCCCGTCTTTCCGGCTTGACCTGTAGTGATATTGAAGCTGAATTCCTGTTGTGGGGTCCCAGTCGCCTTCCATAGCAGGTCTTAATCCATCTAATCACTGACATTAACCCGCCCCACCTCATCAGAAATCTGCATGTGTGGTGTAACCTTTTTTTCATTTGTAGGGGTAACCCTACATCCCATAGTTACCTTGTGTATTACCCTGTAGTGGGAGGGGTAACCCTACATCCCATAGTTACCTTGTGTATTACCCTGTAGTGGGAGGGGCAGACCCACATCCCATAGTTACCTTGTGTATTACCCTGTAGTGGGAGGGCAGACCACATCCCATAGTTACCTTGTGTATTACCCTGTAGTGGAGGGGTAGACCCACATCCATAGTTACCTTGTGTATTACCTGTAGTGGGAGGGGCAGACCCACATCCATAGTTACCTTGTGTATTACCCTGTAGTGGAGGGGCAGACCACACCATAGTTACCTTGTGTATTACCCTGTAGTGGGAGGGGTAGACCCACATCCCATAGTTACCTTGTGTATTACCCTGTAGTGGGATGGGCAGACCCACATCCCATAGTTACCTTGTGTGTTTCCCTGTAGTGGGATGGGCAGACCACATCCCATAGTTACTTGTGTGTTTCCCTGTAGTGGGAGTGGCAGACCCACATCCCATAGTTACCTTGTGTATTACCCTGTAGTGGGAGGGGCAGACCCACACCCATAGTTACCTTGTGTGTTACCCTGTAGTGGGAGGGGCAGACCCACATCCCATAGTTACCTTGTGTGTTTCCCTGTAGTGGGATGGGCAGACCCACATCCCATAGTTACCTTGTGTGTTACCCTGTATGGGAGGGGCAGACCCACATCCCATAGTTACCTTGTGTATTACCCTGTAGTGGGAGGGGCAGACCCACATCCCATAGTTACCTTGTGTGTTTACCTGTAGTGGGAGGGGCAGACCCAATCCCATAGTTACCTTGTGTATTACCCTGTAGTGGGAGGGGCAGGCCCACATCCCATAGTTACCTTGTGTATTACCCTGTAGTGGGAGGGGCAGACCCACATCCCATAGTTACCTTGTGTATTATCCTGTAGTGGGAGAGGCAGACCCACATCCCATAGTTACCTTGTGCATTACCCTGTAGTGGGAGGAGCAGACCCACATCCCATAGTTTCCTTGTGTATTACCCTGTAGTGGGAGGGGCAGACCCACATCCCATAGTTACCTTGTGTATTACCCTGTAGTGGGAGGGGCAGACCCACATCCCATAGTTACCTTGTGTATTACCCTGTAGTGGGAGGGGCAGACCCACATCCCATAGTTACCTTGTGTGTTACCCTGTAGTGGGAGGGGCAGACCCACATCCCATAGTTACCTTGTGTGTTACCCTGTAGTGGGAGGGGCAGACCCACACCCAATAGTTCCATTCTGTGTCACCCTGTAGTGGGAGGGGCAGACCCTACCCCATAGTTCCATTCGTGTCACCCTGTAGTGGGAGGGCTATACTGATATTTTCCTTTACTGTGTGGTGCAGGTAAAGAATGAGTGAGATGGGGGAGTCTGGGTGTCACTGGAATCCCCCAGGATCGATGAGGACGAGGCTGACAGACCTTATACAGGTGAGAAATCGTAAATTTTGTTTAACACTTGGTTATTGTAACAGGAGTGAATGGGACCGACTGGGACCCACACATCCAACCTTCCTCTCTCCAGACCAGGGCAGAGGAGGAAGAGATTTGGCCCCTATTTGACATTCTACGGTGTAGGGTGTCCATCTCCTGACCCTCCACTAGGATGTCCATCTCCTGACCCTCCACTAGGATGTCCATCTCCTGACCCTCCACTAGGATGTCCATCTCCTGCCCCCCCCCTAGGGTGTCCATCTCCTGACCCTCCCCTAGGATGTCCATCTCCTGACCCTCCACTAGGATGTCCATCTCCTGACCCTCCACTAGGATGTCCATCTCCTGCCCCCCCCCTAGGGTGTCCATCTCCTGCCCCTCCACTAGGATGTCCATCTCCTGACCCTCCACTAGGATGTCCATCTCCTGACCCTCCACTAGGGTGTCCATCTCCTGACCCTCCACTAGGATGCCATCTCCTGACCTCCACTAGGATGTCCATCTCCTGACCCTCCATAGGAGCCATGCTCCAGCTCCTCCATCCTCTGACCCTCACTAGGGAGTCCATCTCCTGACCCTCCACTAGGATGTCCATCTCCTGCCCCTCCCTCCCCTAGGGTGTCCATCTCCTGACCCTCCACTAGGATGTCCATCTCCTGCCCCTCCCTCCCCTAGGATGTCCATCTCCTGCCCTCCACTAGGATGTCCATCTCCTGACCCTCCACTAGGATGTCCATCTCCTGCCCCTCCCTCCCCTAGGATGTCCATCTCCTGACCTCCACTAGGATGTCCACTCTGACCCTCCACTAGGGTGTCCATCTCCTGCCCTCCACTAGGGTGTCATCTCCCCCCCACTAGGATGTCCACTCTGACCCTCCACTAGGATGTCCATCTCTTGCCCTCCACTAGGGTGCCCATCTCTGCCCCTCCACTAGGGTGTCCATCTCCTGCCTCCCACTAGGATGTCCATCTCCTGACCCTCCACTAGGATGTCCATCTCCTACCCTCCACTAGGATGTCCATTCCTGACCCTCCACAGGGTGTCCATCTCCTGCCCCTCCACTAGGTGTCCACTCTCCTGCCCCTCCACTAGGATGTCCATCTCCTGACCCTCCACTAGGTGTCCATCTCCTGCCCCTCCACTAGGGTGTCCATCTCCTGCCCCTCCACTAGGGTGTCCATCTCCTGACCCTCCACTAGGGTGTCCATCTCCTGACCTCCACTAGGGTGTCCATCTCCTGCCCCTCCACTAGGGTGTCATTCCTGACCCTCCACTAGGTGTCCATCTCCTGCACCTCCACTAGGGTGTCCATCTCCTGCCCTCCACTAGGGTGTCCATCTCCTGCCCCTCCACTAGGGTGTCATTCCTGCCCCTCCACTAGGGTGTCCATCTCCGACCCCTCCACTAGGGTGCCATCTCCTGACCCCACTAGGTGTCCATCTCCTGACCCTCACTAGGGTGTCCATACTCCTGACCCTCCCTAGGGTGTCATCTCCTGCCCCTCACTAGGTGTCCATCTCCTGACCTCCACTAGGATGTCCATCTCCTGACCCTCCACCGGATGTCCATCTCCTGCCCCCCCCTAGGGTGTCATCTCCTGCCCCTCCACTAGGGTGTCCATCTCGACCCTCCACTAGGGTGTCCATCTCCTGACCCTCCACTAGGATGTCCATCTCCTGACCCTCCACTAGGTGTCCATCTCCTGCCCCCCCCCAGGGTGTCATCTCCTGCCCCCCCTAGGGTGTCCATATCCTGCCCCTCCCTAGGTGTCCATCTCCTGACCCCCATAGGATGTCCATCTCCTGACCCTCCACTAGGATGTCCATCTCTGCCCCCCCCATCGGGGTCCATCTCCTGACCCTCCCCTAGGATGTCCATCTCTGCCCCTCCACTAGGATGTCCATCTCTGACCTCCACTAGGATGTCCATCTCCTGACCTCCACTAGGATGTCCATCTCTGACCCTCCACTAGGATGTCCATCTCCTGCCCCTTCCCTAGGTGTCCATCTCTGAACCCTCCACTAGGATGTCATCTTCTCCTGACCCTCCACTAGGATGTCCATCTCCTGACCCTCCACTAGGGTGTCCATCTCATCCCTCCACGGATGTCCATTCCTGCCCTCCATAGGATGCCATCTCCTGACCCTCCACTAGGATGTCCATCTCCTGACCCTCCACTAGGATGTCCATCTCCTGCCCCTCCCCTAGGGTGTCCATCTCCTGCCCCTCCACTAGGGTGTCCATCTCCTGCCCCTCCACTAGGATGTCCATCTCCTGCCCCTCCACTAGGATGTCCATCTCCTGACCCTCCACTAGGATGTCATCTTGACCCTCCACTAGGATGTCCATCTCCTGCCCCTCCACTAGGGTGTCCATCTCCTGCCCCTCCACTAGGATGTCCATCTCCTGACCCTCCACTAGGGTGTCCATCTCCTGCCCCTCCCCTAGGGTGTCCATCTCCTGCCCAACCCCTTGGGTGTCCATCTCCTGCCCCTCCCCTAAGGTGTCCATCTCCTGCTCCTCCACTAGGGTGTCCATCTCCTGACCCTTCATAGGTGTCCCATCCCTGCCCTCCACTAGGGTGTCCATCTCCTGCCCCTCCATAGGATGTCCATCTCCTGCCCTCCACTAGGATGTCCATCTCCTGACCTCCACTAGGATGTCCATCTCCTGACCCTCCCATAGGATGTCCATCTCTGACCCTCCACTAGGATGTCCATCTCCTGACCCTCACTAGGATGTCCATCTCCTGCCCCTCACTAGGGTGTCCATCTCCTGCCCCTCCACTAGGGTGTCCATCTCCTGCCTCCACTAGGTGTCCATCTCTGACCCCCCTAGGATGTCCATCTCCTGACCCTCCACTAGGTGTCATCTCTGACCCCCACTAGTGTCCATCTTGCCCTCCACTAGGGTGTCCATCTCCTGACCCTCCACTAGGATGTCCATCTCCTGACCCTCCACTAGGGTGTCCATCCCTGACCCTCCACTAGGATGTCCATCTCCTGCCCCTCCACTAGGTGTCCATCTCCTGCCCCTCCACTAGGGTGTCCATCTCCTGCCCCTCCACTAGGATGTCCATCTCCTGCCCCTCCACTAGGGTGTCCATCTCCTGCCCCTCCACTAGGATGTCATCTCCTGCCCCTCCACTAGGTGTTCCATCTCCTGCCCCTCCACTAGGGTGTCCATCTCCTGCCCCCTCCTAGGAGTGTCCATCTCCTGCCCCTCCACTAGGTGTCCTTCTGCCCTCCACTAGGTGTCCATCTCCTGACCCTCCACTAGGGTGTCCATCTCCTGCCCCTCCAATAGGATGTCCATCTCCTGACCCTCCACTAGGGTGTCCATCTCCTGCCCCTCCACTAGGATGTCCATCTCCTGCCCCTCCACTAGGATGTCCATCTCTGACCCTCCACTAGGATGTCCATCTCCTGACCCTCCACTAGGATGTCCATCTCCTGCCCTCCACTAGGGTCCATCTCCTGCCCTATAGGTGTCCATTCTCCTGCCCCTCCACTAGGGTGTCCATCTCCTGCCCTCCACTAGGATGTCCATTCTCTGCCCCTCCACTAGGGTGTCCATCTCCTGCCCCTCCACTAGGGTGTCCATTTCCTGACCCTCCACTAGGATGTCCATCTCCTGCCCCTCCCCTAGTGTGTCCATCTCCTGCCCCTCCCCTAGGGTGTCCATCTCCTGACCCTCCACTAGGATGTCCATCTCCTGCCCCTCCACTAGGGTGTCCATCTCCTGACCCTCCACTAGGGTGTCCATCTCCTGCCCCTCCACTAGGTGTCCATCTCCTGACCCTCCACTAGGGTGTCCATCTCCTGACCCTCCACTAGGGTGTCCATCTCCTGCCCCTCCTAGGGTGTCATCTCGACCTCCACTAGGGTGTCCATCTCCTGACCCTCCACTAGGATGTCCATCTCCTGCCCCTCCACTAGGGTGTCCATCTCCTGACCCTCCACTAGGGTGTCCATCTCCTGACCCTCCACTAGGGTGTCCATCTCCTGACCCTCCACTAGGATGTCCATCTCCTGCCCCTCCACTAGGGTGTCCATCTTGACCCTCCCTAGGGTGTCCATCTTCCCCCCACTAGGGTGTCTATCTCCTGCCCCTCCACTAGGGTGTCCATCTCCTACCCCTCCACTAGGTGTCCATCTCCTGCCCCTCCACTAGGATGTCCATCTCCTGCCCTCCCCTAGGGTGTCCATCTCCTGCCCCTCCCCTAGGGTGTCCATCTCCTGCCTCTCCCCTAGGGTGTCCATCTCTGCCCCTCCCTCCACTAGGATGTCCATCTCCAGCCCCTCCCTAGGGTGTCCATCTCCTGCCCCTCCCCTAGGATGTCCATCTCCTGCCCCTCCACTAGGATGTCCATCTCCTGCTCCTCCCCTAGGGTGTCCATCCCTGCCCCTCCCCTAGGGTGTCCATCTCCTGCCCCTCCACTAGGATGTTTATCATCCTGCCCATCACTAGATGTTTATCTCCTGCCCCATCACTAGGATGTTTATCTCTGCCCCATCACTAGGATGTCCATTCCTGCCCCCACTAGGATGACCATCTCCTGCCCCTCCAACTAGGATGTTTATCTCCGGCCCTCCACTAGGATGTCCATCTCCTGCCCCTCCACTAGGATGACCATCTTCTGCCCCTCCCTCCACTAGGATGTATTCTCCTGCCCTCCATAGGATGACATCTTCTGCCCCTCCCTCCACTAGGATGTCCATCTCCTGTTTTCCACTAGGATGACCATCTTCTGCCCCTCCCTCCACTAGGATGTTTATCTCTGACCCTCCACTAGGATGACCATCTTCTGCCCCTCCCTCCACTAGGATGTCCAATCTCCTGCCCCTCCACTAGGATGACCATCTTCTGCTGCCCTCCCTCCACTAGGTTGTCCATCTTCTGCCCCTCCACTAGGAGACCATCTTCTGCCCCTCCCTCCACTAGGATGTTTATCTCCTGCCCCTCCACTAGGATGACCATCTCCTGCCCCTCCCTCCACTAGGATGTCCATCTCCTGTTTCTCCACTAGGATGACCATCTTCTTCCCTCCCCCACTGGTGTCCACTCCTGACCCTCCACTAGGATGACCATCTTCTGACCCTCCCTCCACTAGGATGTCCATCTTCTGCCCTTCCACTAGGATGACCATCTTCTGCCCCTCCCTCCACTAGGATGTTTGTCTCCTGCCCCTCCACTAGGATGACCATCTTCTGCCCCTCCCTGCACTAGGATGTCCATCTCCTCCTCCACTAGGATTACCATCTTTGCCCCTCCCTCACTAGGATGTCCATCTCCTGACCCTCCACTAGGATGACCATCTTCTGCCCTCCCTCCACTAGGATGTCCATCTCCTGCCCCTCCACTAGGATGACCATCTTCTGCCTCCCTCCACTAGGATGTTTATCTCCTGACCCTCCACTAGGATGACCACTTCTGCCCCTCCCTCCACTAGGATGTCCATCTCCTGCTCCTCCACTAGGATGTCCATCTCCTGACCCTCCATAGGATGTCCATCTCCTGACCCTCCACTAGGGTGTCCATCTCCTGCCCCTCCCTGCACTAGGATGTCCATCTCCTTCCCCTCCACTAGGATGACCATCTTCTGCCCCTCCCTCCACTAGGATGTCCATCTCCTGCCCCTCCACTAGGATGTCCATCTCCTGACCCTCCACTAGGATGTCCATCTCCTGCCTCCATAGTGACCATCTTCTGCCCTCCTGCATAGGAGTCATTCCTTCCCCTCCACTAGGATTACCATCTTCTGCCCCTCCCTCCATAGGATGTCCATCTCCTGAACTCCACTAGGATGACCATCTTCTTGCCCCTCCTCCACTAGGATGTCCATCTCTGCCCTCCACTAGGTGACCATCTTCTGCCTCCCTCCACTAGGATGTTATCCTCCTGACCCTCCACTAGGATGACATCTTGCCCTCCCTCCACTAGGATGTCCCCCCATCTCTGCTCTCACTAGGATGTCCATCTCCTGCTCCTCCACTAGGATGTCCATCTCCTGCTCCTCCACTAGGATGTCCATCTCCTGACCCTCCAATAGGGTGTCCATCTCCTGCCCCTCCTCCACTAGGATGTCCATCTTCTGCCCCTCCACTAGGATGACCATCTTCTGCCCCTCCCTGCACTAGGATGTCCATCTCCTTCCCCTCCACTAGGATGACCATCTTCTGCCCCTCCCTCCACTAGGATGTCCATCTCCTGCCCCTCCACTAGGATGTCCATCTCCTGCCCCTCCACTAGGATCTCCATCTCTGCCCCTCCACTAGGATGACCATCTTCTGCCCCTCCCTCCACTAGGATGTCCATCTTGCCCCTCCAATAGGATGACCATCTTCTGCCCCTCCCTCCACTAGGGTGTCCATCTCCTGACCCTCCACTAGGATGTCCATCTCCTGCCCCTCCCTCCACTAGGGTGGCCATCTCTGCCCCTCCACTAGGATGTCCATCTCCTGCCCCTCCCTCCATTTGATGATTCCATCCTGCCCCTCCACTAGGATGTCCATCTCTGCCCCTCCCTCCACTTTGATGTCCATCTTCTGCCCCTCCACTAGGATTGTCCATCTCCTGCCCCTCCTCCACTTTGATTGTCCATTTCCTGCCCCTCCACTAGGATGTCCATCTCCTGCCCCTCCCTCCACTTTGATGTCCATCTCCTGCCCCTCCACTAGGATGTCCATCTCCTGCCCCTCCCTCCACTTTGATGTCCATCTCCTGCCCCTCCACTAGAGTGGAGATTGATCTTTGCTAATGGAAAAAAAGACAACCTGGGGAGAAGAAGGAAGGAAAGTGGGGCGGTAGAAAGTACAAGTTATCTGGCCTAGGGGAGAAATAAAGTATAACTCCGGCCCTGGGTACAATCCCTTTCAATCCATGTACTGAAACCCTCGCTTCCTAGATTGACAATTCCATTCATGTGATTCTATTTGTATTTTTTTTTCATTTCTCCCTGCAGAGGTTCACGGCACGGTGAATGGTAACAATGATGATGAGGAGAGTCCTTCCTACCTGCATAATAAGCGGGCCTTGCTACATTCCCAGGATGAAAGCTCCCTGTCTGCCCCTTGGGAGGAGGAAAGTGAAGAGAGTCTGTTTGGGTCTGATAAGAAGGACAGTCTATCTGGTGTGTTACTGCAAAGGCCGGTTCCAATTGGGAAAGGTACCAAAAAGCTCACCAACATCATTGCTCATCTCCAGAACCTGGCAAATGAACGAGAGTCCACAAAACGAGAGTCGCTATTACCAGAGGACACTGAGTTTCACCTTGGGGAAAGCTCCTATGCCTTTGGGAATGAGGGTATAAACTTTGACCATCATGGAGAACTGTTGGTCACACCGAGGGCCAGCTCACACACCTCGGAGCAAAGGTTAAAGGCTTTTAAAGCTATGAAAATCATGCAAGACACAGACACAAAGGACAAAAAGTATATTTGTGTGGAGTGTGGAAAAACCAGCCAGTATAAGTCTGCTTATCTGCGGCACAAAAGAACCCACACTGGCGAGAAGCCCTTTAGTTGCAATGAGTGTGGGAAATGCTTCCGGAGGAGCTCCCAGCTAGTGACTCATCAGCGAATCCACACAGGGGAGAAACCATACACCTGTCTTCGCTGTGGCAAAAGCTTCAGCTGTAATTCCACTCTGGTGACCCACCAAAGAACTCATACAGGGGAAAAACCTTACACTTGCACTGAATGTGGCAAAGGCTTTATACACAGCTCTGACTACAACCGACACCATCGTGTACATAGAGGAGAGAAACGTTACACTTGCAAGGAGTGCGGGAAGAGCTTTAGCCAGAGCTCCTACCTGGTCATCCACCAGCGAATCCACACGGGTGAGAAACCTTTTGTGTGTAATGAATGTGGCAAATGTTTCAGCCGCAACTCATCCCTTGTTACACACCAGAGGGTACATACAGGCGAGAGGCCGTACACATGTGCCGAATGTGGGAAAAGCTTCCGCCAAAGCTCTCACCTTCTCATTCACCAGAGAACCCACACCCCGGACAGTCACCTGGCGCTGCGCGCCATGATGTGATTGCTACGTGCAGTATTACTGCCTATGGCTAACTGGGGTTCAGATTGTCACAGGAGCCCCACCTTCCAAAGATAGTGAGTATGTAGGAACCAAGGACGGCCAGCAACACTTCATCTGCCCAAGAACGTAACCACTCCACTATATACCCACGGCTACGGACTGCACGGGGCTGTTCTGGTGATACTAGCTTTCCGGCCCAGCTAGTGGGACCTTCATACCTCCCTTCCCCACTGGTCTATTTATACCCATGAGGACAGTAGGCTCCTTACAGGGGATTGCATGCTTCTGTCTCCAGCCATGAGCTGTTTATTCAGTGTCATTTCTCTCATTGATATTTTTTTGTTTCTGTTTCATTTAAACTTTGTAAAATGAGATGTCGGCCATAGACATCTGTGCAAACTCTCCTTCCCCTATGGAGTCAGTCACCTATGGAGTCAGTCCCTTATGGAGTCGGTCCCCTATGGAGTCAGTCACTCCTACCCGCAACTGTAATGTGAGCCACAGTAGCTGCCATATTGGATTCCCTGCTACTGTTACAGGACTGTCTCTAAACCAAAATAGCTGGATCTTCAAGGGGAAGATGAATTTATTGACTGACCCGGAATAACGGACATTCATTTTGTCTAACAGACCTTGGAACACGTGTGTAGTATTGGATCTACATTAATAATGAACACGTGTGTAGTACTGGGTCTACATTAATAACGAACACGTGTGTAGTACTGGGTCTACATTAATAACAAACACGTGTGTAGTACTGGATGTGCATTAATAATGAACATGCGTGTAGTACTGGATGTACATTAATAATAAACACGTGTGTAGTACTATGTAGTACTGAATCTACATTAGTAATAAAAGAAAGGATTAGGGTGGATTAAATCTGCTCCCATACACCGTACAATAAGCTTTGTCTCTGTCCAGACATTTCCGTCTATGGAAGGTTTCAAATAGAAAAACAACCATTTCCCAGCAGTGTAACCTATCAGAGCTGAAAGGACCAGTAAAAGTAACAATGAATTTATCCGGATAAGCTCCTCCCTCCCTACACATCCTAAGGCTACTATTGGCAAGTAATGATTTACCTACAGTGTGTTCCTCTCCAGTATATGCCAGGTTTCAACAATAAAGTACTAGTGCTGTTGGATTTCCAAACTACTCAGAAGGAAAGTTAGAATGGGATACAGGTTTTTAAAGGGGAAGTAAACATTAAAGTAGAAAGTAAAGTAATTCATGAAGTTCTAAACTGCCATGTTTTTAGCCTTAGAAGTGTTATCAGTTGCCTGAAAGTTGGTGTGTTTTTGGAGGCTGACCCTCCTCTTTTTCCCAAGATCCTTTGTTTCTAGTAACACCTTCCTGTGAAACATAAGGAAATTACTGAAATTCATTATACCTTAGTACGGTGTGTGAAATGGTCCAGACTTCCACCAGACATTAACATTTCCATCCCAGTGGGCTCGTAAGTATAAATATTGAGCATGTATTGCACATCCATGTTGGACCTGTGGGTATCTCCTCCCATGTGACATGGCAAGGGGCCATTGGATAATCCTCTACTGTAGGTTGTAGAGATCTCTGCGCCTGGATCTAGGCAGTTCATTTCTAACCAGACCTCATTAGGTATAATTTATTACATGTACAGCATAGAGCCTTGTAGATCCAAGCAACCAATCAGCTATATCTCTTACATAAGCCTCTGGCTATATTTAACTTCAATCTGCAGAACAAAGCAGTATGGAAGCTCCTTCCAAATTGAAAAAAATGTAAATGTGTAAATAAATGTGCCTCTGTGCAAAACACACGGTTTTAATGTTTTACTGAACTAAATCTTAACAACAATATCTTTAACATAGCCAAGGCAATTTCCCAGGGTGTCCTGTGGGAATATCGCACTGAGGTAAAGGTGAGTGTAACATTGCCTATATACACATACCAGAAACTTAATGTACTGACTGGCAGGAGAGATTGGGGCAGTACTCGTATGTATGTATATGTTTATATAGCGCCACTTGGGTACACAGCGCTGTACATTATAACAATACAGATTATACAGTATGTATGTATATGTTTATTTATATAGCGCCACTTGGGATTGATTGGATAGATATGGGACAGGGATGGATAATCGGGATTCCATAAGCAATTCTGTTTTCAGAGATGGTGATACAGGAAACATGCACTAATTGCCACATTTTATTAAAAAATACTTTATAAGTAATATGTAAGGAAACAATATGGCAGCTCCCATCCATAAGTAATAATTCTAACATATATATATAGAGAGAGGTAATCTACTGACAGCAAGCCGACAGCTCCAACTATTATCTCTCCTTGGATACTTGAATGTGTAAACGTTATATAGTCGGTGGTATATAATAAAATAGCGTGACGTGGTTGTCTCATCTCCCTGCCATTCAGGGATTATGGTAAATATGATAATTTATGGTTTGGGGCTTCCCCTTATTTTGCCAAATCTGATGTTTAGTTTTATAAACAGATCCACAAAGCTCAGTCTAGATAATATAATTTAACAACCATACTCATGGTCCTTACAGTAAACTCTATGTGGGGCTGATCACACAGAGATTGACCTTGCTGTAGGAAATAAGGAATCAGGTCTCTTTTTTCAGGACAAGAATGTATCTGTACTGTAGAACGGTAAAACTGTGCGACTGTCTCCCAGAAAACACTGCATTAGCTGGTTAATTGGATGGAGAGCTGGATGCCTTGTAGAATCAAAGGGAATTCTGTGTTACTGGTATTATACATAAAGTTCCAAGTTAATCCGGGGATTAGTCTGATTGCCATTTAGAGTCAGAAAGGAATGTCCCCCCCATGAAGAGCAAATTGGATGCGTCTCCCCTTCCTATATATATAATATATTATAATCCAGTCATCTCAGTATAGTACTAATATAACCCCGTACACACCCTTATATACTGTACATATACACACCCACTAGTCTTCCAAATTACGTATACACACACACTAGTCTTCATATTAATATACTGTACGTATACACACACACTAGTCTTCCATATTAATATACTGTACGTATACACACACACACTAGTCTTCCAAATTAATATACTGTATGTATACACACCCACTAGTCTTCCATATTAATATACTGTACGTATACACACACGCTAGTCTTCCAAATTAATATACTGTATGTATACACACCCACTAGTCTTCCATATTAATATACTGTACGTATACACACACACGAAGTCTTCCATATTAATATACTGTACGTATACACACTCCCTAGGCTTTCATATTCATATTAAGTACATATACACATGGGTTGGTTTGATCTGGGCATAGATTGGGATATATATAAACATGGGTTGGATGGATTTTGGGCTGAGATAGGATGGATCTAGGCAGGGATTGGATTGATCTGGGCATGGGTAGAATTGATCTAGACATGGGTTGGATGGATCTGGGCATGGATTGAGTAGATCTAGAAATGGGTTAGAATGATCTGGGCATAGATAGGATGGATCTAGATATAGATTGGATTGATTTGGGCATGGATAGGATGGATCTTTAAATGGGTTAAATGAATCTGGGCATATTTTGGATACATCTGGGCATAGATAGGATGGATCTAGGCATGGATAGGATGGTCTAGACATCTAGACATGGAGAGGATATATCTAGATATAGGTTGAATTGTTTTGGGCATGTTTTGGATACATCTGGGCATAGATAGGATTGATCTAGACATGGGTTGGATGGATCTAGACATGGATAGGATGAATCTGGGCATGGATAGGATGGATCTTGACATGGGTTGGATGGATCTGGACTTGGATAGGATGGATTTAGACAATGATAAGATTGATCAAGTATGGTTGGATGGATCTGGACATGGATAGGATGGATCTAGACATGGATAGGATGGGTCTAGACATGGATAGGATGGATCTAAATGTAATAAGATGGATCTAGACGTGGATAGGATGGATCTTGACATGGGTTGAATTGATCTAGACATGGATAAGATTGATCTAGACCTGGATAGGTGCATCTTCACTTGGTTTGGATGGATAGGATATATATAACCATGGATAGGAGGATCTGAAATGGATAGGATGGATCTAGACATGGTATATTATGGATCTAGACATAGATAGGATAGATCTAGACATGGATAGTATGGATCTAGATAGAAAAGATAGATCTAGACATCGACATGATAGTATGGCTCTAGACATAGTTAGTATAGATCTAGACATGGATATATGGATCTAGACATAGTTAGGATAGATCTAGAAAATGGATAGGATGATCTAGATGATGTATATGTATGGATCTAGACATAGATCAGTAGATCTAGACATGGATAGTATGGATCTAGACATAGTTAGGATAGATCTAGACATGGATAGTATGGATCTAGACATAGTTAGGATAGATCTAGACATGGATAGGATGGATCTAGACATGGATAGGATGGATCTAGATATGGATAGTATGGATCTAGACATAGTTAGTATAGATCTAGACATGGATAGTATGGATCTAGACATAGTTAGTATAGATCTAGACATGGATAGTATGGATCTAGACATAGTTAGGATAGATCTAGAAATGGATAGGATGAATCTAGATATGTATAGTATGGATCTAGACATAGATAGTATGGATCTAGACATGGGTAGGATAGATCTAGACATAGATAGTATGGATCTAGACATAGTTAGGATGGATCTAGACATGGATAGGATGGATTTAGACATGGATAGGATGGATCTAGACATGGATAGGATGGATCTAGACATGGATAGGATGGATTTAGACATGGATACAATGGATCTAGACATGAATAGGGTGGATCTGGGCATGGATTGGATGGATCTAGGCATGGGTTGGTTGTAACTAGACATTGATACAATGGTTCTAAACATGGATTGAATGGATATGGACTTAAGATAATCTGGGCTTCCATAAGCAATTCTGTTTTCAGAGATGGTGATACTGGGAACATGCCGTAATGGGCACATTTTATTAAAAATACTCAATAAGTAATATGTAAAGACTAAGAATAAGTAAAAACTCTAACATAGAGAGAGAGAGAGGTAATCTAATGAGCGCAAACCGACAACTATTATATCTCCCTGGCTGCTTGAATGTGTAAACTTTATATAGTCGGTGGTATATAATAAAACAGCTGCGACTGGTTGTCTCATTCCCTGCCTGACTGAAGTGTAGTTGCCATGCAAGTTTAGTTTTATAAACAGATCCACAAAGCTCAGTCTATCTAGATGATAATACTGATATAATATAACAACCATACACATGGTCCTTACAGTAAACTCTATGGGTGGGCTGATCACCCAGAGATTGACCTTGCTGTAGGAAATAAGGAATCAGGTCTCTTTTTCAGGATGAGAAATGTATCTGTACTGTAAGAATGGTAAAACTGTGCGACTGTCTCCCAGAAGACACTGTGTTAGCTGGTTAATTGGATGGAGATGCCTTGTAGAATCAAAGGGAATTCTGTGTTACTGGTTAATTGCCATTTAGAGTCAGAAAGAATGTCTCCCCCATGAAGAGCAAATTGGATGTGCCTCCCCTTCCTATATATATATAGTATAATACCAGTCATCTCAGTATAGTACTAATATAAATCCTTGTACACACTCTGAATTGCCCTTGGCCAGAACGCCTGAGAGCCGACTGTCGATCGAGTGTTCTGGACAAATATCGCATGTGTATGGAATGCTTGGTTGGTGGTCGGCCCTTGGGCACTGTAGCTCAGTGAAATTTATTGTGTTTACAGGGGTAGGGGGTACAAAAACCAATTACCCAATGTGTGACAACCTCTCTGCAACCTCTACGCACACAATAGGCTTAACCATAAGTAATTGAACATGGCAGCCAAAAAGCGGTGAAAAGTAAGAGCTGTAAAGAACAAATTTCAAATAAAATGGTAGAATTTAGACTGTATGTGTAGACTTTAGGTAAATCTTCACTGTGAGACCAGTATGTATGTCCTGCCTATGGGTGTAGAGGGCTTTTTCTTCTCTTTTAAGTAGATCACAGCCCAGTCCCCAAGGGAATCAGATCCCCCAATAAACTAGAAATCCAGTCCTGGTTTTGACAGACTATTTTGGTTTAAATTGTATTGTTAGTGTGGAATGAGTCTTAAAAAGCAATGACGGATTCATTATTAGTTCTTCACTACTGCTGCAATGCTGTATTTACATATACAGTAAGTATACACACATACTGTACATACATTCTATGAATGCACCGATTTCCTGCCACCACTAGGTGTCACTCTGGCATCTATTGAAGTTAGCAGGTTGGAAAGGACAGAAGGTTAAGTTTCAAAATCCATCTTGGTAAAACAGGTGGTGCTGCAGGGTGCACGGTTAACCCCTTCATTGCAATATGAAGGGAATCTCTAAAACTTGCAGAATAGTCAATATTAAAGATTAATTAGTGGATTGTGTGAAAATGTGTGTGATAAAAAGTCCTATTATGTAACGGTGATAGACTATGCTAGTCTGTTTGTATGTATGTATGTATGTATGTATCTATGTATGTATGTATGTATGTAGCTATGTATGTAGCAATGTATTTATGTATGTATGTATGTATCTATCTATGTATGTATGTACAGTATGTATAGTTTATTTATAAAGCGCCAATTGGGGATGCAGCGCTGTGCAGTAATAAAATATAATAAAGTCATACAAGGGGGATAAATACATAGATAGTTCAGTACATAAATATATAAATAGAAATGACACAAGAAAGGAGGTCCCTGCCCCGTAGAGCTTACAATCTAGTTAGGTGGGTAACATACAGATACAATGGAGTGGGTATAAGTGCTGGAGTGAGACGTATGCAATGCAAATAATACAATCATATACTGTGCTGGTTACCGGATAGGTAGGATGTAAGGGTAGATTTATCATATATAGATATATAGATATCATATACTGTGCAGGTTCCCGGATAGATTTGATGTAAGGCTAGATTTATCATATATAGATATATAGATATCATATACTGTGCAGGTTACCGGATAGGTAGGATGTAAGGGTACCAGATAGGTAGGATGTAAGGGTAGATTTATCATATATAGATATATAGATATCATATACTTTTCTTGTTACCAGATATTTAGGATGTAAGGCTAGATTTATCATATATAGATATATAGATATCATACACTGTGCTGGTTACTGGATAGGTAGGATGTAAGGGTAGATTTATCATATATAGATATATAGATACCATATACTGTGCTGGTTACCAGATAGGTAGGATGTAAGGGTAGATTTATCATATATAGATATATAGATACCATATACTGTGCTGGTTACCAGATAGGTAGGATGTAAGGATAGATTTATCATATATAGATATATAGATACCATATACCGTGCTGGTTACCGGATAGGTAGGATGTAAGGGTAGATTTATCATATATAGATATATAGATACCATATACCGTGCTGGTTACCGGATAGGTAGGATGTAAGGGTAGATTATCATATATAGATATATAGATATCATATCACTGTGCTGGTTACCGGATAGGTAGGATGTAAGGGTACCAAATAGGTAGTTAAGGCTAGATTTATCATATATAGTATATATATATCAATACTGTGCAGGTTCCCGGATAGGTAGGATGTAAGGCTAGATTTATCATATATAGATATATAGATACCATATACTGTGCTGGTTCCCGGATAGGTTTGATGTAAGGCTAGATTTATCATATATAGATATACAGATACCATATACTGTGCTGGTTACCGGATAGGTAGGATGTAAGGGTAGATTTATCATATATAGATATATAGATATGATATACTGTGCTGGTTACCGGATAGGTAGGATGTAAGGGTAGATTTATCATATATAGATATTATATACTGTGCAGGTTACCAGATAGGTAGAATGAAAGGGTAGATTTATCATATATAGATATATAGATATCATATACTGTGCAGGTTACCGGATAGGTAGGATGTAAGGGTACCAGATAGGCAGGATGTAAGGCTAGATTTATCATATATAGATATATAGATATCATATACTGTGCTGGTTACCAGATAGGTAGGATGTAAGGGTAGATTTATCATATATAGATATATAGATATCATATACTGTGCTGGTTACCAGATATAGGAGTAAGGGTAATTTATCATATATAGATATATAGATATCATATACTGTGCAGGTTCCAGGATAGATTTGATGTAAGGCTAGATTTATCATATATAGATATATAGATATCATATACTGTGCTGGTGACCAGATAGGTAGGATGTAAGGGTAGATTTATCATATATAGATTATGATATCATATACGTGGCAGGTTACCGGATAGGTAGGATGTAAGGGTATATTTATCTATATAGATATATAGATACCATATACTGTGCTGGTTCCCGGTCGGTTTGATGTAGGCTAGATTTATCATATATAGATATATAGATATCATATACTGTGCAGTTTACCAGATAGGTAGGATTGAAAGGTTAGATTTATCATATATAGATTATGATATCATATACTGTGCTGGTTACCAGATAGGTAGGATGTAAGGGTAGATTTATCATATATAGATACATAGATACCATATACTGTGCTGGTTACCAGATAGGTAGGAGTAAGGGTAGATTTATCATATATAGATACCATATACTGTGCTGGTTACCAGATAGGTAGATGTAGGGTAGATTTATCATATATAATATATAGATACCATATACTGTGCTGGTTACCAGATAGGTAGGATGTAAGGGTAAGATTTTATCATATATATATATAATATTATATACTGTGCAGGTTACCAGATAGGTAGGATGTAAGGGTAGATTTATTATATTAGATATATAGATACCATATACTGTGCTGGTTAACAGATAGGTAGGATGTAAGGGTAATTTATCATATATAGATATATAGATACCATATACTGTGCTTGGTTACCAAGATAGGTAGGATGTAGGGTAGATTTATCATATATAGATATATAGATACATATATTGTGCTGGTTACCAGATAGGTAGGATGTAAGGGTAGATTTATCATCATATAGATATATAGATACCATAAGTGCTGGTTACCAGATAGGTAGGATGTAAGGGTAGATTTATCATATACAGATATATAATAATATAACTGTGCTGGTTACCGGATAGGTAGGGATGTAAGGGTAGATGTATTATATATATAGATATATAGATACCTATACTGTGCTGGTTACCGATAGGTAGGTGTAAGGCTATATTTATCATATATGATAATAGATCCATATACTTGGTGGTTACCAGATAGGTGGATGTAGGTAGCTTTATCATATATAGAATATAGATATTATATACTGTGCTGGTTACCAGATAGGTTGGATGTAAGACTAGATTTATCATATAGATATATAGATACCAATACTGTGCTGTTACCAGATAGGTAGGATGTAAGGGTAGATTTATCATATATAGATATATAGATCCATATACTGTGCTGGTTACCGGATAGGTAGGATGTAAGGGAGATGTATCATATATAGATATATAGATACCATATACTGTGCTGGTTACCATATAGGTAAGATGTAGGGTAGATTTATCATATATAGATGTATAGATATCATCACTGTGCTGGTTACCAGATAGGTAGGATGTAAGGGTAGATTTATCATAATATAGATACCATATACTGTGCTGGTTATCAGATAGGTAGGATGTAAGGGTAGATTTATCATATATAGATATATAGATACCTATACTGTGCTGGTTACCAATATGGTAGGATGTAAGGGTAATTATCATATATAAATATATAGAATATATGCTGTGCTGGTTACCAGATAGGTAGGATGTAAGGTAGATTATCATATATAGATATATAGAATATTATCAGGGTTATTCAATAAAAGTTTCTTATTGTTTAAAATGGTGCTAATTTTGCCCCAACCAATCAGATGTTAGCTTAAATTTTAAATAAGATTTGATTGGTTGGGGCAAAATTAGCACCATTTTAACTATAAGAACTTTTATTGAATCTCCCTGTATACTGTGCTGGTTACCAGATAGGTAGGATGTAAGGGTAGATTTTATTATATAGATACCATAACTGTGCGGTTACCATATGGTAGGATGTAAGGGTAGATTTATCATATATAATACATAGAAACCATATACTGTGCTGGTTACAGAATAGGTAGGATGTAAGGGTAGATTTATCATATATAGATAATAGATACCCTATACTTGCTGGTTACCAATAGGTAGGATGTAAGGGTAGATTTAATCATATTAGATATATAGATACCCTATACATGTGCTGTTTACCAGATATGTAGGATGTAAGGGTAATTTATCTTATAATATATAGATACCATATACTGTGTTGGTTACCAGATAGGTAGGTTGTAGGGTAGATTTATCATATTAGATATATAGATATCATATACTGTGCTGGTTACCAGATAGGTAGGATGTAAGGGTAGATTTATGATATATAGATACCATATACTGTGCTGGTTACCAGATAGGTAGGATGTAGGTAGATTTATCATATATAGATACCATATACTGTGCTGGTTACCAGATAGGTAGGATGTAAGGGTAGATTTAAACCTGCTAATTGAGTTTCTTGACGTAGAGAGAGGGAATAAATGCCAGAGGATGAGCCACAAGAGAGAAAGGTGAGAGGAAAGAGTAACGAGTGGGCGGTCTGTACAGGAACATATGGGGAGACTACATAGGGGGATGGGGATATAAGTGTAAACATAGGGGGATGTATGGATATAAGTGTAAACTTAGGGGGATATAATTGTAAGCATAGGGGGTGGGGGATATAGTGTAAACATAGGGGGATGGGGATATAAGTGAAACATAGGGGTGGGGGTATATTGTAAACATAAGGGATGGTTATATAGGGAAACAATAGGGGGATGGGGGGTATAAGTGTAAACATGGGGGGAGTTGGATATAAGTGTAACTTAGGGGATGGGGGATATAATTGTAGCATAGGGGGGTGGGGGACATAAGTGTAAACATAGGGGGGATGGGGGATATTAGTGTAAACATAGGGGGGTGGGGGATATAAGTATAAACATAAGGGGATGGGGGATATAAGTGTAAACATAGGTGGATTGTATGGATAAAGTGTAAACTTAGGGGGATGGGGGATATAATTGTAAGCATAGGGGGGTGGGGGACATAAGTGTAAACATAGGGGGATGGGGGGGATATTAGTGTAACATAGGGGGGTGGGGGATATAAGTGTAAACATAAGGGATGGGGGATATAAGTGTAAACATAGGGGGATGGGGGTATAAGTGTAAACATAGGGGGATGTAAGGGTAGATTTATCATATATAGATATATAGATACCATATACTGTGCTGGTTACCAGATAGGTAGGATGTAAGGCTAGATTTATCATATATAGATATATAGATACCATCATACTGTGCTGGTTACAAATGGTAAGGATTTAAGGGTAGATTTATCATATATAGATATATAGATACCATATACTGTGCTGGCTACCAGATAGGTAGGATGTAAGGCTAGATTATCATATATAGATATATAGATACCATATACTGTGCTGGTTACCAGATAGGAGGATGTAAGACTAGATTTATCATATATAGATATATAGATACCATATACTGTGCTGGTTACCAGATAGGTAGGATGTAGGGTAGATTTATCATATATAATATAGTATATACATATACGGTGCTGGTTACCAGATAGGTAGGTTAAGGCTAGATGTCTCATATAGATATATAGATACCATATACTGTGCTGGTTACCATATAGGTAAGATGTAAGGGTAGATTTATCATATATGATGTATAGATATCATCACACTGTGCTGGTTACCAGATAGGTAGATGTAAGGGTAGATTTATCATATATAGATATATAGATATCATATACTTTTCTTGTTACCAGATATTTAGGATGTAAGGCTAGATTTATCATATATAGATATAAAGATACCATATACTGTGCTGGTTCCCGGATAGGTTTGATGTAAGGCTAGATTTATCATATATAGATATAGATATCTATACTGTTCGTGTCCAGATAGGTAGGATGAAAGGGTAGATTTATCATATATAATATATATAGATATCATATACTGTGCAGGTTACTGGATAGGTAGGATGTAAGGGTAACCAGATGTAGGATTGTAAGGCTAGATTTATCATATATAGATATATAGATATCATATACTGTGCAGTTTCCCGGATAGATTTGATGTAAGGCTAGATTTTTATTATATAGATATATAGATATCATATACTGTGCAGGTTCCGATGGTAGGTGTATAGGGGTAGGATTAGGTAGGATGTAGGTAATTATCATATATAGATATATAGATATCATATACTTTTCTTATTACCCAGATATTTGGATGTAAGGCTAGATTATCATATATAGATTATATATCATATACTGTGCTGTTTACCAGATATGGTAGGATTAAGGGTAGATTTATCATATATAGATATATAGATACCATATATTTTGTGCTGGTTACCAGATAGGTAGGATGTAAGGGTAGATTTATCATATATAGATATATAGATACCATATCCTGTGCTGGTTACCAGATAGGTAGGATTAAGGCTAGATTTATCATATATAGATATATAGATATCATATCCTGTGCCTGGTTACCAGATAGGTAGGATGTAAGACTAGATTTATCATATATAGATATATAGATACCATATACTGTGCTGGTTACCAGATAGGTAGGATGTAGGTAGATTTATCAATATAGATATATAGATACCATATACTGTGCTGGTTACCAGATGGTAGGATGTAAGGCTAGATTTATCATATATTAGATATATAGATACCATATACTGTGCTGGTTACCATATAGGTAAGATGTAGGGTAGATTTATCATATATAGATGTATAGATATCATACACTGTGCTGGTTACCAGATAGGTAGATGTAGGGTAGATTTATCATATATAGATACCATATACTGTGCTGGTTACCAGATAGGTAGGATGTAAGGGTAGATTTATCATATATAGATATAGATACCATAACTTGTGCTGGTTACCAGATAGGTAGGATGTAAGGGTAGATTTATCATATATAATATATAGATACCATATACTGTGCTGGTTACCAGATAGGTAGGATGTAAGGGTAGATTTATCATATATAGATATATAGATATCATATACTGTGCTGGTTACCAGATAGGTAGGATGTAAGGGTAGATTTAACATATATAGATATCATATGCTGTGCTGGTTACCAGATAGGTAGGATGTAGGGGTAGATTTATCATATATAGATATATAGATACCATATACTGTGCTGGTTACCAGATAGGTAGGATGTAAGGGTAGATTTATCATATATAGATATATAGATACCATATACTGTGCTGGTTACCAGATAGGTAGGATGTAAGGTAATTTAACATATATAGTATCATATGCTGTGCTGGTTACCAGATAGGTAGGATGTAGGGTAGATTTATCATATATAGATATGTAGATACCATATACTGTGCTGGTTACCAAATAGGTTAGGATGTAAGGGTAGATTTATCATATATAAATATATAGATACCATATACTGTGCTGGTTACCAGATAGGTAGATGTAAGGGTAGATTTATCATATATATATATAGATATCATATACTGTGCTGGTTACCAGATAGGTAGGATGTAAGGGTAGATTTATCATATATAGATATATAGATAATATATTTGTGTCTGGTTACCAGATAGGTAGGATGTAAGGGTAGATTTATCATATATAGATATATAGATATCATAACTGTGCTGGTTACCAGATAGGTGTAGGTAGAAACAATGTAAGGGTAGATTTAACATATATAGATATCATATGCTGTGCTGGTTACCAGATAGGTAGGATGTAGGGGTAGATTTATCATATATAGATATATAGATAGCATATACTGTGCGGGTTACCAGATAGGTAGGATGTAAGGGTAGATTTATCATATAAGGGATAATGCGCCCCTTACAGTGTAATATAAGGCTATTAAGCCACCGAGGAGTTCCCTGACCATATAAAAGCACGAGGCCGTAGGCCGAGTAATTTTATACAGGTCAGAGAACTCCGAGGTGGCATAATAGCCGTATATTACACTGAAAGGGGCGAATTATTTCTTATAATACACAAGTTTTTATTTCAAATAAGTACAGTGATAATAGCTGGTGAAAAGAATTCATTTAACTTTTTTTTCCCCAAAGTATGTTGCATGTAATGTTTTTTTCTTTTTTATACATAACATTAAAAAAACATTGTTAAACATTTTAACTATTTAAAATCTTTATCTTAGAAATATGTTTAAACATTCATTGTTCAAATGTTAATAGTAATTTAGTCAGAATCAGATGTTTGTTTTAGGTTTATTTCACTTGTTTTTGTTTTATAGGCTTTATGTTTACCCGTTTGTTAATTTTGGTTTATTCCATTTTGTTCGCACCTCTTTTATGTTTGCATAATGCGTGTGCGCGCCCGCCTATTACTTTGGTATTGATTTCCTCATGTGCCGTAATGGATGGTAATGCGCATGCGCGCCAGGCTGTTCTGTGCCGTGTATGCACGGCTGATCCATTCCTGTCCAGCTCTTTGTGGACATTGATTTTGTGTAATGTTCGGTTCCGGGGTGGCTGGATAAGAGGTAGGATAATGATTTTTATGTTATATTTAGTGATGGCCCAGTTTGCGGATCCGAACCCGGATCTGCGGGGGATTTACCATGTTCGCGAACATTGGATATCGCGGATTTTCCGGTTTTTCCGCCTTCTGAACTTTTTCAAATCGCGCTTTCGAAAATTTTCTAAATTACGAGGATTTCGCGTATTTTTTGAAAATTTTCTAAATTGAAAATTGAAAGTGCAGAGACTTGTGTATTATATATAGATACATAGATACCATATACTGTGATGGTTACCAGATAGGTAGGATGTAAGGGTAGATTTATCATATATAGATATATAGATATCATATACTGTGCTGGTTACCAGATAGGTAGGATGTAAGGGTAGATTTATCTATATATCTATATATGATAAATCTACCCTTATTGTGAGGTAAGGATTAAACTACACTACATGGTGGGGCCAGTAGTTGGGGGGATTAGTTTTGGGGGTGGACATGCCCTTTAATGTAAATGGCTGTGGGACCTGGGAAATGGTCTGGGGAACATATTTGAATATCCAGGACTTTAGAAAAAACAATTTTACTCTCACGCGCGCTATTTTCGACCTCTTGCGTTCGAAAATTCAATAATTATCCCATGAACGACTTGCAGATTCGATTATTCAATATTTACTCACTTATTGGTATAATAGACATTTTACTCGCATATTTGTGCACCTCGAATGTTCGAACATTCGATAATTATCGAAATTATCGAAAGTCCGAGACCGTTTGGACTCGAATAGTTCGGCTTGAACTCGGTTTCGAGTTCTAGTCCATCTTTACAGTATATCAGGTTTTACATCTGATCTACATTTATAGCTTAAGTTATTTTTACACTGGACTTGCCCTTCAAAATGTGTTAATTTATCCTTCTTTGTCCTCTAAATTCATTGCTGTATGCCTGCTATGCTTCTGGATGCCTCATGGAAATTAAAGGGCATCTATACCGAAAAATAGGTTATTTTTTAATTCCATAATTGGAAACTATAATTCTTCCCAACCACCACTGTATCATTTTTTTTTTGATCTGCCCCCTATGTCTTTAGATATCCAATTTAAAACTTCTTATATTCCAGCTGTCAATCAAATTCCTTGCTCTCAAAAACTATTCTTCTGTGAGTAGTTTTGCTGTAGCTGGAATGGTGACAGAGTTTAAACAGTTGGAATGCTGTATGCTGTGTGCAGCCTTGACAGTTGGTTTGTGGGGGAAAAAGTCAGGTCGGATGGAAGTGGGAGTGGTTAAAAGAGGGAAGGGGGATACTGCTCCTAAACAAAATGTGTGCTGGATTGAAGGCATGCAGCAACACACACAAATCAGAGTAAGTGCTACTTACATGTATTCAATTATAGATTAAGATGAGGCAAAGTAATTTTTTTCAGTATAGTGTCCCTTTAAGCAATTTAGTCACCTGGAACTGAGCCTGAGCATGCTCAGAAAAGGCAGCTCAGGGATTAGCATTCAGTCATTGGCTGTGATGTCAACTGTCAAATCCGTAACTGACTGTTGCTCACTGGAACAGGAAGCAGAAACAGGGGAAACCTGATATTATGCAGGATTTCAGGTTAGACTTATATATTCAGATTTCAAACTATCACAGTTTAGGGTTTTGGGGGTGATTAACCTGTATATAAGTTTTCATTTGGGGGCTGGAATAGCCCTTTAAATTTGCACTGTGGGTAAATCCCTTTCCTTATCTTTAGGGGTGTCAGATGAAACAGTAAGTACAGTGAAAGTTAGCTTTGGGGGGATTCCTGATTGTGAATACAAATTCTTGTTTTAAGGGTAGAGGTACCCTTTAAATAAATAAATATCATCTACTGTATGCATCACAGGACTTTTAAGCATTATAATTATTTTATTTTATTTGAATGTCTGACAGGACATCCTACTTCTACTGTATTAAAAAAAAAATGATCATATATAAGCATGTACTTGTAATGAAAAGCTTTTCGTAATTTTTTTCAAGTGCTTCTTGAAAGCTGAGTAACTAGAATTTCAATTAAATTAGGTTTATAAACTGCAAAATCAATTTGATTCAAGTCATTTGTCTAATGGTAATAACCACAGATAATTCAGTGGTATTTCAACCATGGGTTGAGAGTTTCTTTTTCTGGCAGAACCTCAGCAGTGAAAACAACAAATTAACAGTAGCTTAACTTTCTGGTGAAAAGGAGAATTAACTTTAAAAAAAAAATAAATTAATAATAACTGCAATCATTTCAAATTGTCTTTGCATTCATGAGTAACTAAAATGGTACAATTCTCTACTGTTTCTTTTATATCTAAAGCTAGCACAGTAAAGATTTTTGAAAGATGACAGACAGGATCATCTCCTAAAAGGAGAATGCTCGGGTCTGTGTATACTCCTTATAGGGGAGTCTGCCGCAGGTGAGGGAAATGTACAATTTTTTTCCGAGCAAGCAATTGGTCGCGCATTCGGTTGGAAAAGCGGCCACACACAATGCAGATAAAGCCCTGATACTGTCGCATCTGACAGTATTGGGGCTTTATCGGTACTGTGTGTACCTGGGCTTAAGGGAGTATCAAATATTGTATCTTTAGGGCATTTTGCAAAAGATCTTAACTGTATGAGTAGAGATGAACAAAACTTTCCACGTTCATTCAGCCGCCAGTTTTGCAGAACTAATTGAAGTTCCAAAAATACAAAAATTAAATTCAAACCCAATTGTAGCAGATTTTTAAATTTTTTTAAACACAATTTTTTTATCTTAATTTTTAATTTTTCGATCAACTTTTTTGACTTTCGGCTTGGTATTCAACTTTTTGATTTCCATTTTCTAATTTTGGTTTAGGCGGTCAAAAATATTTGTACCAAGTCTCAAATACAAAACCAGTAAGCAGCAAAAGTTGTCAGTGTGTTTTAGTCTTCTGCCTAAAACACAAAATTATGTGCCATTTCCATTTTTTTTTAGAGAATCCGTATACAGCCAGGAGTAGGGTTGATAAAATTCTGTTTTCTGTTGTCTCTGTTCAATATATTTTTAAATAATTTACCAAATGATGTATATATTAAACTAGGTACACACATTTGGAACCTTTGTCCTGAACCACCGGTCGCCAGGATAAAACAATGCCAGGCCGCTGCGGCTAAAGCTAGAACATTATTGCATTGTATAAAGAGGGGAATAGATTCAAGGGAGATTCAAGGCCCCATTTGAGATATGAGGTGCAGTTAAGAGAAGGGCAACTAAACTTATAAGGGGAATGGAGAGGCTTGACTATGCAGGCAGATTAGACTGGTTTATTGCTGTTTACATTGGAGAAGCTTTAGACATGGGCCATATAATAAACTCTCTGGTGCAATGTTCAATAATAGGTTATATCTGAGAACTTGTGGACATCTTTTTAGTTTCATCTTCTGATTAGGAAAGGTTTCTTTACAATGGTGGAACTGTCTTCCAGCAAATGTGGTAATGGCAAGTTCATTGAAATGACTTCACAAATGGCCTGGTTACATTTTTAAAACTAAAATATATTGGTATTAATACATATACTGTAGTTCTGTATCCAGGAATATTTTCTGATTACCATTTGGAGTCAGGAAGGAATTATTTCCCCCTTGTTTTTTTGCCTTTCTCTGGATTGTTAGGTCAGGTCAAAGCAGTATGATTTTATAAGAACATTTCCAATGGCTTCATACATACAAGAAGTCATGATCCACAAAAAAACTTTCAAAATATAAAAGAGATCTTATCTTTGAAAAATATCAATCTGGAAAGAGATACAAAATAGTATCTAAAGCATTATATAATCCATGGGACAAGGTGAAGACAACCATCAACAAGTGGAGAAAATAGGGACAATTGGAGAAAATAAAGACTTCCCTTCAATAGTTACAAAAGAACTACACTGGGAAGCTACTATGAGGCCTACAGCAACATCCAATAAGTTGCAGAATTCCTTGGCAAGTACTGGTTGTTCCCTACACGTGACAAAAATCAGCCATATTCTTTGTCTTTATGTCTTTGATATGGATTAGGGTAGCTACAAAATATTCAAACATCCAAGCATAGCTAAACTTTTCAAAAATATATCTAATCTCTCAGTTCCATGTGGAAAAAAAAATTATGGTCTGATAAGACAACAGTTGTACTTGGCCAAATTTTTAAACCAACATGCATGCAGCATGCTCTTTAGGTGCTCTTCTTCGGCTGGAATTAATAGTTTTGTCAAGGAGGATGGAATCTTAAATAGCAAAAGTCTATTAAGCTACAAAATTTAGGTTCATATTTATAAAAGGTATTCAACGTTTCGCTTTTTCTGCTATGGCCAGGGCTTTTACCAAATTCTTATTTAGCGCAATTTATAAAGAGGCAATAACCGGTGGTGAAAAGTCATTACCACAGCTTAGCACCATTTTGCTTATTGCCTTGGTAACCACTCGATCAAGTTTATAAAACAGCGTTTTATCAAGTTTGGCCATTAAAAATCACCAAGTCACAGGTGGAGAAATCACTACCATTTCAGAGATGGAGAAAAGTGCCAGTACATTGTGGAGTGCTTATTAATACTAATAAGTGTCCAGGGGGAGTGATATACTATTTTCATGCATTTACAGTGATACGATGGACAATATTCCTGTTTTACTAAAAACACTTTTTTAACTTCGCTCGCATCCATTTTCTCTTTTTGCAGTTATACCTGACTCAATGCAATAGCACTGTGGCAATAATTTTCATAGAATTTCACAGAATTTTCTTTAGAATTACATTTTTTTTTTTTTAGAAATACAAAAATAACAATCTTTGCAATTGCAATGTCTTGCGATAGCAAAATGGCGAAAATAGCGATTGTTTATAAATATGCCCCTTAGCATCTGCCAGGAAGCTGAAAGTTTACAGAAACTTTTCCTTTCTACATAACAATAAGCATACATCCAAAACAATAAAAAGAAAATGACCTGAGGAAGGATAAGATATATCCGAAACATGTCACGCTGAGGTCTGGAATAAAGTCTATTTGTGAGGCAGTTGTCTGAGTATATTCTGAATTGTGGTTTAAGTGGAGGGAGCAGTACCACTGACATCAGGTGAGAGCCTTTAACTGTGCTAGTTCATGATCCTTGTGTTTTTGGATGCAATAAAAAGAAATGGCTCAAACAAATGATGTAGAGGGTCAGTGTTCTGAAATGTCCCAGCCATATTTTTTTCCAATTTAATTGGAAATCTGTGGGGTTATCTGAAGAGAGCTATAAACAGGAAGTTCCCTTGGAATTTAAACTTTTTGCAGCAAAGAGTGGACAAATATTGTCAGGTCCAAATTTGTCAAACTTATAATCTGTCTAAGGATACATGAACCCACTGGGATTTGTTTCACCAGCTGGTTTATACAGAACATACCCAGGTTTCAGAATTTCAGCTGTCAAAGGTAAAATTCCATGTTGGAAACATAAAATGTTGACACTTGGGTTCTATGTTCGACATTTCAGTTGTTTAGCATTGAAATATCATTGTTAGTTTCTTCTGTCAAATTTCAACATTGGAACTAACAGGATTATTCAATAAAAGTTCTTAATGTTTAAAATGGTGCTTATTTTGCCCCAACCAATCAGATGTTAGCTTTCAAATGTTAAATAAAATCTGATTGGTTGGGGCAAAATTAGCACCATTTTAAACGATAAGAACTTTTATTGAATCTCCCTGTAAGAGTTTTGACCCGAGACCAGGTTCAGGTCGGAACACCAGTACATCCCTAGTGCTGTCATAAAATCAATAGGTGCTTCATTCAAGTATTAGTTTGAATCGAGAAATTGGGGTGATTTAACTTATTTGTATTAATGTCAATTTTGCAAAAAATGTTGAATATGTTGAGACAGGCTTTGTCTTAGTTTCTTTTTTCCAATTTTGTAGGTGTGTGTGTATCCACTTTTTCAACACATTGACAAACATACATGCAAATAAAATTCCTCTGTGCGCCAACAGGTACACTTTTTGCTTACATATATTGTTATAAACTACAGGCTAAACTACAAACTGAAACTGAAATGTTTAAAAGCAGATTTGTTACAAATTAAACTAAAGAAATATTAGAGAGATACAATTAATTATCAAGTTTACCACATTTGCACATGGACTGGAAAGAGTAGATGGAGTAGCACTAACACCTGTCATACAGAGTGCAGGGTTGGTTGCAAGCTCAATAGTGAACCCAAACCCATAGGGTCCCCCAGGTGTCCTTGTGTGTGAGCCTAAACAATACAGGAAGGAGGATGGCCTGTGAAACATGGCAGCCACAATTCTGTTAACATACATTTCTGAAGAAGACAGCTTACTAAATAACACATCTAACATCTAAACAAAGCTCTCAAATTAACAAGGTTCCTTGGAAAGAAAAACCCATGACAATACTTTCAACTTACTAAAGTAAAAATGATAAAATATCATTGAACATTTAAGCAAACTAGTATAAAGAGTGCAATTTCCGGAGTAAGTATCTACACTCTATACTGTATGTATGTGTGCATATAAACAAGACAACCTTTTTATCTTTTAGTTTGCAGCTTGCTTTGCTGAACTCCTCTATACATCTTGCAATAAATAAAACTAAAATGATATTTAAAAATAACTGTTTTTATACCTAATAAGCACAGTGATATAGGTGGGGAAATATAAGTTATAATTAGAATAGAAATGATAAGGCAGGAAAGCTCAGCACAGCAACAGTTCATATTTCTGCCACCTGGATTTAAGCCCCAACGTACGTGAAGTCGGATAAATTAACCTCAGACAGATGACAGCCATCTGTATAGAGTTTCAGTTAGCTTGTATGGACAATGCTCAAGGGTCAAAAATGAAATGCATTTTGATTTTAAAATACAGCTGTAAGCATCAATGCCCTTCGTGTTAAACACTGGCATCGGTCTGTGCAATAGATGAATTTGTGAGCCAGATTACATTTTGTGACCAAATTTACAGATCTCTCTAGTCAGAAATTGCTATTAAGCAGGAGGAAACATTGCAATTAAAGCATTATTCATGCTTGCTTGTGTTTGCTGTGTGCCAATATTATGGTTGATTATGATAGCAGATATTTTACAAGCATAAATTATTGTCTTTTCGTCCTATAATACAAGCTAGGGCAATATGTAGAGGTAAAAGTGGATAGGACTTTGGATCCTAATTTCCTAATTGTGTTAGCAGAACTAGAATATACTGTATATTTGAAAAGCAGTAGTTGTCTGGTGCGTTGAGGAAAGATTTAGAGGATAAGTGCACTGTAAAATGAAGTTATGCTCAATTGGAAGCTGCAGCTTTAAAAATACATTTGGCATCCCCCCTTAAGGCCCCCAGAGCCTACCTTTGTAGATTCAAAGTTGCTGACATATTGTTTGTCCTTAGGTGCATGTTTAGGTCCTCCCCTAAGAGATTATCATCTACCTCCTGATTGGTAAGCCTCAATAGATAAGGTTTGTCTGCTCCATGCGCTCCATGTCATCACGGCGCACGCAACGTCACGCATGCATATGTTGATGCGCACACTGACCTCATGTTGTGTGTGCTGTGACATGTGCGTGCATGGTGAATGCACCACGCATGGAGCACATTGACCTGCCCACAAGACTCAGGTTTGAGCATGCCCACTTGTATCCTACTGCTGGGACAGAGCATCATCATATGCATAATAAGCCCCACCCCCAATCTGCTTATTAATTTTTAAATCTGGCCACAAGCCTTAAAAAGGATAGAGGAAAGGACAGACAATGGGCCCTATTTATAAAAGTTTGTTATCGTTATCGAAAAAATAACGATCGGTATTGTACGATATTGATCGTTATTTTTTGATATCGATCGTAATCCTACGATATCGCTATCGTAAATCTACAAAGACGATAGAATAACAATTGCTATCGTAAAGTAATGATCGCTATCGTAAAATACAAATCATTATCATAGAATAACGGTCGATATTGTCGAATTCTGTTCGTTATCGACGATATTGAGTAAGTTATTCTACGATAATGATCGGAATTTTACAATAACGTTATTCTACGATATTGGCATCGTAGAGTTACAATAGCGATATCGTAGGATTACGATCGATATCGTAAAATAATGATTGATATTGTACAATAACGATCGTTATTTTTTCGATAACGATAATGAACTTTTATAAATAGGGCCCAATGATTGCTGGTCTGAAACTAGCATCAGAAAAGATTGATTTTTTTTGAAGGTGGGGCATTTTACACAGCTTGTGTGCCAGTCATAGATACGCAGAGAGTCAAGCAGACTAACTAAGAGAGAGAGACAGAGAGTCAAGCCTGTAACTAAAGATCCAGAGAAACTATTAACATCTTCCCACGTTTGTTTGAATGGCATGAGAGAACTTTTTTCAATAGAGGGAATTTGTATGAAGACAACAGTTATTCTTAAATTTGCTGAAAAGCGCCAACATCTTCCGCAGCGCCTTACAATTGCATGTATACATTCACATCAGAGGCAAAGGAGTAGGAGACTTGGGTCAATTTCATGCTACTCTCTCTAGACCTAATGCCGTACAGACAATGGTTGGTAACTGAGCAAGTAGTTATATAAGTAATGGTCAGCAACTGAGTGGGTAAACATAAAGGCAATGGTTAGCAAAAGAACATGGTTGAGTATCAGAATACAGGAAATGGATTGGGCAGGCCTAAAGGAAGTGAGGGTTGCAATTAGCAAAAAAAAAAATCAGGAAAATTTGATTTCGAAAATCCAATAAAAAAATCGGGGAAGTTCCATATTCTAAAAAAACCAGAAAATCCATGAGTGTCATTGAAATTTCGGAACCTTAGTTTCTGAGTCAGATGATTAAAACCAAAGTATCATCAAAGTAATTTGTATTTACCATCTTAAAATGTGCAATTTTTTTACATTGCAGATGTAACAGAAGAACAATTTCTGTAAGGCCCAGCCTCTTAGGATTGCAATATAAACAAAACATAACTTTCCTCCCAATACTGTCACATCATAGAGTGATCCCCATAAAATCACCCAGTGGCTAGATATCCTGTTTTAGTTCAAATACAGTCTACTACTTTGTCTGATTATAAGCACAGCCCCTAATTTATGCATTAGCTCACTTTTGATTTTCTTTGCTTGCAGTGTCTTGGCGGGCATTTATCAAAGTGGAATTCTTTTTTATCCAGAACATGTGGGATGTAAATATTTAGTGAGTTTTTATATTTGTACTGGGGGGGGGGGGGGGGGGATGAAGAATTCTAATTTTGAATCTGCTTTTTTTTTTAAAGAAAATATATAGAAAATCACCAGACGGCTTTATACATTTTTTTACTCAAAACATTTCTTTTTTTAATTTGTATTTCTTCCAAAAATCCAGTATAATCTTTGGAAAAGTTACAAAAGTCTGTAATCTTGTTAAAGGTAAAGTTCACCCCTAAAATAAAAATGTATATTTAGGTAAATTAAACCCCAAAACTGCAATAGTTAGAAATGCTGAGAGATGTAAGTCTAAAATGAAATGCTAATTTTCTGGTCATTCTCTTTTTGCTTCCTGCTTCTTCCAGTTATAGATGTATCAGATGACAACACTATGACTTAATGCTATTCCCCTAGCCCGTAAAAGCTTGTGAAAAGGTTGGAGGCAAAATTAGCACCATTTCTAACTATAAGAACTTTTATTGAATAACCCTGATAATGTTTAAATGAGGCTTTACATATCAACACTATATGTAGTGCAACTAATGACCAAACATTGCGCATACAAAATAGATTATTAATGTACATTCATATTTACAATCAATATTACCATTGTATTGCTCTAATAGCCTGTCCTTCCCTGTGGATAAGCAGTTTATAAAATGGCCATATTATGTATAACACTGGTGCTACAAAACGTTTTACTGATTTTTTCATAACCACTATAGAATATGTAAAATGCTTTTAGTTGCCAAAATGTGATGTTATTCAGAGTGTTGCTAATCTTCTTTTCCCCAGCTTTCTTTAAGCCAAACTTTAACTACACAAGACCACAAAAAAGATGAAAAAGGGCAATGTCAATAATTGGATGTTTTTTTTAATTTATAGTTGGTTGCTGTGACTTTAACCCCTAGGTTGTAGTGCCTGCACAAGTATTAGAAGAGATACTCACGCTGCCACCACAAGCCTATTTACCAGTGTCAGCGCAGCTGTGTGCATGTTTTTAATGTTAGCTGTTTATTGGTGTTAAATACTTACCTGCGGGGGAAATTCACCCAAAGCCTCTCAGCCCCTAGTAAATCCCTTCTGGGAGGTTTGCCAGTGCGTGTAGGGCTCTGGGTGAATCTCCCTGTTAGTGTTTAAAAATACGGCTATTGTGATAATTACACATGAATATAAAGCATGTATGTATGTATTTCATTTCTTATGTGTAGTGTTACATATTCTGCAGCAATTTACAATTATTTCCACATATTTAACCTATTCCTTGAAAGCCCTGAAAGAGGTTAACATTTAATTAATTTGTATTACACACAAAAGATTTCATAATGTCTCTATGATTATGGGGGAAACAGGCAAACCTAGAGAAAACCAGTGCAAACACATAGAGAACATGACAATTTCTTGCAGATGTGTCCAAGGAAGGACCTAGGACTTCAGTGCTGCAAGGCATCAGTGCTAACCACTGAAAGACAAAGTGCTAGTACACTTCTTGATAGTACACATACTACAATATTAGCTTAGCTTATCACCTAAGTTTACTGTTTATATTGGGACAGGACAGTTCAAAGGGCCCTGTTTCACTGTACCTTTAAACTGTGACTATATGGCCCATTATAAAATATAAACTTTATAAATATATAAAGATGTTTCTTATAATATGATGAATGAATATGCCAATCAACCAATTTCACAATCCCCACCCTTTGTGAAGCCAGATTTTCTGTAGTTCAACAATTAACAGTACAACATTTTTAATATTATGTTGGTGTTTGATGTTTTAATTTTAATTAGCAGAAAGAGAAAAAGTAAAACAATGCACTACATGTTGGGAATTTAGTATTGCATAGATAGGTACACACATACACTTTGTTTTGTTTTTTTACTTAGGATAATACAAAATTCCTTAAATGTTTTCAAGGCCATCAAGGGTTATCCAATACAATCTTCTTTTTATTCATCAGGTCAGTGATTTTCTGACTGACTCTGCTGTCAAGAAAAATATACATCATACTAAGAAAATGTTCTATTGTTTCCCTTTTTAGGGCAAAAAAAAGTGTTTGGGAAAAATGTTTACATTGTTACTCTCTATTGCCATCTAATGTTTATATATCATAACATGCAAATGCAAATGTTATATTTGGTTGTATTGGGCAATCCAGTGCATAACCCAAGATATGCAGTAATGTTGTCTTAGCGTGGGTTATGCACTGGTTCTGCAGTGCATGCTGAGACTAACCATTGCTGAAATTATGGAATTTATAAAACTCCCATAATCCACCAATTTGTTTAACTGGAGTACAATCAAAGTATATGCAGTAAACTTTACATGCTTTCTAGTGCACATCAGATCAAAACAAGGATAAGCCTGTAATGCCTCCTAGAAGCTAAAAACAAAACTTGTCACAACTCAGAGATCCTGACCCTCCCTGCTACAGAATAGTTATGTAATACCCATATTGGGTTTAACTTTTATTGTGGGCTGTGGCACTTCCAAATATTTTTTGTTTTGAATAACTCAGCACTCCCGATACAATACCCCTTGAGTTACGTTTTGTGCTATCGATTAGAGCAAAACTGGGTATTCTAAGGGCCGTAAGGATGCGTAAAGATGCGCTTTTTACCTTTCAATTATCCCGCAATCGGACATAATCGCATTTTGCATTGCAGGTTTTGCGTAAGCATATATGCGATATTGTTTTTCCCTATTTATCTTTTCTTAGCAAGGGACTGGAAACAAAAAAGGCAGTTTATTCATCTGACTACTTAGTATTGCTCCTGGTTGGCTGTTCTTTGTGACACTTGTGCTCACTGGTGTCACTGATATGGAATATAACACTTCCATATTAGTGTAGAGACATCTGTATAGAAAATACTTTCAGGGAGATTCAATAAAAGTTCTTATCGTTTAAAATGGTGCTAATTTTTCCCCAACCAATCAGATCTTATTTAACATTTGAAAGCTAACATCTAATTGGTTGAGGTAAAATTAGCACCATTTTAAACAATAAGAACTTTTATTGAGTCTCCCTTTTTGTGAATAAAGGCAGTGAATTCTAGGCCAGGGGGCATACACAATACGTGCACATGCTCACAAGACTATATGAACAGAGACATTACCTTGCAAAAACATAGAAGCCTTCTTAGTTACAAAATCTAAATCTTACATGTGCTTAAATGCAATTTACTGGAATAATTTTGTTTTACCAAAGGAAAGCTTTTACATTAAAGGTAAAAAAAAAAAGGGGTTAGAATAATGTATTATTTGCACATAGTTATAAGCTCCAGCTCTCCAGCTCCCCAAAATAGGTCTTTTGCTAAACAGACTTGTGGCTAGTTTATAAATTGATTAATACTTTTTTTGGGTGAGACTTGTAATGCAGCTAATAATGTGACATTTTCCCGCTTTCCATGCAGTAGGGTACAAGTGGGCATGTATAAGACACTTGTGAAGTGGCAGAGCAATGGGTGCATGTCATGGCACAGCTCATAGTGAAAGCAGGAAGCACCATCTAAATTCATTTTAAATATAGAAGTGTGTTCTTTTCATTAGAGGAAACTTGTATGGAGACACCCTTTATTGGTACAACTAATAAGTGTTTTCTCTTTTGTAAAACAAGTGGAATGAGTAAAACATTTTCTTTTCTTAGGGTATGTGCTTTTGAGGGTTATGGTATGTGCTTTTCAGGGTTCTCATTCATCCAGGGATAACTAGAAATAAATGGTGCTCACACAACTCACAATATAACCATATACTTTTCTGTTACACGGTGAGTATTAGTATTGTATATACAAACTCACTTATATAGTATAGTGGTTCGGGTGCCCATGGCCCGAACCCTTCATAGGAACCATATCTTAAGTCCCAATTGAACAGTTTGCAAATAAAAGAATCAACTCTCCGTTGATAGAGGGTGGCCCGGATGCAAATAGCCCCAGGCCCGTCACTCGACCAAAAGCGTGCAAGACAGGGTATGTTGATCAGGAAAAAGCACTGCTGGACCACACAGGAACTCTCTCGTAAAATGAAAATATTCTTTATTCGCTTAACGAATTTCAGACAGAAAATAGTCCTTAATCATAAGCAAGAGAAAGACATACACTGACATGCGCGAAAATATATGGTTAAGCAATGTCATATCCTGACTAAGTGAAAGAAACACCCACAAAAAAATCCAATGAGCGAAGAGGTGAGTAATAAACAGAACTGATAGCAATTAAACAATCATATCATTTAGTGATTAATATAACATCCCTTATGTGCCCACAAATAACGCCAATTACTGGCTTGCTGACCAAGCTGTTTATTAAAATCAGTGAATAAATATGTGTATTATAAATATGTGTATCATAAACACGTGTGTAAACATACAGGGAGATTCAATAAAAGGTCTTATCGTTTCAAATGGTGCTAATTTTGCCCCAACCAATCAGATCTTATTTAATATTTGAAAGCTAACATCTGATTGGTTGGGGCAAAATTAGCACCATTTTAAATGATAAGAACTTTTATTGAATCTCCCTGTATGTGTAAACTAATAAAAACTATTGTGTTGCTGATAGTGTGATCTAATATATTGATGGTGAAGGTAAACGACACACTAGATGTCCAATACGTGTTTAAATTATAAAGTGCAGATAAGTGCCATACAAATAATTCATATGGATAATCAGATGCTTAAATTACTCATGTCTGAGCGTATATACAATTAATAGGAGACACCATTTAATGGTACAACTAATGAGTGTTTTCTCTTTTGTAAAACAAGTGGATTGCGTAAAACATTTTTGTTATAAGGTCTTCGTTCTTTAAGTGCATTTGAGGGTTCTCATTCATCCTGGTCACATTATATCTGTTGTATTCAGTTAGATCAACTGGACTTGAAGATCTGAATTGAGCAAACCAGTTGGATGACTAGCGAACCTTCTTCAAGAACTAAACTTCAAGTCCAGTTGATCTAACTGAATTCATCAGATATTTATGGTATGTGCTGTAATTTCTGCTTCAAAATTAGGTGATTTAGACCAGACTCATTTTTCTTTTCTAAAATGCTTAAGGCCCCACAGTTCATGCAAATCAATAAGACCAATTAACATGTCAGTAAAGAATATAAATAGTAAGGACCCAGGTTTTACAAATATCTGGTCTTATATTGATCTTAACGTTATTAAATACAGTTTGTTAATGTTGTGTAAAATGCAAAGGTTTAGACTTGTTTGTTTCCTTAAAGCTAATGCTGACAACAACACAAACTTTGTCAGTGGTAGCATGTGTTAGCATTTCTTAAATGGATTACACTGTGTTTGCTTTTGTCCCTCCTTCATTCTCTGTTTGAAGCATTTTTCATGAAAAGGAATATTTCATTCCTAGTATGCAATTAATTAATCTTTGGTCTCAACTGAAAGCAGTAATTAGTCAAAGAATGTCAGATGAAGAGACAATTGCAATTAGTCATATGCAAGCACAGAAATCTTAGTTACAGAACTGATAGAACCAACTACCACACGTAACTAAAAGTATGGTGGTCTTTAACTAAACTAGATATTCAGTCAATTCATACAGAACAAAAAGAGCTCTTTGTGATACAATGTTAAACTATGTTGAGATGAATATCTCAAAGCTGCTGACCCTAGCACCTGACTTTAATGCAGAAGACAGTTATAAAGGTCTTTCAAATGTAGACCTAATATGTCAATAAAATCTATTTTAGATCCAATTTCCCTAACTTCTTATCAGTTGCATGTGGAGATTTATACAGTTTAATCTGTGTGCTACATACTGCATTACCTACTGTATGTTCACTAGTGATGGGTTTTAGGTTTGTTTTGAACTCAGTTCTGATTAGAAACTGCTGGTTGCATAATATTGATTATTGATCCCGAACTTCAAATATTCGATACCAAACGCAGAAAAATCAAACTTTGACTTTCATAAACTTTTATTTTGTTAGTTTTTGAATCAGTTTTAAACATCTCTAATGTCCACCCAGATGTTTGTTAGCAATCTATTTTACCCTGTGTGCAAGACTGCTGAGTTATATGCACCTGCATGCTGATTTTCACAGTGTTCCGTTATCAGACCGCATGCCCCATTCATAATTGTTGTGTTAAAGGGATAACTAAAGTAGAAGAAACTATGTTGACATTTGTACTAACTTTTAAAAACATTTTTAAATGTTAGAAGTACTGTAGCAGTCCATATTCTATCAAAGGGTCAACGTTTACCTGAATAAAATAAACAAATCTGTACTATATTACGTTATGACAGGGAACCTCGAGAGGTTGCATTGTAATGTGAAATAATGAGTGAGAGTGAAGTCAAAATATTTGATGCATTGCAAGAAATGTGAGAAAATTGAAACACACTTACTGCGGGGAGCTACACCTGTTGCCTGTCCACACTGCCAAAATGGTTGTGGCGTCTCCTCCAGCCCAGCCTCCCGAAAGTAACTTAACAGAAACAAATACACAAGGGGGCGAGAAGTCAAGCCGACAGCAGCCGCTGTTACTTCACAAGACTTCTTTATTTAGTATCTGAAAAGCCATACATATGGCTGAATACATCGGACATATCTCGAAAGGGAACAGGAAGGGGGAAGGAGGGGGGTAGTGGCCTGACACTTTTTGCGGAACTTCTGCTTCCTCCGAGAAGAGGAAGCAGAAACGTGGGCTAAACTTCATGGATGTCTGACTTTATCCAACATTGCCAGCTATGTAACTATGCAGCATGGGAGAAAAGTCAACAGAAGAGTGCTCCTTTCCTTTTGTAAACTATACAAACATACATGCATTTAGTAAAAAAAAGGCAGAATTGGGTTATGGGTGAAAAAGATAGGGAGAAATAAGCAATGTACTGAAAGTTTCTATCACCAAAATTTCCTATTTTAAACCCAGGCTAACCAATGTTTTTTAATGGTGTGTATGTTGTGTGTATGAGAGTCGGGGGTTATTAACTTTTAACATGGCTTTAACTATTTTTGTGCCTGCCTAGCTTAGTGTATGCAGTACATCTCAGATGAAGCTGCAGTCTTGCCCCTAGAAGTTGACAGGCAATCATATAACAATACAAAAACCTGCCTCTGTTAGTCACAGATCAAATGTCAGCAGATCTTGCCTCTCAAACACAGAACAGAGATTTAACAGTGTTGAAAACAGTATTTAAATGTTCTCTACTTCTTTCAAATGCAACTTACTAGAGAATAATCTTAAAATGTATAAGTAATCTGGGGGGAAAAAAATTCATGTAAGGATTAAAAAATATACAAAACAATACCAAAATCAGGACCTCTCAAAGCAACTCAAGTCCCCAGTCTGGCTAGGCCTAAACTACACCCCAATCCCACCACTCGCGAGAGTCTCTTCATCCTAAGGAAATAGATCCAGAAGTGCTTGAACCAAAAGGAGGTTTGTGTCCGCACCCGCACATATCCAGGACTAAAAAAAGAAAGAGTTCTGCACCTTCCATTCTAAAAAGAAATGTCTTTAAAAAGAACAGATCAAGCTATAGCTGCCTTACACATCTTGGGCATTAGTCCTTCCTTATAGGCAAAAAATATATACATAGTTTTCCTTTAAAATATTTAAAGTGAAAATAACATAAGAAATAAAAGCAGTTCAGTTATTAGTGCAATGTATTCATATAATAAATTAAATGATTTGACTTTCTGTGTGTCTGGCTGGCTGCCACTACTCTGTTGGGTACCCTTTTAATCCTTAATACATAATAAATAGTAATTCTTTGGAATGGTACCAATAACAATTTAAACTATGACCTGCATCTACTATACACACAAACAAGCATGTTGGAAGATGTATTGTGTCTCAGCCATTTATGAATAGTAATGTTATACTAATGAATTATGCAGAATTTAGACAAATAAGCAAGAAAAAAAACGTGTTGCCATTTAAAAATGAGACACTAAATAGTAAAGAACAGCAAAAGCAACTAGAAATTTTCAAAGCCTTAAGACAAGTCATCACAATCTTGGATGGAGCTATAGTTATAGATACAGATTATTATATTATTGCCGCTAGTGGATAAGGCAGCTAAATAAAGAATATGCACTTTCTATGCCAGAGGATTTGCTACTTCTAGAAAGGCTCATACTGCCAGAAGTACCAAATTTAAATGTATTACTTGTCAGACTAGAAGAATCAGATTTACATTTCGGCTTCATCCACTGGTGTTAAAGTAAATCTGAACATTGCTTCTCACTTGCTGAATTCATGTTCTACATAAATTACTTTTACTGGAAATGGAAAATGATTTTATTTAAAGTAATAGAATCATATTGAAGAAATGGTTTTGCCAGATTTTCTAGTGATGTGGCATAGCAGTTTCTAGTATTATTTCCTGCAAAAGTAATACCAGTAAGAAATCACTAAAGCAGAATTTTATGTATCCGTAAAATAAACTAAATTTAATTTATAAGAGTAAAGGCGGAAAACTGAAGACGTTTTTTGGATATTTGCCCTGTTTTGGAGTTATTTCTAATGGGCATTTAGTTTACTTCCTGAGATTAATAGGTTTCTGACATACATATCTGTTGTATTTAGTTATATCAACTGGACATGAAATTTAGTTCTTAAAGATGTTTCTTAATTCAGTATGAATCTTATGTCAAATACATTGAAATGTGTCTCAATAACCATATAACAGCAAGTTGTCTGAGATATCCTATATCCAACAAGCTCCCTGACAACTTGCTGTTATATGTGGATTAGGACAACTTCCAGGGTATTTATTGTCAATAGATTCTTACACAAATCATTCTGAATTAAGAATAGCAGTCAAATAACTAGCAAAACATCTTCAAGAACAGGTACCTGGCAGGTACTAGTAAAAGAAGCTTAGTACCACGTCACCCTCATTGGTTTTACATTTTCTGTGGAAACGAGGGTGGGCTATTGCCTCATATTTCTATTTCTAACTGCATTAAAGGGCAATTCCAGCCCCAAAATGAAAACGTACATACAGGTAAATCACCCCCCAAAACCCTAAATCTAAGCCTAAAAACCCCAGATCCCCATAACCCTAAGTCTAACCTGAAATCCTGCACAATGTCCTGTTGCCCCTGTTTCTGCTTCCTGGTTCTTCCAGCTATCAACTGTCAGTTATGGATTTGACAGTTGACATCACAGCCAATGACTGAATGTTAATCCTCTGTCTGCCTCTTCTGAGCATGCCCAGGCTCAGTACAGGCTCGGTACAGGTTTCTAAATTGTTCAGTTTCCATGAGGCATCCAGTAATAAATTCATAGGATAAACTATGATATCAACATATTTGATCTTTCTAAAAGATGTTCTTATGAGGGTGGAGTCCTAATTCTCTATCTGAAAGCCTTTCAACTCTCTGCATTGCCATATGTTAAAGCATCTCACTAAAGGAATGTATATGATCACAGTCAATATTCCACTCAACCATCTGCAGTAAGGAAATTCACAGATACATTTCATCCTAGTGTCTTTTAGTAATATATTTTGACAAAGCAACACAATGTTTTGGTTTAAAATCTATTCTATTTCCATGCCTGCCATACATGGGTATTTTTTTATTAAAAAGAGCAAAACAGTCCAAAATCATTATAGTTTACACTTCTGTTTTTGAGCAGTTTTTTTAGAACTGAAGCAAACTCTGAAAATTTGTGGACACAATATCTTAAATCTTAATTAGAAATGGTCGAACTATATAAAGTTCGGTCTGTTTTCCTACTTTCGAACTTCAAAGAAAGTTCGAAAGTTTGAATCCGGACTCATTCAAGTCTATGGGGGAGGGATAGTTTGAAAAGTCCGAGTGAATTACAGTAAAACTAACTGTGCTTACTTACTGTAACTGGCTGTGGCACCTGGAAAATGGTCTGGGGAACATGTTGCTGTCACCAAAACTTCTTAAAACCAGTCAGGCAGGCAATTGTCGGGGATTATCGAATGTACGAACAAACAGACAATCCTTCCCGTTATAGCATACAGTGCTTCCTAGGCTTAGCAAACAGTTCATTCGAACAGTTGAGGGATGGATAGTGTAGTGGGTAAAGGAACCGCCTTTGATGTGGGAGACCAGGGTTCGAATCCTGGCTAGGGCAGCTATCCAAATGTTTGGATTATTATAATACCCTAGATATATAATAACCATATAATAACCTAGTAATATTATAACCATATGAAAGTTGCTGACATCTTGTTACTGGTTTGCTGAATGTTAAGCTGCGCCCCTCTGAGATTTCCTCTGCTTTCTCCTGCTTGAGCCTCAAACAGTAATGCTTGTGATTTCTGTGCACACGCACATGCACGGAACTCACAGGCATTACTGTTTGAGGCTCAAGCAGGAGAAAGCAGAGGAAATCTCAGAGGGGCGGACCTTTACATTCAGCAAACCAGTAACAAGATGCCAGCAACTTCCAAGGCACAAAGCTAGGCTCTGGAGGGGCACAGGTAAAAAAAAAATATGGCAAAGGTATTTTTAAAGCGGCAGCTTCCAAATGAATATAACTTGATTTTACAGTGCACTTATCCTTTAACATATATTTTAACATTTTACTTTTTACTAAATACTTTATAGTTCTTTTTAGTATTTTTAGTTCACTTGATTAAGTGATAAAGGATCAAGCGGTAAAGGATCATTAGAGATCCGAAAACATGTTGTGTGAATAGCACAATAAACAGCACTTTGGCAATTCTTTGTTGTCTTGTAGTCCATCAGTTTCTTCCCATTCTTGGTTGTATGTGAGAAAAGCTGGAAGAATAATTAGAAGTATTTTATGCTTTTTTTTAGGCTCTGGAGGGGCATAGGTAAAAAAAAATATGGCAACGGTATTTTTAAAGCTGCAGCTTCCAAATGAACATAACTTGATTTTACGGTGTACTTATCCTTTAAAACATGTGTTAATATTATCACTAAGATATTTAAATATCACAAATAATATAAATTACTTTAAATAAGTGCTATCATCATATATCACATATAAATATATTATTAGTTAAAATATGTAAAAATATCTTTAAATAATGAACCATTGATCTCATCTATATGATTCTATGGGCCCTATTTATAAAAGATCGGTATCGTTATCGTAAAATACCGATCGTTATCGTAAAACAACGACCGTTATTTACCGATAACGACCGGTATTTACCGATAACGACCAATTTTTACCGATAACGACCGGTATTTAACGATAACGACCGGTATTTAACGATAACGACCGGTATTTAACTTGAGTCTGATATCAATAAGTATGTCCCTTTTCCGTGTGTGTCCCTATTATCTCTTATACAAATAATCCTGAGGTATAATCCCTGCTCATCCCTTTTGGCCAAATGGTATCTAAGCGATTGATCCATTTCATTTCAAGCTCATGTAACTTCTTCACTCTATTACCTCCTCTCCTTAGGTTACATATTTGGTCTATTACTTGAAATTTCAATTGGCTTACACTATGTCTTTCTGTACAAAAGTGTTGTGGTACTGGTAAGTGGGTGGCAGCTGTTCTTATTGTTGATTTATGTTGTGCTATTATTATTATTGCTTGAGTTGTTTCCCCAATGTCTTTAGATTTATTCCAGTCTGACCCTCCTCTGAGGCAACGTGTGTCTCCCTGTTTCTTTGTAGTAATGGTTCCTCGTTCCATATTGTCGGTCTCTCACCATTTCTGGGCTTTTCATTCGGCCCCTCTGTTTGGTAGGGCTGAACTCTAAAAAAGAAGAGGATGATGAAATTGAGGAAATGGAGGTCTGCTCAATAGTATCCTCTGTATTGCTTTCTCCGGTAGAGTTATATGTCTCTCTCCTCCGGTACGGAGCTCCCTTGTTGGACCGCATGTACCGTCTGGCCGGGATGTCCTGGTCTCGCAATACATTGCAGCCTTTGATGACGTCACTCTCATGTGCGACGGTCCGCTTCCGGTGTTCTCGTGGGACTTCCCTGTTCCTACCTTCGGTCTCGCTGGTCCATCTGTACACCCTTCCGGTCCAGTAATCCTCCTCATCTCCTCCACTACTTTACGTTGTTTAATAGCAACCTGCTCAGTTCTGGTAAGTAACTGGTTAGCTTCCTCTTTCGTCACAGATTTTAGGAGAGGAGGCAATAGAGTGAAGAAGTTACTTGAAATTAAATGGATCAATCGCTTAGATACCATTTGGCCAAAATGGATGAACAGGGATTATACCCCAGGATTATTTGTATAGGAGATAATAGGGACACACATGGAAAAGGGACATACTTATTGATATCAGACTCAAGTCATATAGAATCATATAGACAAGATCAATGGTTCATTATTTAAAGATATTCTTACACATTTTAACTAATACTATGTTTATATGTGATACATGATGATAGCACTTATTTTAAGTAATTTATATTATTTGTGATATTTAAATATCTTAGTGATAATATTAAAACTTGTTTTAAAGATTAGCAATTTAAAATGATTACAAGCACTTTATTAAAGATTTGATTATATGACCCTTTGCGGTCATGAGCACTTTATTATAGTTGTACTAGGACACAATGGCACTAAATCACTTTAAATGTTGGTGTTCAAGTCAATGTATTCAAATGTTTAATTGTTTAATTGATCACTGCTGTTGGGGGTGTTCCCCTATGCACTTGTGTGTTTAAAAACTGGAGGAGATGTGTCACTTGTTAGAGGCTTGAGAAAGGGCAAAGGTGTGCCCGAAACGTTGCTCTTGTGTGTGTTATGGGTGAAGAGACACTTTTTTATATATTGCAACATTACGCTCCGGCTGATTTTTTTGGGAATTTAGATTTATTAAACTTATTTAATGTGAAATAATGATATAACTGCAATAAGGATACAATTGTTATTTTACATGATTACTAATAATTATTACATATTATTGTGGATTTATATAGCGCCAAGATCTTCCGTAGCGCTTTACAATTACATCTATACATTCACATCAGGCCCTGCCCTGAAGAGCTTACAATCTAAGCACATTTATTTACACATACAACCTATCAGAATGTCTTTATTATTGTGGGGGAAACTGGAGTGCCCGGAGGAAACCCACGCAAGCACGGGGAGAACATACAAACTCCTTGCAGATGTGTCCAAGGATGAAATCAAACTCAGGACTTCAGCGCTGCAAGGTATCAATGCTAACCACTGAGCCACCATGCTTAGTGTTTAGCAATCACGTTGATTGCGTCGTGATTGCAGCAATATTGTTATTTTAGATTAGTGAAGTTTTATAAATACCGTCCTTTCTGCATTGTAACATTATTATTTAAATATTTTTTTTAAAAATAGGTCACACTTATAAATAAGAATCCAGATAATGCAAATGACTTACAAATCTACAAACAGACATTAGTTTCATTACTCATTAGTACAGTTTTCAGAACATAATTTACAGTCTCGAAAATATGTAAATATTTCATCTTTTCAGAATAATTTTGCAAAGGCTGTAAGTTAAATTTAATTAAAAGCTTCAGATATACAATGGTGGATTTAATTATATTTTTCCATTTCTAAAAACTCTGTTCTCATCATTAACAGGCAACATATTATGTATTTCAGCTAACCTCTGAGGTAACAGGGTCTTTCGTTGATTTTTCAATAGAGGTACTTAGCAAATGAAAGATAATATTTCCCTCAGGGACTTTCATGTCTCAAAGGAAATTAGCTTTGAATTAAATGAGAAAAAATGTTTTAACAAGTCTGGAAGATAATAGAATGATTAAGACAAAAGCAACCTACTTAGGATAAACCAAAGTAAAAAGGTAAATTATTTAAGCTTTAAAATTAATAAATAAATACAAGATGTAAAATATAAAGGGCAACGAATAAAATGTAATCTTGCAACCAACAGAGTACATGGAAATATTTCCAACTAGACACAAAGTTCAGGTGTGCCAAATCCTACAGCAGGGGATTTTGTTAAGCAGCAATAAACACGTTGATTTGCAAACATTGATTTGCTTGTGCCTCCCTGCATTTCTGCTTTTGTTCCTGTTGGATTACATGGAAATATTTTTTATTATAATTTTATAAAAGTTATGCCCTGTATGAAGTTTAATGCTATAAATATGTCAGACTTTCAACCTAGGCCTCGGTTATTTTGATAATCACAATTTTTAATGTGTTTACCTTGATGAAGCCATGAATTTTGTTTGCAAATCTGCAAACCACTGTGCCACCGTGGGCAGCACGGTGGCTTAGTGGTTAGCACTGATGCCTTGCAGCGCTGAAGTCCTGAGTTCGATTCCATCCTTGGACACAAATGCAATGAGTTTGTATGTTCTCCCTGTGTTTGCGTGGGTTTCCTCTGGGCACTGCAGTTTCCCCCAAATTCATAAAGACATACTGATAGGTTGTATTTGTACATAAAGTGATTAGATTGTAAGCTCTTCGGGGCAGGGACTAATGTGAATATATATGTAAATATAAAGCGCTACGGAAGATGCTAGTGCTATATAAATCCACAATAATAATAAAATAAACTGAAGGAAATGACACTTCTTTAGATCACACACACATGAACCACGTATTGTAAACAGTCCCAGTGTTTCTTGAAAAAAAGTAATTTACTCTCACTTCTTCACAGACAGACAAGTGCTGGAGACACGTAAGTGTTTTCAATGCTTTTCTGCTTCAGGGTAGGCAACTGACTACAAAACTAATTTCAAGAGACTATTCTGCTGTTTATTAGCCAACAGGACAGACCTCACTTCAGTACCAGAATCTAAAAAAATATTTGCCTAAGTAAGCTGGCTAAGGTTAATGAAACACTGCCTATCCAGTTTATATTTTATCTACACATTATATGACATTTGTATTCATTTTTGTAGCACTTAATTGCAATTTACTTTTCTATCCCCCTATCCGAAAGATGGAGTGATACAGGGACAGGAGAGACTGTAACCAAGATGCTCAAATGCCAGACCAAGAGTGGAACCACTCAAAACATTAGTCAATGTGTTATGAATATGGGTCAAAGGAGGTCTGGTCCAGTAGGCAAAGTGGCAATTTCCCTGCAGGACACTCTTTGCTGCTCCATTGTGGGCAGAAACATGTTAACAATGGTTGAATAAACCAGCAACTTATTTGCAAGACCCGTGAGTGCAACCCTTTTTTACTGATTATATATTACTTTGTATGTATGTATGTATGTATAATTTTATTTATAAAGCGACACTTTATACGCTATACACAATATAATGTACGCAGCGCTGTACATTATAAAATACAGAGTATACAAACAAGGGGATAAGTGCAAGTCATTATACAGATAGATGAAAATTAAATTAAATACAATTTCATACATCGATTAAGAAAGCATATATATAAATTATGTATAAATGGATATAAGTGCAACAAGCCTCGACAAATTAGGAGTGAGATCCCTGCCCCGAAGAGCTTACAGTCTAAGTAAGCTAAGCTAAGTAAGAACTTTGTGGGTATTGCACTCACGCAACTGTTATCGAATGCCTACCATTCACTGGACTCATATATAATAGAGCGAAAAAACAGGTTTAACCTGTCGGGTCTTGTTTCACCAGCAGATTTGCAGAATAACGCCAATTCATCAACAAAATTTACCAATGTACTTTGATGACGACAAACAGAAATTTTGTAATGGAATTTCCATTTTGCATAATTTTAGCACTGAAACCAGTGATTTCTTTGTGAATCCAGTTTTGTGCCAAACGTATAGCCATCTCCCACTCTCTCTATATCTATATTCTCTCTCTTTTATTTATCATCCAATCCACATAAGAAGAAAATAAAAAGAGACTCAAATGTTAGACATGTGTCTCCAGGATTAGGGAAATAAAATAGTGTAGCATGTCCGCTTACTTCAAGCCCAGCATCAAGGTCTCAGTAATTTCCTGTTATAAAGTGAAGCTGACTAGAAATGCATGGGAAGACTATCTAATTTATTTGAAATAGAATTGCATTGTGCTTTATGACCTTGTGAACATAATGAGTTTTTACCATTAGGAATCTCTTGGCTACAACATCGCTATTTTCTTCAGCACTAAGCAGTGAAATTTGACATATTCCCACAAGTATAGTTGATCATTTAATGTTCCATATGTTTTAAGATATAATACCGTGTCATAAGCGATTTTCAGCATTACCTGTTAAATGACACAGGCTTTTTTGAAAATGCTTCCAAATCATTTTCCACATCACCATGTCAGTTACTAGATTACAAATGCCATTATGGGATTTCAGATCTGTGAATGAGCAAAACATGTCTTGAAATTCATACCAATGGCTTTGCAATTCAATTACTAGGAATTTAATGTTCACCACTTTATCAGGTAACAAAAGGTCAATATTTAAGATTTCTAGGTTACTTGTCCCAGACCAGTTTTTACTATCAGGATTGCTATTTTAAATTTTTCTTTTCTGTTGTGAGTTTGAAGCAATACAGTTTAAAACTCCAATTTAATAAAAACCTTGTATTAATACTGGTGATGGGCTTACAAAAACCTAAATATAATTTAAAAAATATAAACCCCCCCTACACAAAACACATTTAGGCTCATTTACCCAGAACCGCTTAATCAGATGCGCGGGTGATTTTTGCGTAACCCGTGCATCCATCGCTAATATGGAGTTAAAGTCGTGCTAACCGGTAGCGAACCATTTAGCATGACTTTATCTTCATATATTTGCCCAGCGAGTCTGGGCAAATGAGGCCCATTCTTTTTTTCCCACACCAATGTAAAATTATTGTGGATGAAATGTTGTCTGCACGTCAATCCAGTGAGTAACTATAGGTTTCCTACTTTCTTACTTCTCTTTTGTGCCATACTTGTAATGCTTGTTAAAGATTTTATTGTGATGGAGGTGCTACAATCTTCAGCAATGGGGTGCACTGAGCACGCTTAGCTCCCTGCGACTACTTCCAAAACCCAACTGAGAGTTGTCCGTCACTTATATATATATATTAACCATAAACCTTCAGTAACTGCCACTGTGTGTGTGTTACCCAGCATGCACAGCTGTACAACTAAACTAATATGTCTGTTCATTCACTACTACATACAGGTAGGAATATAACAGAATACAATAGAATATAATATACTGGTAAATATAGGGTTCCTATGAGGAACAGTGGCAGGGTTCCTTAGGCCTAGATAGAGCATTTTTAAAGGAAAACTTTTTAAATCATAATTGAAAGCTTTTTTTCTCCCGAACACCAATGCATGCTGGTGTTCATCCTGTGGACGTCTCGTGCTGGAGACGCAATGCATAGTTTTTGCATTTTTAAATGTTTAAAATAAATTCTAAGTTTTATTCAAGAACTGTGAGTGCCTCCATTTGGAGTCCTTTCTTTGTGCAATTATGGAGTGCACCCAGGCAACTGTTGCACTGGAAATGTGCTAATGTTCTAATCAGATATGTACTGTACACTTATCTGTTTCCTCAGAGCTTGTATCCAATACGGTAAATTGTCTGTCCAATAATCTGTCCTCCCAACAGGTGGTAACAGGATCTTATACACAGGATCTTATAAACAGGATCTTGTGTTCATTTAATATCTCTCCAAAGCACACACCACAATCTACTTTCACTTTCTATCCTCCTAGCCATAGAGAGCAGGAATGTCTTGTCTTTTATCACTCACTGACACCGCCTGCAGGCTGGAGGTGGTATATAAGGAGCCTTGGTGTATATGTCCATTACAATATAAATCACATCCTGTGTAGCAGACAGAAACTTGTTTTGGATTACACTTCCTTTCACATGGAGCAGACCCAGGGGGGTGGTTTAAGCTGCCATTTGACCATTCCATGTTCAAATAGAGATCTCAGCTCTGTAAGTAAGTTTATGTATTTTGTATATTTTGTGTTGTACCTAATATAAGTCAGTGCTATACTTTATATACATTTTCTGATGGTCATTTAAATGGTAATAGTGAGATAGTACACACATACATAGACACCTTTCCAGAGCCGCTCCTACCATGAAGCAACTTGAAAAAGTTCGGATACACCCGCCTGCCTCTTTCTTGATTGGACAGGGTTCGGTGTGTGTGTGTGTGTGTGTGTGTCCAGACGACTGACCAGTAAGTGTTGGCTAACTGAAGCTTCTTTATTCTGATAATATGAATGATCATGAAATGACAGTTTTACATTGATAGATAGATAGATAAAGATAGATAGATGATTGATAGATTATAGATAGAGGATAGATAGATCGATATAGATAGATGATTGATTGATTGATAGATCTATAGATAGATAGATAGATGATTGATAGATAGATAGATGATTGATAGATATAGGATAGATGATAGATAGATAGATAGATAGATAGATAGATAGATAGATAGATAGATGATAGAGAGATAGAGAGAGAGAGAGAGAGAGAGATAGATAAATAGATAGATAGATGATAGATAGAGATTGATAGATAGATAGATAGATGATAGATGATAGATAGATAGATAGATAGATAGATAGATAGATAGATAGATGATAGATAGATAGATGATAGATATAGATAGATAGATGATAGATAGATGATACATAGATAGATAGATAGACAGATAGCTGATAGATAGAGGATAGATAGATGATAGATAGATGATAGATAGATGATAGATAGATAGATATAGATGATAGATAGATAGATAGATGATAGATAGATAGATAGATAGATGGATGGATAGATTGATAGATAGATGATAGATGATTGAGCTGCCGCGAGTGCGCTTGTGTTGCAAGCGGCGGGACCCTGCAGCTGCAGTAGAAGAAGTAGTGTTAAAAGTAGCTCACTGTCACCCACCCACTTATCCCCCAGGGTCACATTCCCACTTACCCCCCAGGGTCACATTCCCACTCATCCCCCAGGGTCACATTCCCACTTATCCCCCAGTGTCACATTCCCACTTATCCCCCAGGGTCACATTCCCACTTATCCCCCAGGGTCACATTCCCACTTATCCCCCAGGGTCACATTCCCACTTATCCCCCAGGGTCACATTCCCACTTATCCCACATTACCAGATAGGTAGAGTACGGGTAGATTTATCATATATAGATATATAGATACCATATATTGTGCTGGTTACCAATAGGTAGGATGTTAAGGGTAGATTTATCATATAGAATATATAGATATCATATACTGTGGCTGTTTACCATATAGGTAGGATGTAAGGATAGATTTCATCATATAGATACCATATCTGTGCTGGTTACCAAATAGGTAGGATGTATTAAGGGTAGATTTATCATATATGATATATAGATACCATATACTGTGCTGGTTACCAGATAGGTAGTTAAGGGTAGATTTATCATATATAAATATATGTACCATTACTGGTGCTGGTTACCAGATAGGTAGGATGTAGGGTAATTTATCATATATAGATATATATAGATACCATATACTGTGCTGGTTACCAGATAGTTAGGATGTAAGGGTAGATTTATCATATATAAATATGATACCATATACTTGTCTGGTTACCAGATAGGTAGGATGTATGTAATATTTATCATATAAGATATATAGATATCATATACTGTGCTGGTTACCAATAGGTAGGATGTAAGGGTAGATTTATCATATATAGATTATAGATACCATATACTGTGCTGCTTACCAGATTGGTAGGATGTAGGTAGATTTATCATAAATAGATATATAGATATCATATACTGGTCTGGTTACCAGATAGGTAGGTTGTAAGGGTAGATGTATCATATAGATATATAGATACCATATACTGTGCTGGTTACCATAGGTAGGATGTAGGGTAGATTTAAACCTGCTAATTGACGTTTCTTGACGTAGAGAGAGGGAATAGAATTCCAGAGGATGGGAGCCACAAGAGAGAAAGGTGAGAGGAAGCAGTACGAGTGGGCGGTCTGTACAGGAACATATGGGGAGACTAGAGAGGAAATATAAGGCAGAGCAGCAGACTGAAGGGATTTAAATGTTAGGAGACGGATTTTGAATGTGGTGGGGGATATAAGCGTAATATGGGGATATAAGTGTAAACATAGGGGGATGCGGAGATATAAGCGTAAACATAGGGGGGTGGGGGATATAAGTGTAACATAGAGTGGGGAGATATAAGCGTAAACATAGGGGGATGGGGGATATAAGTAGTAAACATAGGGGGATAGGAGATATAAGTGTAAACATAGGGGAATGTATTGATATAAGTGTAAACATAGAGGGATGGGGATATAAGTGTAACATAGGGGATGGGGATATATGTAAACTAGGGGGATGTATGGATATAAGTGTAAACATAGAGGGATGGGGGATATAAGTGTAAACATAGTGGATGGGGATATAAGTGTAAACAGAGGGGATGTATGGATATAAGTGTAAACATAGGGGGTGGGGGATGTAGTGTAAACATAAGGGGATGGCGATATAAGTGTACATAGGGGGTGGGGGGATTATAGTGTAAACATAAGGGGATGTATGATATAAGTATAAACATAGGGGATGGGGGATATAAGTGTAATCATAGGGGATGGGGGATATAAGTGTAAACTTAGGGGGATGGGGGATATAATTTTAAACATAGGGGGATGGGATATAAGTGTAAACATAGGGGGATAATGGACATAATTGTAAACATAGGGGGGGATATAAGTGTAACCATAGGGGGATGTAGGATATAAGTATAAACATAGGGGAATTGGGGATAAAGTGTACATAGGGGGATGTATGGATATAAGTGTAAACATAGGGGATGGGGGGATATAGTGTAAACTTAGGGGGATGGGGAAATAATTGTAAACATAGGGGGATGGGGGATATAAGTGTAAACATAGGGGATATATGGACATAAGTGTAAACATAGGGGGTGGGAATAAGAGTGTAAACATAGGGGGATGGGGGGATATAAGTGTAAACATAGGGGTGGGGGGATATAAGTGTAAACTAAGGGGGATTGGGGATAAAAGTGTAATCATAGGGGGATGTATGGATATAAGTGTAAACATAGGGGATGGGGGATATAAGTGTAACATAGGGGGATGTATGGATATAGTGTAAACTTAGGGGATATAATTGTAAGCATAGGGGGGTGGGGGATATAAGTGTAAACATAGAGGGATGGGGGGATATTAGTGTAAATATAGGGGGTGGGGGATATAAGTGTAAACATAAGGGGATGGGGATATATGTAAACAAGGGGGATGGGTATAAGTGTAAACATAGGGGGATTTATGGATATAAGTGTAAACTTAGGGGGATATAATTGTAAGCATAGGGGGTGGGGGATATGAGTGTAAACATAGGGGGATGGGGGATATTAGTGTAAACATAGGGGGGTGGGGGATATAAGTGTAAACAAAGGGATGGGGATATAAGTGTAAACATAGGGGGATGGGGGGTATAATGTAAACATAGGGATGTATGGATATAAGTGTAAACATAGGGGGATGTATGGATATAAGTTTAAACTTAGGGGGATAGAATTGTAAGCATAGGGGGGTGGGGATATAAGTGTAAACAAGAGGGATGGGGGATATTAGTGTAAATATAGGGGGGTGGGGGATATAAGTGTAAACTAAGGGGATGGGGATATAAGTGTAAACATAGGGGGATGGGGGTATAAGTGTAAACATAGGGGATGTGTATGGATATAAGTGTAAACTTAGGGGGGTGGGGGATATAATTGTAGCATAGGGGGGTTGGGGATATAGTGTACATAGGGGGATGGGGGATATTAGTGTAAACATAGGGGGTGGGGGATATAAGTGTAACACTAAGGGGATGGGGGATATAAGTGTAAACATCGGGATGGGGGGATTAAGTGTAAACTTAGGGGGATGGGGAATATAATTGTAAACATAGGGGGATGGGGATAAAGTGTAAACATAGGGGGATATATGGACATAAGTGTACCATAGGGGGGTGGGGGATAAGAGTGTAAACATAGGGGGATGGGGGTATATAAGTAAACATAGGGGGTGGGGGATATAAGTGTAAACATAAGGGGGATGTGGGGATAAAAGTGTAATCATAGGGGATGTTGGATATAAGTGTAAACATAGGGGAATGGGGGATATAAGTGTAAACATAGGGGGATTTATGGATATAATGTAAACTTAGGGGATATAATTGTAGACATAGGGGGGTGGGGGATATAAGTGTAACATAAGGGATGGGGGGATATTAGTGTAAATATAGGGGGGTGGGGGATATAAGTGTAAACATAAGGGATGGGGGATAAGTGTAAACATAGGGGGATGGGGGGTATAAGTGTAAACATAGGGGGATGTAGGTATAAGTGTAAACTTAGGGGAATGGGGGATATAATTGTAACATAGGGGGGTGGGGGATATGAGTGTAAACATAGGGGGATGGGGGGATATTATTGTAAACATAGGGGGTGGGGATATAAGTGTAAACATAAGGGGATGGGGGATATAAGTGTAAACATAGGGGGATGGGGGGTATAAGTGTAAACATAGGGGGATTATGGATATAAGTGTAAACATAGGGGATGTATGGATATAAGTTTAAACTTAGGGGGATAGATTGTAAGCATAGGGGGTGGGGGATATAAGTGTAAACATAGAGGGATGGGGGATATTAGTGTAAATATAGGGGGGGTGGGGAATTAGTGTAAACATAAGGGGATGGGGATATAAGTGTAAACATAGGGGGATGGGGGGTATAAGTGTAAACATAGGGGATGTATGGATATAAGTGTAACTTAGGGGGGTGGGGGATATATTGTAAGCATAGGGGGTTGGATATAAGTGTAAACATAGGGGGATGGGGGTATTAGTGTAAACATAGGGGGTGGGGGATATAAGTGTAAACATAAGGGGATGGGGGATTAAGTGTAAACATAGGGGGATGGGGGGATAAGTTAAACATAGGGGATGTATGGATATAAGTGTAAACATAGGGGGATGGGGGATATAAGTGTAAACATAGGGGGATGTATGGATATAAGTGTAACATAGGGGGATGTATGGATATAAGTGTAAACATAGGGGGTGGGGATATAATGTAAACATAGGGGGATGGGGGATATAAGTGTAAACATAGGGGGGATGTATGGCTAAGTGTAAACATAGGGAGACAGGCGATATATGTGTAAACAGGGGGTATGGGGGGATATAGTTTAAACATGGGAGGAGGGGAATATAATGTAAACATAGGGGGATGTATGAATATAAGTGTAAACATAGGGGGATGGGGGGATAAAATTGTAAACATAGGGAGAGGGGAATATAGTTAAACATAGGGGGATGTATGAATATAAGTGTAAACATAGGGGGATGGGGGATACAATTGTAAACATAGGGGGATGGGGGATATGAGTGTAAACATAGGGGATGTATGGATATAAGTGTAACATAGGGGGATGGGGGGATATAACGTATTCTCGAGTATAAGTTGAGGTTTTCAGGCTTTAAATAGCCTGAAACCCCCAACCTCAGCTTATACCTGGGTCACTAACCTTTCTGTTCACTCGCTCCGCATCTGTAGGCTGACTTCACTACTCGGCCCCTGTCTCACTATCCGACGCCGAGTAGTGACTCAGACGGGCAGATGCAGAGCGAGCGGCCAGATTGAAAACTGAAGACTGCCCAGGAGCTGGGAGGTATCCTTGATGTACGAACCTCGTGGGTGTGCCGGTATGTTCCATTTCTTCAGTACACTTCCCAGGCAACACTGGGTTTTGGGGGGAGGAGGGGGGGCAGTAATGCCATACAGTAACCCCCTTGCCACTGCAGATGTTTGGAAACTACAACTCCCATCAACTAAAGCATGCTGGGAGTTGCAGTTTCCAAACACTGGAATGGCAAGGAATAGGGGTTACTGTATGGGATTACTGTCCATTTAAAGGGCAACTAATGCCCCAAAACAATACAGAATCAGGAGGATGGTATCTATTGTTAAAAAGATTGCCTTCTGATTCTGTATAGTTTTGAGGCTTTAGTTGCCCTTTAAATGGACAGCAGCATTCCCATACAGTAGTCCCATACAGTAATAGCCATACTGGATTTGGATATTACTGTATGGGATATAAGTGTAAACATAGGTGTGGGGTATAATAACAAGTGTTCATTCCCACACAAGTACTTACTCTCTCTTCAATGGTCAGGTCTCCCTTTCACACACTCCAGCACACTGACAAAATGGTGGCTTGCATGGAGACTTGTATACCCGAAGGGTTGGCACTGTAAAAAAAACAGGCATGATTGGTGGTTTCTGGACATGTGACTACAAGGCGATACAAAAAAAAAATGTCATTAATTTAATAAAGAAATTATACAAACTCTTTGGAAACCAGTTTGACCTTGAAACCTGCTTTGTGGGGGAACTGGGAAAGCTCTTTATGGGAAAACCCATTATGGGGAATCTGCCATTCATGTGTATATACCCTATAATGTGCTTTAACATAGTAGCTGGTGCAGTTTACCCAGATAGTGTCACCCAATCAGATTTTTCATTCTAGAATGTGGTCAGCATGAGATTGGAATACAAGTTGCCTAGTGTGTGCTTCAACATGGGTAGAATATGTGTCTTGGTTATCCTGTTGGGTATAAAGAGTTGTTGGATGAACCTTAAAGGGCATCTAGACTAAAAAAAAGGTTATATTAAATTGACCATAACTGGAAACTATAATTCTTCCCAACCACCACTGTATCATTTTTTTGTTGATCTGCCCCCTATTTCTTTAGATATCCATCTAAAACTTCTATATTTCAGCTGAATCAAGTTCCTTGCCTCCAAAAAATACTTCTGTAGGAATAAGTAGTTTTACTGTAGCTGGAATGGTGACAGTTTTGACAGTTGGAATGCTGTATATTGTGTGCAGGCTTGACAGTTGGTTTGTGGGGAAAAAGTCAGGTCAGGTGGAAGTGGGAGTGGTTAAAAGAGGGAGGGGGGATACTGCTCCTAAATAAAATATGTGCTGGATTGAAGGCATGCAGCAACGCATTCAAATCAGAGTAAGTGCTACTTACATGTATTCAATTATAGATTAAGATGAGGCAAAGTAATTTTTTCAGTATAGTGTCCCTTTAAGTAATTGTTACAAAGAACTGTGGGTCATTTTTTCACTCTAGAGCATCAACTCCAGCATCCTCTCCATACTAACGGCTAAAGGTGCAGATTTGGCATGTACAAAGGTAGGGAAAATACCAGAGGGTCATAATCAACTGGGTAAAAGATGGAAGCAGGTGATCTTGGAACGAATCGGACATTATTAGGGATAACCAAAACTAACAAATTTTGTTCCTGAATGTTCCGTGGAACATTCCAAAGTTCTAAAACTCCAATTCAAACCCAATTGAAACAGAATTTTTCCAATTTTCCATCACAATTTTCCAAATTTTGCAGTCATTTTCAAACACATTTTTCGATTTTTCATTCTAATTCGATTTTCTAATAATCGATTTTTGATGGTAAGTTACGAGTTTCAAAATTTCAGATATCTGGATTCTCGAAACCGGAAGTTCCAAATCTACACTAGGTTTGTTTCAAAACCGAGATTTCTCATTAGTCATTATGGCCATGAAGCTTGTTTGGAACTTCCTGTCAGTGTCAGAGTTCATAAAATCATGGAATGTTCAAATGCTAATTAACTGCTAGCAGTGGGAGGGAGCTTAGTGCACTTTAGGCATTTTAAGGACCCGTATATGGTTTGATGACTGCACAATGGTGATCTTGAGGTCTATGCATGGGATTGCATGAAACATTTCCAATTAGTCCAATCAGATTCTGTTCAAAAAAATTGCCCAATATCATCAGGCAGTCTATCAAGAGAAAGGTGCACATAGTTGATTTCTCTATTGGCTGATTTGATTGAATCAAACATAAAACCAACCCATGTTTGGCCTGTGTATGAGTTAAGGTGGCCATACACATGCAATTTTCACAGCATCACATTGGTATCTGTTGGCACACATGCTGTGGGAACCACGCACACGGACCCGACCAATTCAATGTACACGGTATAGGGATTGTTCGGCCATGCTGCCATACACAGTACAGAAATTTTCTGTCGTTCCCAAACAACCGGAATGCTGATCCAGTCGTTTGGCAGCTCTACGATCAGTCGGGAAGGCCCCTAGACACTGACGATAATGGGTAAATCCCATCGTTCCCCGACAGGATTTACCCATTATCGTTAGAGTGTATGGCCACCTTTAGAATTTGTTGGGTTGGACCTTCCTGGAGGATAATTATGCCCTGCTAATGAATGTGTCAAGATTTGTGAAGGATCAATGGTTTTGTGAGGCATAATGAGCATTGGGGTGGTAATCAGCCATGATCTTCTGTCATTGTGCTGCCTTTACCATCCATTGAATTTTTTGTCCCCAATTTGTAAATGATGACTAACAAATATTACTTGACAAAGAGCTTCATGCAACCATAAATAATCCTCCCCCACCTATCTCCAAAACCATATTCTATGTTAACCTAAAGAAACACAATACACAATGTGACTGTTTGCACTAAACTGGACAACCTTTGAGTGAGGCCTTCAAATTATATCATGAGTGACATCCAGTTCAATTGGATTAGAGGCAGTTGTTTAACATTAAAAATCTCATTGACCCACATTAGCAGATTCGTGTGGTCAATGCCTTTTAGGAAGTGCTAACAGCCACACCTCCCATTCTCTGGCCTGTCATAATGCTTTGTAAAACCCTTTGCAATCCGACCGTTTTTGCGTTGAACATTTCCTTTAAGTCTCATTATCTTTCTAGCATTGAGCTTAGATACTTCTCCTCCCGAGTCTGTATCGCATGTGGATATAATGATCATTAATTGCATTAGCCACTGGGAATTGCAATAGATAAACTTTCTCACAACATAGCCACAATATAGACAAAAGGGAGTTACTGTTATGTCCAAATGTATGGAAGTAAATCAATTGATAATCTAAAATGTATGTTTACAAATGCAAGGAGTCTGGCTGGAAAAACCGGCAAACTTGAAATAATAGCATTAAAGGAAAGGTATGATGTAATTGGTATAGCAGAATCATGGCTTAATGATTCACACGACTGGACAGTAAATATTGAAGGATACTGCTTATTTAGACATGACCGAGTTAATAAGAAAGGAGGAGGAGTATGTATGTATGTTAAACAGGAATTGAAGCCAAATTTAAAAGATGGAATAGATGGGGGAGCAAACGATACGGCAGAAACATTATGGGTGGAACTGTGTACAGGAAGCAAGAAGGTAGGTAAATTAATTGTTGGAGTATGTTATAAGCCGCCAAATGCCGGGGAAGAGGTGGAAATGAATCTCCATATGCAGTTGGCAAAGGCTGCTGGTATGGGGCATGTTCTGGTCATGGGGGATTTTAACTACCCTGACATAGATTGGAGTAAGGGAACTGCCAGCACCTCTAAAGGTATAAAGTTCTTACATTTTCTATATGAGCATTTTCTTTCACAGAAAGAAAGTAGAAGTTCCTACTAGACAGAATGCGTTGTTGGATCTGGTGATATCTAATAAACCTGAGCTCATTATGGAGATAAAGGTAATGGGAAGCTTAGGGAATAGTGACCATGATATAGTGTCATTTAATATAGGTTGCAAAAAACTAAAGTGCACTGGGTTAACAAAAACTTTTAAATTTAGGAAAGCTAATTTTATGCTTTTAAAGGAATCGCTCCTGCTCATAGACTGGGGGGAACTGTTTCTAGGTAAAGAAACTGAGCAGATGTGGACCACTTTTAAAGGGATATTAAACTATAACATTTCCAAATCGGTACCTTTAGGTAACAAGTGTAAAAAAATTAGGTCCAGTCCTGCATGGCTTAATGCTCAGGTAAAAAGGGAAATGGAAAAAAAGAAAAGAGCTTTTAAAATTTTGAAAACAGAAGGCACAGAACAGGCTTACAGGGAGTACAAAAGCTGTAATAAAGAGTGCATGAAAGCAATTAAACTAGCTAAAATAGAAAATGAAATACGGATTGCCGAACAAAGCAAGTCCAACCCCAAAATGTTTTTTAAGTATATAAATGGTAAAAAGATGAGGACTGAGAATGTGGGACCATTAAATAATGGGGCTGAGGTGGTTGTAGAGGATGCCGAAAAGGCTAATCTGCTAAACCGTTTTTTTACATCGGTTTTTACTGTTGAGAATCCTTGTCCTTACGGTAGGGATTGTAGCAATATGCAGGGAAGAAATGAAGAGTTTTCACATTGGATAACGGAGGATATGGTACGGAAACAATTAGACAAAGTTAATATCAATAAAGCGCCAGGACCAGATGGATTGCATCCTAGGATTTTAAAAGAGCTTAGTTCAGTTCTAGCTAGACCACTGTTTCTCATATTTTCAGATTCGCTTTTGTCTGGGGATGTGCCGCTGGATTGGAAAAAAGCCAATGTAATACCAATATTCAAAAAAGGTAGTCGTTCACAGCCTGGTAACTATAGACCTGTAAGCCTAACATCAGTGGTAGGGAAGGTGATGGAAACTTTGTTAAGGGATCATATCCTTGACTTTGTCTCCAGAGATTATCTTATTAGTAGTAGTCAGCATGGATTTATGAGAAATAGATCATGCCAGACAAATTTAATTGGTTTTTATGAAGAAGTGAGTAAGAAGTTAGATTCAGGCACAGCTGTGGATGTGGTATATTTGGATTTTGCAAAAGCCTTTGATACTGTGCCAAATAGGCGACTAATGTATAAACTGAGGACTGTTGGCCTTGAAGAAAACATTTGTTCATGGATAGAGAACTGGTTATTGGACCGCAAACAGAGAGTGGTGGTTAATGGAGCTACATCTATGTGGGCTAAAGTTCTAAGCGGAGTGCCTCAGGGTTCTGTACTGGGGCCACTTCTGTTTAATCTGTTTATAAATGACTTAGAAGGGGGCATTGAGAGCAAAGTCTCTGTGTTTGCTGATGACACTAAATTATGCAGAGCTTTGGAATCTTCCAATGATGTGCAAGTGCTGCAAGCAGACCTAGATAGATTATCACAATGGGCAGCAGAATGGCAGATGAGATTCAATGTAGATAAATGTAAGGTGATGCATTTGGGATTTAATAATCCCTGTGCCATCTACACCATAAATAACTCTGTGTTAAGTTCATCTGTAATGGAAAAAGATTTGGGGGTTCTGGTAGATAACAGACTTAGCTGTAGCAAACAATGCCAGGTAGCAACAGCTAGAGCTAGCAAGATATTGTCTTGTATAAAAAGGGGAATAGATTCAAGAGAGAAAAATATTATTCTCCCTCTTTACAAGGCACTGGTAAGGCCTCATTTGGAATATGCGGTGCAGTTTTGGAATCCCATATACAAAAGGGACATCTTGGAAATTGAGGCAGTTCAGAGAAGGGCAACTAAATTAATAAGGGGAATGGAGGGGCTTGAATATGCAGGCAGATTAGACAAGTTAGGGCTGTTTACATTGGAGAAGCGGCGGTTGCGTGGGGACATGATAACCTTGTACAAATATATTAATGGCCCATACAATGAGCTCTCTGGTGCATTGTTCACTAATAGGTCATATCAGAGGACACGTGGACATCCTTTAAGGTTGGAAGAAAAGAAGTTTCATCTTCAGGTTAGGAGAGATTTCTTTACAGTGAGAACAGTGAAAGTGTGGAACTGTCTTCCAGCAGATGTTGTAATGGCAAGTTCATTGAATAACTTTAAAAAAGGCCTGGATAAGTTTCTAAAACTAAAGAATATTGAGAATTACTGGTATTAATGCAAATAGATCTGGTTGATCCAGGGATACTTTCCGATTGCCGTTTGGAGTCAGGAAGGAATTTTTTCCCCCTTTTTAGCTGGGTTTTTTTTGCCTTCCTCTGGATCAACTGTTAGGTAGGGTTAAAAAAAAAAAAAAAAAAGGTGAATAGGTTGGGCTTGATGGACGTATGTCTTTATTCAACCTTAATTACTATGTTACTATGTAAAATAGTAGCACCAAAATCTAACCAACACCCACCTTGTTCCCAATGGTACAAAAAAACTCCTATCCAAATCTCATTTGTGATTAAAAAGGGGGTTGGAATGATCGGTTGGGAAGATGGAACGTGTGTATCCAGCCTTAGGGGCCTTAGGCTGGGTACACACGGTAAGATATTCTGGGCCGACCAACCGATAGTGTCGTGTATCAGTCGGTCGGATGAAAATATCTTGTGGGGGCGGCTTCGACTGAGCTCGGTCACACGTTCTTCCGATTGGGGGCCGTTGGTAAATCACAGCTGATTGTGCGGTTCCCTGTGGATACGGCCAATCGGATGTGCGCTAGTAGCGAACACTCGGTCAGGACAAATAATTTCCCTGTGTGTACCCAGCCGTAGATCAGTGTTTCTTAGTCAAGGCAAATTCAATCATATGATGATAGGAACATGTTTCATTTCATTACATGCATGGAAAGTTCCATGAACTTGCTAAATCTCAAACTCCAACGCCATCTTGGATTAACATAGGGAAAATTTACTTGTAAATCGATCAAAGAAAAACCTTGTGATGACCAACGAAGCTACAACACACACAGAATTCTTGTTCTCTGGTGGACTTTTAACCCTGAGATAAAAGGCGCCACAATCCCGAGATAAAAGAAGTAGAAACCCGACTTTTCTTATTTGAATACATTTTGAGGAACTGTCGCTGCTACTCGACTAGTTCAGTGAAAGGTAGAGACCGAATGCCCACGCTAAGGGAACAAATAGAGATTCTTTTATTCAATAAAACACCCTATTAAAATAAAAAGAACACGCACGCAAATAACTAATCCCAGGGAAGTTTCTGTGTGAATAAGCTTCTTTACACCATTAAGAATGCGCAGCTTTAGAGTTTGGCCACGGGGCATTGTTCAGCTCTTCCTAATAATGACAGAGATCAGTGTATCAAAGAGTCAGAATCGCTTACCTGGAAAAATATCAACCGCCACCACAGTAGTTCCTTCTGGACTAAGCCAATAGAATGAATCAGTTCAGATAAAGACATTGCTGTGTCAGGAGACTAAGGGGGTTAAGCCTTACCTAACAACATAAACACTGGGCATTTCCCCCATCTTTTAAGGGGGTTGGGATAGTTCCAGGTTTTTTTTTTTACATTTTAATTGTCTATCTATCTATCTATCTATCTATCTATCTATCTATCTATCTATCTATCTATCTATCTATCTATCTATCTATCTATCTTCTATCATCTATCTATCTATCTATCTATCTATCTATCTTCTATCATCTATCTATCTATCTATCTATCTATCTATCTATCTATCTATCTATCTATCTATCTATCTATCTATCTATCTATCTATCTTCTATCATCTATCTATCTATCTATCTATATATCTATCTATCATCTATCTATCTATCTATCTATCTATCTATCTATCTATCTATCTATCTATCTGTCTGTCTGTCTGTCTTTCTGTCTGTCTGCCTGCCAGTCTATCTATCTATCTATCATCTATCTATCTATCTATCTATCTATCTATCTGTCTGTCTGTCTGTCTGTCTTTCTGTCTGTCTGCCTGTCTATCTATCTATCTATCATCTATCTATCTATCTATCTATCTATCTATCTATCTATCTATCTATCTATCTATCTATCTATCTATCTATCTATCATCTATCTATGGATCTTCTATCTTCTATCTATTTATCTATCTGTCTGTCCTGCCTGTCTTATCTCTCTATCTATCATCTATCTATCTATCTATCTATCTCTCTATCTGTCTATCTATCTATCATCTTTATATCTGTCTGTCTATTTGTCTATATCTATTTCTATCTGTCTCTGTCAATCATCTATCTATCTATCTATCTATATCTAATCTATCTATCATCTATCTATCTATCTATCTATCTATCTATCTACTCTATCTATCTATCTATCTATCTAATCTATCTATCTTCTATCTATCTATCTCTATCTATCTATCTATTTATTCTATCTGTCTGGTCTGCCTGTCTATCTATCTATCATCTATCTATCTATCTATCTATCTATCTATCTATCTATCTATCTATCTATCTATCTATCTATCTGTCTGCCTGTCCTATTTGTCTATCTTTATCTATTTCTTATCTATCTTTTCTGTCTGTCTGTCTATCATCTATCTATCTATCTGTCTATCATCTGTCTGTCTATCTATCTATCTTATCTATCTATCTATCTATCTATCTATCTATCTATCTTATCTATCTATCTATCCTATCATCTATCTATCTATCTTCTATCTATCTATCTATCTATCTATCGATCTATCACATCTATCTCTATCTAATCCTATCTAATCTATCTAATCTATCTACTAGCTATCTTCTATCACTATCTATCTATCTATCTATCTAGCTATCTATCTATCTATCTAGCTATAATCTATCTATCTATCTATCTATCTATCTATCCTATCTATCTATCTATATCTATCTATCTATCTATCTGTCTGTCTGTCTGCCAGTGGCGTAGCTAGATATCACACTGGCCCCATAGCAAGATTTTAGATGGAGTCCCTCACATAAAAACAGTTCAGACAGTGCAACCTAACCCAGCCAAACGGCAGCAAGTAATTAAAAGGACATGTCCACCTTACTAAGAAAAGTGATATCTCATGTAGTTCAGCTCCACAAACTCCGTTTTCACTTTACTTAAACCTGGGGGCATCTTTGAAAGGTTTTAGTAAAATGAAAATTGGGTTTGTGGGGCTGAACTTAATATGTAACATTTTTCTTAGGAGGGTGAACATACCTGCAGAGGACCTGGATGGGGCCCCCTTTGGCTTTGGGCCCATACAACCGCTTGGTTGCTATGTATACCTACTCCCCTGTCTGTCTGTCTGTCATCTATCTATCTAATTATATCTATCTATATCTCTATCTATCTATCTATCTATCTATCTATCTATCTGTCTGTCTGTCTGTCTGTCTGTCTGTCTATCTAATCTATCTTATCTATCTATCTGTCTATCATCTATCTATCTAATTATTCTATCTATCATCTATCTATCTATCTTCTATCTAATTATATCTATCACTATCTATCTATCTAATTATAATCTCTATCTATCTATCTATCTATCTATCTATCTATCATCTATCTATCTATCTATCTATCTATTATATCTATCTCCATTACTATCTATCTATCTTTATCTATCTATCGATCTATCTATCTATCTACTATCATCTATCTATCTATCTAATTATATCTACTATCATCTATCTATCTATCTATCTATCTATCTATCTATCTATCTATCTATCTATCTATCTATCTATCTATCTAATTATATCTATCTATCATCTATCTATCTATCTATATCAGAGCAGGATCATCACAAGGCAACCTAGGCACCTGCCTAGGCCCAGGAAACTTCTGGGCCCAGCTGCAGTAACAATATTATAGTCTATACAATATATATAGCAAAAAAAAAGGGGGTCCCTAATTGATGGCCCTGCCTAGGGCCCCATAATCTTAATCAATCTCTGATCTTCTATCTATCTATCTATCTATCTATCTATCTTCTGTTCGTCTGTCTGTCTTTCTGTCTGTCTGTCTTCTGTCTGTCTGTCTGTCTGTCTGTCTGTCGTCTGTCTATAATCTATTTATATCTATCTGTCTGTCTGTCTATCATCTATCTATCTATCTATCTATCATCATCTGTCTGTCGTCCATCTATTATCTATTTCTTCTATCTGTCTGTCTTCCATACATGTATACATTCACATTAGGCCCTGCCCTGAAGAGCTTACATCTAAGCACATCTATCTATCTACCCATCTATCTGACTATGAGTTTAAGCAAGCCATACACGGCCTGATCAATGATCAATTTCCAATCAAGTGCACCAGTCAGTGTTGTCAGCCCTCCACGCACCAGTCAGTGTTGTCACCCTCCAGTTCACCAGTCAGTGTCAAGTCAGCACACCACACCCACTTTCACAAGCCAACGCCCATGTCCCCTGATAAAGCCACGCCCACTTCATGTACGCCCCCCATCTGCTGATAGGCAGAATTTAAAAGTTGTTTCAGGTGTCAAAACCCTCGGAACACCCATGAGTCCAACCCTTGGAAATTCTGAAAGGCCAGATTCATCACTGATCTCGAAGAGCTCAAATGGGTTCACATATGTTAACCCAAACTACTGTCACAATATCTTTATTATGTTTAAAACATGCTACACATGGCTGCTCTATTTCTGTTATATTTATACTGAATATGTTTAAAATGTACAACCTAGCAATGGAATAAGTTGTAGAGTGTTTCTCATCTACACAGGATTATCACGTTAATGATTAACTGTTTGGTCACTTATAATCCTTGTACCGTGGATTTTCATATGAGTGTGTATAGAGTGTAAGCTGTAAAGAACACTGCTGCAATTAAAGGGTATGTCCACCACCAATTGCTATAAACCTCCACCTTGACTCACAGCTGTCCCAAATGTATTTACCAACCATCGCGCCATAGCCATCAAAGAGGGGGATGCGGTTTGAGCCCCTCCTGCTTGACTTCCGAAAGACACGGAAGTTAAGCAGAAGAGAGGTGGAACGAAGGCTCGTAAGTACATCTGGGGACAGCTGTGAGTCAAGGTTTATAGCAATTCCCTGCAACATATCAAAAGGAAGGTACACACATGAGAGATCTTTTAGGCTGTGTACACACAAGGTGATTTTTCGGTCAACTAAATGATATCTTGTGTATTGGACATCAGGCATTTCTGCCTTCGCTAGCGACCGTGTCTGTCATCTGTTCACCCGCATTGGGTGAACGAGCGATTGGACGTGCCAGTTAATCACGGCCGATCATGCAGTCTCCTATGGACTGAACGATTGGTCGTGGTGAACTGTGGTCCGTGGTCCGAATCTTTAAGATTGTGTCCCACACTGTCCCAAGCATTCTCCAAATATAACTCTGGTACACACTTTAAGGGTAAGGGGGCGAGAGAAACATCCCTTTATTATTAAAGTATATGTACTGAAAAAATTACTTTGCGTCATCTTAATCTATAAATAAATACATAAGTAGCATTTACTCTGATATGTGTGTTGCTGCATCTTTTATACAGTACTTGACCAAAAGACCCAGAGCGCGCTGTTGTTTCTGAATATTGTTTTTCTATTAAATATATTTGATTCCCTCATTTTTTACTTTGGGTAAATATACGTCATGTGTCCAGACTGAATTATTGTAATGGGTAATCTTTATTTGTATCATTAGCTTGCCACATTGGAGGATGTTCATTATCTGAGTTTATATATGAGTTAAAAATGATTTTTATTGCATCAACCTGGCGCTGCCCTTACATGATACACCACCCAACACCCACTACCAAATCAGGACACTATACTCAAGTATCTGTGGTTTATTCGGGGCAGACTACATGGTTTAAACACACAGGCTCTTTTCCAAGTGTAAAGACACATCTTAACACTGTGTACTTTGTGTATAGTGTTTTTAAGTCCCCCTAGGATTCTCCAGCTTTTCCTTATCTTCTGAGGTTGCATTTCATCCTAATGCTGACCATACACTGTGCTGATATTGGGTTGATTCGATGTTTAATGGTCAAATTAATCTAATATTGAGCTATATCATCAACTTACCTGACACCTGACCACATTCCTACAAGTTTCTCCAGCCTGGACCATTCATTTAGACTAGTGTATGACCTGCAGTCACTAGTGAATATCAGGGTGATATCAGGGTTAAAACAAGCCCAACTTTTTAGTCTTTGCCTAATCTTTGCCTAATTTTGCCTAAGTCCCACACATGCACATTTATCAACAAATTAGAATTTGAAAAAGTCAACCATTTTGAATAATAAAACCATACCCATTCCCAGTGTGCCTCTACACATGTGCAAGTTGCGTAGTGCACCTACACCTCTCTTCTTTACCACTGCCTCTACATGTATTCAGTAATGGGATTTAGAGGCTTTATAAAAAATTCTTTTGCACACAGAGATTCTTTCATAAACAAGGAAGTTACAAAGTTCCTTCAACATTTTCCTACTTATTGTTTGTGTTCTCCTTTTTCACTTGTCTGAACATAGTTTATGTTCCCGATAGATAAAATCCTGAAAGGCCTGTAAAAAAATGTTTTTTCTTTTTATTCTTTGTGTTATTGTATCTTTGCTGTCTATACAAAGTTTGAGACTTTCACTGGGACATATCACACTGATCATCAGACAGAGATTGGTCTCTTCCTGGAAAACTGTTGATAAATTTGCATAAAAAGAAGATCATGGTCCATCAGTAAGAGGTTTCAGGTCTATGAACTATTGGCATTCGGAGGTAGAATGATAGCCAGCAAACAAATCTTTCTAGTCAATGGCTTTTGGCTTTACTATGTTTTTGGGAGTGTTTTGTGTGTGTGTGTGTGTGTGTTGTTGGGGGGGGAGGCTGCTTAACCCTTAAGGAGGACCCCAAGAATTGTGATTTCAGAGGGGAGTAATACGTTATGTCGGGAATTACACAATCTCTTACAGGGTGGTTTAGAATAGTAATAGCCCACTCCCGTTATAAATTGACACGCCCCAATATTTACTTCTGACCTGCTAAAAATGTATTACTGTTATTTCTATTATTTTCCAAGCCTTGAATCTGTATATTTTCTTCCTATCACAGGTAACAGCTCACACAACTCCTACATAGAAATACTGGAGTCCAGTTTAAAAGAACTCATTGAAAAAAATGTTCTCCCACTGGTCAGTCCCCGAACAAAGGGATTTGTCATTCTCTCTCTTCTCTCGCCTTTTGGATGACGACATTTCAAATTTTTTAAATCCGAAAATTCCGCCTGCATTAATGTTTATAATAACGATGGTAACTTACTGTAAATGGCTCAGGGACCGGGAAATGGTCTGGGGAACACGTTTCAATGACCAAACTTTTTAAAAATGAAATACCACGTCTGCTACTCATCGAAAACTTTAAGAAATTTAGCAAAATCGGCAAAGTCCAAATTCCAGAGTGAAATCCGCTTCGGAAACATTGGGTTTTCATTCAGATCCATCTAACTGGTCAGAACCCAAATGGCAATCTGGGCCTTTGGAACACTAAATAAAAATAACGTGAACCATATTATTTTGTAACTGGACACCATGATGTTCCAGACCCCTAGGCAGTAGTAACCCTCGCCCTAGGTGGTTACGATTGGGGCAGTAATTTACATGATTTACATTTATTATAGTGGCCATACAATGCCGATCGCAGTTGTACATGTTAATCTTAGATTTATGATTGCGATCATGATTGTGCGATCGCCCATACAATACAATAGCAGAAAGAAAAAGTGAAACTATAAAACATATAGTTGTCCTTTAATATTAGAATCTCAAAAACATTTTTGTAAAAAAGGACTGAACATATTTAACAACAAAAAAAATAAACTAGCCCCGGATAAGGGAAATATCTACACGAGGTCTTAGTGATGTACAGTAAGAGAGCAGTATTCCGTCTCAGCTGAACTCTACATCATTTTTTTTAATTGGATTAATTGCTCACAAAGTGAAGGTAACTTTACCTACATTAAAGTTTTATAGATTCACGTGGTAAGCAAAGTCGACCTCTGCGATCCCTCTCTCTTATCAGGATGTTTCCAATTAACCTGCGTTCCAATGGGAGAATCCGATATCTTTATTCTAGTCTACTCCGTTCTGATCATTTATACGTTTAATCCTAGTTTTTTAGTGGAGGGGGATTTTAATAGCTGATTAAAGAAACCTTATAGCATCTTGTACAAAGTTAATAGATATTGCAGTGTGTTCTTGAAAGCTAAGCTTGCTGGGAAATCCACTGTTTTTTAACTTCTGCAAAAATGCTGGGAGTTGTAGTTTTTAAAAATCAGTTTGAGAATCACTGGAATGTCAATGAAATGCAGCTGAACTGTACGTTAGCTGCTCATATAACCTGATCGTGGCCATAGACGCTACAATCGGGCTTCCCTAGTGGGCCACTATTGCCGCAACCGACAGTCATTGGCCGAACACTCATCGGGACAAAAAATAGGCCGGTGTGTACCCGCCAAAGGTTTTGCATTTTGGGAACCAGGTAAGTGATGGTCGAGATCAGGTTCGTATGCACATACGAGCCGACCCCCACCATGACGCATTCATGTGACGAACGCCGGATCGACAAACAACCCCGACCGAACACACACGTGATTCACGGCCAAAGAGACGTTCGCATACGGATCTTTGTGGTCGAGGGTCAAGCTCGTTTCCAAGTCGTACGTGTGTACGAACCTTTGGCTTTTTAGATATTGGTTTACATGGCCACAAGGAAATAAAAAGACAATTTACTGGTAATGATTTCATTTTTAGAACAACCAGAAGCAAATTGGACTTTCCATATTGGAGGAGTAAAAACAAGTGTAATGTGTTGCTTTTCTTGCCCTTTAGTCCTGCCAGAAGAGCTTTATTTTTGTACGTCTCAGACAACTTGAAACAAATGTGACCTTTGAACAAATGCCTTTTGTTCTTGCGGTTATCAACACAGATATATTTAAGGTACATATCAGACATCTATTGTATGCGAGTCTCATTAGGACAAAGCTCTTGTAGACACAGTTGTTCTAAGACACTGAGGCCGTGAATGGGATACAGCGGGCTGAAAGATTGCCATCATACCAAGCATTCTCATGTGTGAGCTTTTAAGTGAAGGAACGGTCGGCCCAGGGGAATAATACTTATGCATATGGTTCTTGTTAAACCGGAGACCAGTGTAAGACATTGCAACTATTGTAAGTGAGAAGAGTCCCATTGTGCTAAGAAAGGCTCTTACTTGTATAGAGCATGAGGTCAAGCCTTTATCAGCATTGTTCTAAGGCCTCTCTTGTACTTGAGAGCTACAACAGCTATTATAAATTAATACGAGGAGCCAATCTTTAATGATAGGAGGTTAAATATATAATTATCGCGCTGCTGCTGCTGCTTCTTTAGGTTCACGATGATATTGAAAACCTCTTTCTGTGTTTTTTTTAACCTTGAGTTTCTTACGAACTTGTTCCCAGTACATGATATTGTTTTATTCATTTAAGGTGCCCATACATCTATAAGATTTTACTTACCCGACCGAGCGCTCACGCGATGTTCCTTCGATCCTGCCGGAACCGCTTCTCCCGATCTTCACTTCGACCGACATGCGATTGCAAATGAATGGGATTTGCGATTGCATGTTGGCCGAATGTAAGATCGGAGAAGCGGTTCCGGCAGTATCGATGAACATCGTGTGACGATCGGTCGGGTAAGTAAAATCTTATAGATGTATGGCACCTTAAGTTTTGATGTTTCAAGAGCCAATGGGTTCGTGCTAATAGCAAAATAATAATTTTTATATGGGGGGGGTGTTTTGTGTGTTAATAAAACAATTCTCTGTGTTCGTTCAAGGGTATTTCATTACACAGACAGCATTTAAGGGGACGTTGTTCTTTTTTTTACTTGCTGTGTTCCATTTAAGCTGGGCACACACAGTACAGATTTTTGAAAGATCACAGACAGGATCCTTTCTGTCATTTTATAAAGATCTCCCTATAGAAACGCTCTGGACTGTGTTTCCCTCGGCTGGGGCAGACTCCTCTATAGGAAGTTACCAAGAGCAGATGGAATTTACTGACTTTTCCTAACAAGCGCTCGCTGACCCGAACGTTTGGAGGCTCTCGTTCATTCGGAAAGCGACCACAAACAGTGCCGATAATCCCTGATATTGTCGGATCTGCCGGTATTGGGGTGTTATCCGTACTGTTGTTCCTAGCTTTAATCTATAGGAGCTCATTGTGCTTGTGCATCTCTTAAATATTGATTTCCAGGCATCTGATTGTTCAAAATCAATCTTAACACGCTGGGTACACACAGGCAGATTTCTCAGCCCAATAGACCATACTTCCATGTATCGGACGAAAGGACGATCGGACATGTCAGTAAATCACGGCGGATCATGCGGTTCCTCTATAGGACCACACGATCGGTCGCACAGCCACTATCGATCGGTCAATCGGCCACTATTGCCGCAATCGAAGATATGTGTCCCTTTGTGTGTACCCAGCCTAAAGGACAATTATACTCACCTACCCCTTGTGCTCCTCCTTTCATAGCTGCATAGTTACCCAGTGTGACCTAACCGCCAGCCCTCACACCTGGAACATCCTAACACTGTTATTACATTTAAGTTTCCCTTGGCGGTCTAGTTTGTGGAGCAGCAACCTTCCCACCTACCACTAGCTCTCCTGTTGCAGGCACGGGTGCAAACAATTGTCCCACTCTTGCACACAATCTGGATATTGTCTCCAGTCTCCCAATAACTGCAAGGTATGGGCTGGTATTTAAATACTGTACACTAGGGTGTGAAATCCTGTATATTGTATAAACTGAATGAGATTAATAAAACTCATATCAACTGTAAACAAGAAAACTTAGCCTCTTGCTCATTGGTATTATAATTCTACTGTTGGTGGCCATTACATTGTGTTTTTTTTCCCCTTTACGTTTGTTTTTTGTAACAATCTCCCTCGTTTTGTTTAGTGATTCTTCCATTCCACCAAGCAATGCTCCTTATGGTCTCCTGTGTATCAGTGTTTTGCTGCTAAATAGAGCATATTCGATCAAACATGGCACAAAGGTCCTAGAGATTTGGATTTACGAACCATTTGGAGACTTAGCCAGTATTTCCTTCTTAGAAAAATCATACTTTAGGTTAAGGGATTTTCATGTAAAGGAAGGAGACATATGTCTTATCCTTCGCCGTGCTTAGAGCAGTCTTGTCATTTCATAGTTTATCGTTTACTTTTGCTTAACAGACTCTCCAGGACACTGAGCCTCTGCTATTTGGGTGAAAAAGTCCATCAATTAGCTAAGTGGAATATTCCATGGAAACCTTCCTGTTGGCGAATTTTCTGTAAACAGTTGCCCTACAAATATATTAAAGGCTTTATTGAACTGTTGCTGTGTGAATTATTATTTAGGGGGGGTCGGAATTTGTAGTCCAACGCTGTTTCCGCTGATTTCCGTGTTGTTTTACTGGTTAATACACAGAAGAGAAATTCAATGTCCTTTATTCTGTAGTTCACTGTAGGATGAACATGCATCTGCTTTAGACCAGAGAATAAATAAATTTCTTATTCTGAAACTTCCTTTAATATTTTTGGCTGTATTGGAATCATAGCTGGAACATATAGGACTATGCACCGCAGCTGGTTCACCTGGAAGGGTGCTCCCCAATCGAGGGAAGATCTTATAAGGGGCTCGTTCACACTACATCAGTTTTGTATCCGTTTTTAAACGCAGGTGTGTTTAAAAAATGGACAGACCGCTTCCATTTCTTTCCAAATACCCGTCCGCTCATTTACTCTGTATGGGAGATTTCAATGGTCTAATGAATCCAATAGTGATAGTTCACTCAGCAAACAGTACCAACGATCTCCTCTCCGTATCCACCCCACTACAAAAGCTCATATTAGAACTAAGCTGGATAATGCATGGAGATTTAAGTTCCCCCACACAAAGAATATACCTGCCACTCTAAAACCCACGACGAATAGATTACTTTTTGTTAATAAATATACCAATCTCACAATAACAAATATTATCCACTTACCAAGAACACCTCTGATCACTCTCTATCTCATTCTCACTACATACACATCCCAATCCCGCTCGTGCCTGTAGGTCCTTTTTGGTTAACCCTATTCCCCGAACAGGATCCTATTCTCGAGCACATAACCCTTAACATCTCTCAGGACCACGGACCAGTATCCATAAATACTCAATGGGATGCTCTAAAGCGGTTCTAAGAGGCCATCTTCAAAGCGCCATCTCACACATTAAACGTTCAGCATGCCACAAAGAAAGAAATTGACATGAACATTACAAGATGCTAAGCTTCATATATCAACTCTCCTTCCCCACAACAAAGAACGCCTGGCATATTACAGTCCCTATGTGATAAACCTCTCACTGAAAACATTCCAGGAAATTCTTTCTAACAACAAAAATACTTTGAACATGGTCACCAATCTGCAAAACTCCTAGCACAACTAGCCGTGGCCCATCTGATCAGAATACGATATTACAATTACTGGACCCACAAAAAGGTCTAATTACAAAAAACTCTCAACTTGACTTAGACTCTATCTAGACACGATCACTTTTCCCAGTAAACCCCAGCAGAGTTAGAAACCTTGGCCATCAAACCCGCCCCTCTCCACAAATTGAGGTTCTTTGACTGGGTGCCCATACTTCCTACCTCAGCCTCTACGCGACGATATGATTTTATATCTAGCAGATCCTAATCATCCCTTATAACTGCATATAATCTAATAACCCATTCGCCCCATTCTCAGACTATACATTAACTGGGAGAAGTCTGCAATTTTCCCCTTAGACTCTAATATTAACATGCCCCATTTGTCCAACTTAATACCTAGTGGTCGATCATTTCCGTTATCTAGGCATCCAAATCCCAAGTCAACCCAAGATTTTTACTCTCTCAATCTGGCCCCAATTTTGGAACTGGTGCGCACCAAAACTGGAATATGGAAAGATCTGCCTATTAATCTCATTGGTAGAATTAATTTAATCAAAACTATTGGCTACCTAACATTCTATATAGACTTCAACATGGCCTAGTATCATCAAAAGCTTTTCACTAACTACATAGTATGTTCTTACCTTTCTGTGGGGCTCAGGAAGATCTAGAGTCCGTCTGAAATTACAAAGACCGAAATAACGCCGTCTAGCAATGCCCGACTTTCTCTCTACTATCTTGACAGCCAACTAAAATACTATAAGTCATGGTGCACACCAGACCCCACAGACCCAAACGATACAGATCCAATCCTTATACGATACTGAAACACTACTACATGCTTATTTCCCCCCCTTAGCCTTCTTAGACTTCCGATGTAACAATTTACCCTTGGGAGGTACCTCCTACACAAACAACAATTTAAACTGTGGAAGTTAGTTAATCAAATTCTCAACGTAAAAGGCACATTAGAACAATCCCCCATCTGGCACCATCCTTCATACCCCTCCTCTGGCTGCACTCCCTCTGCTAACTTCTGGACGACGATAAGGGAATCACTCTCGTCTCCCCCATCTCATAAAGAAAATATACTACTTCCTTTCGAGGAGCTCAAAAATAGGCTCAATCTCACAAACTCATCCTGGTTCCAGTATCTTCAATTATAGCTATGGTCTTCTTACAGAATCCAAGGTGACACTATTAACCTATTTACACCCCTAATACAAAATCTTGAATCTGGAGGGCACACGCCTTATATCTTATGTCTTATGTCTAATAAATGCCAAATTAGAACTACTTACAATTATTTGAATAAATGGACATCACTTATTCCCTCCTGACAACTGAAGACTGGCAGAATTTAGCGGAGACCCACCTACTTGTGTCCCCTTGATGCAGTTTTACTTACTGCACCAAGCCTCCCTATCTCCTTATAGATTATCTCGCATTTCCCTTCCCACTTAGCTGATGTTCCAAATGCACCAATCACCTACCGACTTTGGCATTTACTATGGAGCTGTCTGAAAATCAATAGGTTTTGGCACAAAATTACATATTATTAGGATGGCATAGACTCGAACTCGAACCCGAGTTCGAGCCGAACTGTTCGAGTTTGAACGACCCGGACTTCTCGAACTATCTCGTGCGACTTTCGTATTTCCCTATCAAATCCGCGAGTAAAATATACATGGTACTTAGGCTCGAACTCGAATCTGCGAGTGAAGTCTCCATTACAGCCTATACGTGAGTATCGAATCTGCGAGTAAAATGTCCATGTTACCTCGAACGTTCGCGACCGAAAACTCGAAAGTAGCGTGAGTAGAGTAAAATTGATTATTCGAATGCTCTTGATATTGGAACATGTTCCCCAGACCATTTCCCAGGTCCCACAAGCCATTTACATTAAGTTACCATTAATATTTAGTTGTTTTGACTCGAACTTTTCGAACTATTTGCCTCCCATAGACTTTAATGGGTCCGTTTTCGAACTTTCGAACTTTCGAACTTTTACAATCGTTTTCGCCCGCGCGTAATCATTGTGTCTTAGTCAAGGCAAATTCAATCATATGATGATAGGAACATGTTTCATTTCATTACATGCATGGAAAGTTCCATGAACTTGCTAAATCTCAAACTCCAACGCCATCTTGGATTAACATAGGGAAAATTTACTTGTAAATCGATCAAAGAAAACCTTGTGATGACCAACGAAGCTACAACACACACAGAATTCTTGTTCTCTGGTGGACTTTTAACCCTGAGATAAAAGGCGCCACAATCCCGAGATAAAAGAAGTAGAAACCCGACTTTTCTTATTTGAATACATTTTGAGGAACTGTCGCTGCTACACTCGACTATTCAGTGAAAGGTAGAGACCGAATGCCCACGCTAAGGGAACAATAGAGATTCTTTTATTCAATAAACACCCTATTAAAATAAAAAGAACACGCACGCAAATAACTAATCCCAGGAAGTTTCTGTTGTGAATAAGCTTCTTTACACACATTAAGAATGCGCAGCTTTAAGAGTTTGGCCACGGGGCATTGTTCAGCTCTTCCTAATAATGACAGAGATCAGTGTATCAAAGAGTCAGAATCGCTTACCTGGAAAAATATCAACCGCCACCACAGTATTTCCTTCTGGACTAAGCCAATAGAATGAATCAGTTCAGATAAAGACATTGCTGTGTCAGGAGACTAAGGGGGTTAAGCCTTACCTAACACCATAACCACTGGGCATTTCCCCCATCTTTTAGGGGGTTGGGATAGTTCCAGGTTTTTTTTTTTACATTTTAATTGTCTATCTTATCTACTCTATCTATCTATCTATCTATCTATCTATTATCTATCCTATCTATCTATCTATCTATCTATCTATCTATCTTCATATCATCTATCTATCTATCTATCTATCTCATCTATATCTTCTCATCATCTATCTATCTATCTATCTATCTATCTATCTTCTATCTATCTATCTATCTATATCTATCTATCTATCTATCTATCTATCTATCTATCTATCTATCTATCTATCTATCTATCTATCTATCTATCTATCTATCTATCTATCTATCTATCTATCTATCTATCTATCTATCTATCTATCTGTCTGTCTGTCTGTCTGTTCTGCCGTCCATCTCTCTATCTATCTATCTTATCTATCTATCTATCTATCTATCTATCTTATCTATCTTCTGTCTGTCGTCTGTCTTTCTTCTCTGCTGCCTGTCTATCTATCTATATCTCTACTATCTATCTATCTATCTATCTATCTATCTATCTATCTATCTATCTATCTATCTATCTATCTATCTATCTTTCTTTCTCTATCTATCTATCTATCTATCTATCTATCTATCTATCTATCTATCTTCTATCTATCTATCTATATATCTATCTATCTATCTTCTATCTATCTATCTATCTATCTATATATCTATCTATCTATCTATCTATCTTCTATCATCTATCTATCTTCTATCTATCTATCTATTTATCTATCTGTCTGTCTGCCTGTCTATCTATCTATCTATCATCTATCTATCTATCTATCTATCTATCTATCTGTCTATCTATCTATCATCTTTATATCTGTCTGTCTATTTGTCTATTATCTATTTCTATCTGTCTCTGTCAATCATCTATCTATCTATCTATCTATCTATCTTCTATCATCTATCTATCTATCTAGCTATCTATCTATCTATCTATCTATCTATCTATCTATCTATCTATCTATCTTCTATCTATCTATCTATCTATCTATCTATTTATCTATCTGTCTGTCTGCCTGTCTATCTATCTATCATCTATCTATCTATCTATCTATCTATCTATCTATCTATCTATCTATCTATCTATCTATCTATCTGTCTGCCTGTCTATTTGTCTATCTGTTATCTATTTCTATCTATCTTTCTGTCTGTCTGTCTATCATCTATCTATCTATCTGTCTATCTATCTGTCTGTCTATCTATCTATCTATCTATCTATCTATCTATCTATCTATCTATCTATCTATCTATCTATCTATCTATCATCTATCTATCTATCTATCTATCTATCTTCTATCATCTATCTATCTATCTATCCTATCTATCTATCTATCTATCTATCTATCTATCTGTCTGTCTGTCTGCAGTGGCGTAGCTAGATATCACATGGCCCCATAGCAAGATTTTAGATGGAGTCCCTCACATAAAAATCAGTTCAGAGCAGTGCAACCTAACCCAGCCAAACGGCAGCAAGGTAATTAAAAGGACATGTCCACCTTACTAAGAAAAGTGATATCTCATGTAGTTCAGCTCCACAAACTCCGTTTTCACTTTACTTAAACCTGGGGGCATCTTTGAAAGGTTTTAGTAAAATGAAAATTGGGTTTGTGGGGCTGAACTTAATATAGTAACATTTTTCTTAGGAGGGTGAACATACCTGCAGAGGACCTGGATGGGGCCCCCTTTGGCTTTGGGCCCATAACAACCGCTATGGTTGCTATAGTGATACCTACTCCCCTGTCTGTCTGTCTGTCATCTATCTATCTAATTATATCTATCTATATCTATCTATCTATCTATCTATCTATCTATCTATCTATCTGTCTGTCTGTCTGTCTGTCTGTCTGTCTATCTATCTATCTATCTATCTATCTATCTGTCTATCATCTATCTATCTAATTATATCTATCTATCATCTATCTATCTATCTATCTATCTAATTATATCTATCTATCTATCTATCTATCTATCTATCTATCTATCTATCCTATCTATCTATCTATCTATCTATCATCTATCTCCATCTTATCTATCTATCTATCTCTCCTATCTACTATCTATCTATCTATCTATCTATCTATCTATCTATCTATCTATCTATCTATCTAATCTATATCTATCTATCATCTATCTATCTATCTATCTATCTATCTATCTATCTATCTATCTATCTATCTATCTATCATCTATCTATCTATCTATCTATCTAATTATATCTATCTATCATCTATCTATCTATCTATATCAGAGCAGGATCAATCACAAGGCAACCCTAGGCACCTGCCTAGGGCCCAGGAAACTTCTGGGGCCCAGCTGCAGTAACAATATTATAGTCTATACAATATATATAGCAAAAAAAAAGGGGGTCCCTAATTGATGGCCCTGCCTAGGGCCCCATATGATCTTAATCAATCTCTGATCTATCTATCTATCTATCTATCTATCTATCTATCGATCTATATGTCTGTCTGTCTGTCTGTCTGTCTGTCTGTCTGTCTGTCTGTCTGTCTGTCTATTATCTATTTATATCTATCTGTCTGTCTGTCTATCATCTATCTATCTATCTATCTATCTATCATCTGTCTGTCTGTCCATCTATTATCTATTTCTATCTATCTGTCTGTCTTCCATAGCATGTATACATTCACATTAGGCCCTGCCCTGAAGAGCTTACAATCTAAGCACATCTATCTATCTACCCATCTATCTGACTATGAGTTTTAAGCAAGCCATACACGGCCTGATCAATGATCAGATTTCCAATCAAGTGCACCAGTCAGTGTTGTCAGCCCTCCAGCGCACCAGTCAGTGTTGTCAGCCCTCCAGTTCACCAGTCAGTGTCAAGTCAGCACACCACACCCACTTTCACAAGCCAACGCCCATGTCCCCTGATAAAGCCACGCCCACTTCATGTACTGCCCCCCATCTGCTGATAGGCAGAATTTAAAAGTTGTTTCAGGTGTCAAAAACCCTCGGAACACCCATGAGTCCAACCCTTGGAAATTCTGAAAGGCCAGGATTCATCACTGATCTCGAAAGAGCTCAAATGGGTTCACATATGTTAACCCAAACTACTGTCCACAATATCTTTAATTATGTTTAAAACATGCTACACATGGCTGCTCTATTTCTGTTATATTTATACTGAATATGTTTAAAATGTACAACCTAGCAATGGAATAAGTGTAGAAGTGTTTCTCATCTACACAGGATTAATCGTTAATGATTAACTGTTTGGTCACTTATAATCCTTGTACCGTGGATTTTCATATGAGTGTGTATAGAGTGTAAGCTGTAAAGAACACTGCTGCAATTAAAGGGTATGTCCACCACCAATTGCTATAAACCTCCACCTTGACTCACAGCTGTCCCAAATGTATTTACCAACCATCGCGCCATAGCCATCAAAGGAGGGGATGCGGTTTGAGCCCCTCCTGCTTGACTTCCGAAAGACACGGAAGTTAAGCAGAAGAGAGAGGTGGAACGAAGGCTCGTAAGTACATCTGGGGACAGCTGTGAGTCAAGGTTTATAGCAATTCCCTGCAACATATCAAAAGGAAGGTACACACATGAGAGATCTTTTAGGCTGTGTACACACAAGGTGATTTTTCGGTCAAACTAAATGATATTCTTGTGTATTGGACAGTCAGGCATTTCTGCCTTCGCTAGCGACCGATGTCTGTCATCTGTTCACCCGCATTGGGTGAACGAGCGATTGGACGTGCCAGTTAATCACGGCCGATCATGCAGTCTCCTATGGACTGAACGATTGGTCGTGGTGAACTGTGGTCCGTGGTCCGAATCTTTAAGATTGTGTCCCACACTGTCCCAAGCATTCTCCAAATATAACTCTGGTACACACTTTAAGGGTAAGGGGGCGAGAGAAACATCCCTTTATTATTAAAGTATATGTATACTGAAAAAATTACTTTGCGTCATCTTAATCTATAAATAAATACATGTAAGTAGCATTTACTCTGATATGTGTGTTGCTGCATGACTTTTATACAGTACTTGACCAAAAGACCCAGGAGCGCGCTGTTGTTTCTGAATATTGTTTTCTATTAAATAATATTTGATTCCCTCATTTTTTACTTTGGGTAAATATACGTCATGTGTCCAGACTGAATTTATTTGTAATGGGATAATCTTTTATTTGTATCATTAGCTTGCCACATTGGAGGATGTTCATTATCTGAGTTATATATGAGTTAAAAATGAGTTTTATTGCATCAACCTGGCGCTGCCCTTACATGATACACCACCCAACACCACTACCAAATCAGGACACTATACTCAAGGTATCTGTGGTTTATTCGGGGCAGACATACATGGTTTAAACACACAGGCTCTTTTCCAAGTGTAAAGACACATCTTAACACTGTGTACTTTGTGTATAGTGTTTTTAAGTCCCCCTAGGATTCTCCAGCTTTTCCTTATCTTCTGAGGTTGCATTTCATCCTAATGCTGACCATACACTGTGCTGATATTAGGTTGATTCGATGTTTAATGGTCAAATTAATCTAATATTGAGCTATATCATCAACTTACCTGACAACCTGACCACATTCCTACAAGTTTCTCCAGCCTGGACCATTCATTTAGACTAGTGTATGACCTGCAGTCACTAGTGAATATCAGGGTGAATATCAGGGTTAAAACAAGCCCAACTTTTTAGTCTTTGCCTAATCTTTGCCTAATTTTGCCTAAGTCCCACACATGCACATTTATCAACAAATTAGAATTTGAAAAAGTCAACCATTTTGAATAATAAAACCATACCCATTCCCAGTGTGCCTCTACACATGGGTGCAAGTTGCGTAGTGCACCTACACCTCTCTTCTTTACCACTGCCTCTACATGTAATTCAGTAATGGGATTTAGAGGCTTTATAAAAAATTCTTTTGCACACAGAGATTCTTTCATAAACAAGGAAGTTACAAAGTTCCTTCAACATTTTCCTACTTATTGTTTGTGTTCTCCTTTTTCACTTGTCTGAACATAGTTTATTGTTCCCGATAGATAAAATCCTGAAAGGCCTGTAAAAAAATGTTTTTTCTTTTTATTCTTTGTGTTATTGTATCTTTGCTGTCTATACAAAGTTTGAGACTTTTCACTGGGACATATCACACTGATCATCAGACCAGAGATTGGTCTCTTTACCTGGATAACTGTTGATAAATTTGCATAAAAAGAAGATCATGGTCCATCAGTAGAGGTTTCAGGTCTATGAACTATTGGCATTCGGAGGTAGAATGATAGCCAGCAAACAAATCTTTCTAGTCAATGGCTTTTGGCTTTACTGTTTTTCTGGAGTGTTTGTGTGTGTGTGTGTGTGTGTGTTGGGGGGGGAGGCTGCTTAACCCTTAAGGAGGACCCCAAGAATTGTGATTTCAGAGGGGAGTAATACAGTTATGTCGGGAATTACACAATCTCTTACAGGGTGGTTTAGAATAGATAATAGCCCACTCCCGTTATAAATTGACACGCCCCAATATTTACTTCTGACCTGCTAAAATATGTATTACTGTTATTTCTATTATTTTCCAAGCCTTGAATCTGTATATTTTCTTCCTATCACAGGTAACAGCTCACACAACTCCTACATAGAAATACTGGAGTCCAGTTTAAAATGAACTCATTGAAAAAAATGTTCTCCACTGGTCAGTCCCCGAGACAAAGGGATATTGTCATTCTCTCCTTCTCTCGCCTTTTGGATGAACGACATTTCAAATTTTTAAATCCGAAAATTCCGCCTGCATTAATGTTATAAATAACGATGGTAACTTACTGTAAATGGCTCAGGGACCGGGGAAATGGTCTGGGGAACACGTTTCAATGACCAAAAGCTTTTTAAAAATGAAATACCGTCTGCTACTCATCGAAAACTTTAAGAAATTTAGCAAAATCGGCAAAGTCCAAATTCCAGAGTGAAATCCGCTTCGGAAACAATTGGGTTTTCATTCAGATCCATCTATACTGGTCAGAACCCAAATGGCAATCTGGGCCTTTGGAACACTAAATAAAAATACGTGAACCATATTATTTTGTAACTGGACACCATGATGTTCCAGACCCCTAGGCAGTAGTAAACCCTCGCCCTAGGTGGGTTACGATTGGGGCAGTATTTACATGATTTACATTTATTATAGTGGCCATACAATGCCGATCGCAGTTGTACAGTTATCATCTTAGATTTATGATTGCGATCATGATTGTGCGATCGCCCATACAATACAATAGCAGAAAGAAAAAGTGAAACTATAAAACAGTATAGTTGTCCTTTAATATTAGAATCTCAAAAACATTTTTGTAAGAAAAGGACTGAACATATTTAAACACAAAAAAAATAAACTAGCCCCGGATAAGGGAAATATCTACACGAGGTCTTAGTGATGTACAGTAAGAGAGCAGTATTCCGTCTCAGCTGAACTCTACATCAATTTATTTTTAATTGGATTAAATTGCTCACAAAGTGAAGGTAACTTTACCTACATTAAAGTTTTATAGATTCACGTGGTAAGCAAAGTCGACCTCTGCGATCCCTCTCTCTTATCAGGATGTTTCCAATTAACACTGCGTTCCAATGGGAGAATCCGATATCTTTATTCTAGTCTACTCCGTTCTGATCATTTATACGTTTAATCCTAGTTTTTTAGTGGAGGGGGGGATTTTAATAGCTGATTAAAGGAAACCTTATAGCATCTTGTACAAAGTTAATAGATATTGCAGTGTGTTCTTGAAAGCTAAGCTTGCTGGGAAATCCACTGTTTTTTAACTTCTGCAAAGAATGCTGGGAGTTGTAGTTTTTAAAAATCAGTTTGAGAATCACTGGAATAGGTCAATGAAATGCAGCTGAACTGTACGTTAGCTGCTCATATAACCTGATCGTGGCCATAGACGCTACAATCGGGCTTCCCTATGGGCCACTATTGCCGCAACCGACAGTCATTTGCCGAACACTCAGTCGGGACAAAAAATAGGCCGGTGTGTACCCAGCCAAAGGTTTTGCATTTTGGGAACCAGGTAAGTGATGGTCGAGATCAGGTTCGTATGCACATACGAGCCCGACCCCCACCATGACGCATTCATGTGACGAACGGCCGGATCGACAAACAACCCCGACCGAACACACACGTGATTCACGGCCGAAAGAGACGTTCGACATACGGATGCTTTGTGGTCGAGGGTCAAGGCTCGGTTCCAAGTCGTACGTGTGTACGAACCTTTAGGCTTGTTTAGATATTGGTTTACATGGCCACAAGGAAATAAAAAGACAATTTACTGGTAATGATTTCATTTTTAGAACAACCAAGAAGCAAATTGGACTTTCCATATTGGGAGGAGTAAAAACAAGTGTAATGTGTTGCTTTTCTTGCCCTTTAGTCTGCCAGAAGAGCTTTATTTTTGTACGTCTCAGACAACTTGAAACAAATGTGACCTTTGAACAAATGCCTTTTGTTCTTGGCGGTTATCAACACAGATATATTTAAGGTACAATATCAGACATCTATTGTAATGCAGAGTCTCATTAGGAACAAAGCTCTTGTAGACACAGTTGTTCTAAGACACTGAGGCCGTGAATGGGATACAGCGGGCTGAAAGATTGCCATCATACCAAGCATTCTCATGTGTGAGGCTTTTAAGTGAAGGAACGGTCGGCCCAGGGGAATAATACTTATGCATATGGTTCTTGTTAAACCAGGAGACCAGTGTAAGACATTGCAACTATGTAAGTGAGAAGAGTCCCATTGTGCTAAGAAAAGGCTCTTACTTGTATAGAGCATGAGGTCAAGCCTTTATCAGCATTGTTCTAAGGCCTCTCTTGTACTTGAGAGCTACAACAGCTATTAATAAATTAATACGAGGAGCCAATCTTTAAATGATAGGAGGTTAAATATATAAATATATCGCTGCTGCTGCTTCTTTAGGTTCACGATGATATTGAAAACCTCTTTCTGTGTTTTTTTAACCTTGAGTTTTCTTACGAACTTGTTCCCAGTACATGATATTGTTTTATTCATTTAAAGGTGCCCATACATCTATAAGATTTTACTTACCCGACCGAGCGCTCACGCGATGTTCCTTCGATCCTGCCGGAACCGCTTCTCCCGATCTTACATTCGACCGACATGCGATTGCAAAATGAATGGGATTTTGCGATTGCATGTTGGCCGAATGTAAGATCGGGAGAAGCGGTTCCGGCAGTATCGATGAACATCGTGTGAGCGATCGGTCGGGTAAGTAAAATCTTATAGATGTATGGGCACCTTAAGTTTTGATGTTTCAAGAGCCAATGGGTTCGTGCTAATAGCAAAATAATAATTTATTATATGGGGGGGGGTGTTTGTGTGTAATAAAACAATTCTCTGTGTTCGTTCAAGGGTATTTCATTAACAAGACAGCATTTAAGGGGACGTTGTTCTTTTTTTTACTTGCTGTGTTCCATTTAAGCTGGGCACACACAGTACAGATTTTTGAAAGATCACAGACAGGATCCTTTCTGTCATTTTATAAAGATCTCCCTATAGGAGAACGCTCTGGACTGTGTTTCCCTCGGCTGGGGCAGACTCCTCTATAGGAAGTTACCACAGCAGATGGAAATTTACTGACTTTTCCTAACAAGCGCTCAGCTGACCCGAACGTTTGGAGGCTCTCGTTCATTCGGAAAAGCGACCACAAACAGTGCCGATAAATCCCTGATATTGTCGGATCTGCCGGTATTGGGGTGTTATCCGTACTGTGTGTTCCTAGCTTTAATCTATAGGAGCTCATTGTGCTTGTGCATCTCTTAAAATATTGATTTCCAGGCATCTGATTGTTCAAAATCAAATCTTAACGCTGGGTACACACAGGCAGATTTCTCAGCCCAATAGACCAATACTTCCATGTATCGGACGAAAGGACGATCGGACATGTCAGTAAATCACGGCGGATCATGCGGTTCCCTATAGGACCACACGATCGGTCGCACAGCCACTATCGATCGGTCAATCGGCCACTATTGCCGCAATCGACAGATATGTGTCCCTTTGTGTGTACCCAGCCTAAAGGACAATTATACTCACCTACCCCTTGTGCTCCTTCTTTCATAGCTGCATAGTACCCAGTGTGACCTAAACCGCCAAGCCCTCACACCTGGGAACATCCTAACAGCTGTTATTACATTTAAGTTTCCCTTGGCGGTCTAGTTGTGGGAGCAGCAACCTTCCCACCTACCACTAGCTCTCCTGTTGCAGGGCACGGGTGCAAACAATTGTCCACTCTTTGCACACAATCTGGATATTGTCTCCCCAATAAACTGCAAGGTATGGGCTGGTATTTTAAATACTGTACACTAGGGTGTGAAATCCTGTATATTGTAATAAACTGAATGAGATTAATAAAACTCATATCAACTGTAAACAAGAAAACTTAGCCTCTTGCTCATTGGTATTATAATTCTACTGTTGGTGGCCATTACATTGTGTTTTTTCCCCTTTACGTTTGTTTTTTGTAACAATCTCCCTCGTTTTGTTTAGTGATTCTTCCATTCCACCAAGCAATGCATCCTTATGGTGCTCCTGTGTATCAGGTTTTTGCTGCTAAATAGAGCATATTCGATCAAACAGTGCACAAAGGTCCTAGAGATTTGGATTTACGAACCATTTGGAAGACTTAGCCAGTATTTCCTTCTTAGAAAAATCATACTTTAGGTTTAAGGGGATTTTCATGTAAAGGAAGGAGACATATGTCTTATCCTTCGCCGTGCTTAGAGCAGTCTTGTCATTTCATAGTTTATCGTTTACTTTTGCTTAACAGACTCTCCAAGGACACTGAGCCTCTGCTATCTTGGGTGAAAAAGTCCATCAATTAGCTAAGTGGAATATTCCATGGAAACCTTCTGTTGGCGAATTTTCTGTAAAACAGTTGACCTACAAATATATTAAAGGCTTTATTGAACTGTTGCTGTGTGAATTATTATTTAGGGGGGGTCGGAATTTGTAGTCCAACGCTGTTTCCGCTGATTTCCGTGTTTGTTTTTACTGGTTAATACACAGAAGAGAAATTCAATGTCCTTTATTCTGTAGTTCACTGTAGGATGAACATGCATCTGCTTTAGACACAGAGAATAAATAAAATTTCTTATTCTGAAACTTCCTTTTAAATATTTTGGCTGTATTGGAATCATAGCTGGGAACATATAGGACTATGCACCGCAGCTGGTTACCTGGAAGGGTGCTCCCCAATCGAGGGAAGATCTTATAAAGGGCTCGTTCACACTACATCAGTTTGTATCCGTTTTTAAACGCAGGTGTGTTTAAAAAAATGGACAGACCGCTTCCATTTCTTTCCAAATACCCGTCAGCTCATTTACTCTGTATGGGAGATTTCAATGGTCTAATGAATCCAAATAGTGATAAGTTCACTCAGCAAACAGTACCAACGATCTCCTCTCCGTATCCAACCCCACTACAAAAGCTCATATTAGAACTAAGCTGGATAGATGCATGGAGATTTAAGTTCCCCCACACAAAAGAATATACCTGCCACTCTAAAACCCACGACGAATAGATTACATTTTTGTTAATAAATATACCAATCTCACAATAACAAATATTATCCACTTACCAAGAAGCACCTCTGATCACTCTCCTATTCTCACTACAATACACATCCCCAATCCCGCTCGTGCCTGTAGGTCCTTTTTGGTTAACCCTATTCCCCGAACAGGATCCTATTCTCGAGCACATAAACCTTAACATCTCTCAGGACCACGGACCAGTATCCATAAATACTCAATGGGATGCTCTAAAAGCGGTTCTAAGAGGCCATCTTCAAAGCGCCATCTCACACATTAAACGTTCAGCATGCCACAAAGAAAGAAAATTGACATGAACATTACAAGATGCTGAAGCTTCATATATCAACTCTCCTTCCCCACAAACAAAGAACGCCTGGCATATTACAGTCCCTATGTGATAAACCTCTCACTGAAAAACATTCCAGGAAATTCTTTCTTAACAAACAAAAATACTTTGAACATGGTCACCAATCTGCAAAACTCCTAGCACAACTAGCCCGTGGCCCATCTGATCAGAATACGATATTACAATTACTGGACCCACAAAAAGGTCTAATTACAAAAAAACTCTCAACTTGACTTAGACTCATATCTAGACACGATCACTTTTCCCAGTATAACCCCAGCAGAGTTAGAAACCTTGGCCATCAAACTCCGCTCCTCTCCACAAATTGAGGTTCTTTGACTGGGTGCCCATACTTCACTACTCAGCCTCTACGCGGACGATATGATTTTATATCTAGCAGATCCTAATCAATCCCTTATAACTGCATATAATCTAATAACCCAATTCGCCCCATTCTCAGGACTATACATTAACTGGGAGAAGTCTGCAATTTTCCCCTTAGACTCTAATATTAACATGCCCCAATTTGTCCGAACTTAAGTACCAGTGGTCGATCATTTCCGTTATCTAGGCATCCAAATAACCAAGTCAACCCAAGATTTTTACTCTCTCAATCTGGCCCCAATTTTGGAACTGGTGCGCACCAAAACTGGAATATGGAAAGATCTGCCTATTAATCTCATTGGTAGAATTAATTTAATCAAAACTATTTTGCTACCTAAAATTCTATATAGACTTCAACATGGCCTAGTATTCATACAAAAAGCTTTTCTCACTAAACTACATAGTATGTTACTTACCTTTCTGTGGGGCTCAGGAAGATCTAGAGTCCGTCTGAAAATATTACAAAGACCGAAAGATAACGCCGGTCTAGCAATGCCCGACTTTCTTCTCTACTATCTTGACAGCCAACTAAAATACTATAAGTCATGGTGCACACCAGACCCCACAGACCCAAACGATACAAGATCCAAATCCTTATACGATACTGAAACACTACTACATGCTTATTTCCCCCCCTTAGCCTTCTTAGACTTCCGATGTAACAATTTACCCTTGGGAGGTACCTCTCTACACAAACAACAATTTAAACTGTGGAAGTTAGTTAATCAAATTCTCAACGTAAAAGGCACATTAGAACAATCCCCCATCTGGCACCATCCTTCATACCCCTCACTGGCTGCACTCCCTTCTGCTAACTTCTGGACAGATAAGGGAATCACTCTCGTCTCCCATCTCATAAAGAATAATATACTACTTCCTTTCGAGGAGCTCAAAAATAGGCTCAATCTCACAAACTCATCCTGGTTCCAGTATCTTCAATTATACTATGGTCTTCTTACAGAATTCCAAGGTGACACTATTAACCTATTTACACACCCTATAATACAAATTCTTGAATCTGGAGGGCACACGCCTTATATCTTATGTCTTATGTCTAATAAATGCCAAATTAGAACCTGACTCTACAATTATTATGAATAAATGGACATCACTTATTCCCTCCTTGACAACTGAAGACTGGCAGAATTTAGCGGAGACCCACCTACTTGTGTCCCCTTGATGCAGTTTTACTTACTGCACCAAGCCTACCTATCTCCTTATAGATTATCTCGCATTTCCCCTTCCCACTTAGCTGAATGTTCCAAATGCCACCAATCACCTACCGACTTTTGGCATTTACTATGGAGCTGTCTGAAAATCAATAGGTTTTGGCACAAAATTACATATTATTAGGGATGGCATAGAACTCGAACTCGAACCCGAGTTCGAGCCGAACTGTTCGAGTTTGAACGGACCCGGACTTCTCGAACTATCTCGGATGCAGACTTTCGATATTTCCCTATCAAATCCGCGAGTAAAATATACATGGTATCTAGGCGCGAACATCGAATCTGCGAGTGAAGTCTCCATTACAGCCTATACGTGAGTATCGAATCTGCGAGTAAAATGTCCATGTTACCTCGAACGTTCGAACGCGAAAGCTCGAAAGTAGCGTGAGTGAGAGTAAAATTGATTATTCGGATGCTCTGGATATTGGAACATGTTCCCCAGACCATTTCCCAGGTCCCACAGCCATTTACATTAAGTTACCATTAATATTTTAGTTGTATTTGACTCGAACTTTTCGAACTATTTGCCTCCCATAGACTTTAATGGGTCCGTTTTCGAACTTTCGAACTTTCGAACTTTTACAATAGTTCGAAAGTTCGAAAACGGACCGAACTTCTTCTCTAGTTCGACCATCTCTACATATTATCTATCATCAAACCTTCCATACCCAATACCGCACGAACCCAAATTGTGTATACTGGGAATCCCAGAAATAGAACATTGGAATAAATACGAGCAAATATTTATTCGAGAGACTTTGTTCTATGCAAGAAGAGCCATAATACTATCCTGGATGGCTCCCACCACCCCCAAATTATCAGGCTGGAAATCTATGGGGACACAAAAGCTTCCGTACTTAAGAGTAATATATATGAATAGAGGATCCCTCGATAAATTCAATAACATATGGTCTTGTGGGATATATAGAACTAGTACAACAATATGCAACTATATATTAGCACCACTGGCCACTCCATGGCACCAAATGATTAACCCCATTCCTCAAGTACTATTCCATTTACCATTATATGACTTGGACGTTGCTGCTCCGGGACCCCCTTCCAAGTTATTTCCCCCTTTTTTCTCTTCATTCAAATATTTTTCTGTGAAAAATTAGGTATCCGAAATGTCCGACTCTATATTGAAAATGTTGTATCTCTTGAGCGTTATAACATGCTGAATATGTCTATACCCTTTGCTTTGTACATCTGTAAACTCGGATACCTTTTATAAATAAAACAAGTAAAAAAAAAATGGACAGACAGTAAAACCCCATAGCATTTCATAATATCGTTCACATGTGCTGCGTTATATTCCGTTCCGTTCCAGTCCGCATTGCATGCAGCATTTCTGTCCGGTTTTTCATGCATTTTCTATAGAAATCTATGGAATACACATTGGGAAAAAATGGATACAAATGGATGAAAAAAATGGATATAAACTGAGAGAAACACATGCTGTGCGTTACTGTCAGTTCCTAGTGTGAACGAGCCCTAAAGGGTAACTATACTCAAAAATGTATTTATTTATTAATGTAAAGTTCCTGGGACAGGGAGGTCGGATTTATTATTTCAACCTCACAATATTGTTTCGTTGAGGAGCTACAGCTCGTACAGTCTTCATTTGCCAGGTTAGTCCTGGACTATTCCTGTGTTAAAGATAGAGCTGAAGCCAGGAGGAAGACTGTCAGAATCAGTATTTTTTGGGCTGGTTCTCCTCACAGAAACAATATTGGGAGGTAGGAATTACCAGTCCTATATCCTTGTCCCAAGTACATTTCAGTTTAACTGCATTTTAAATAAACTTTATACACACGATAGATATCCTTTAAGCTCGTATGGCCAATTTATATAAATGAAAATTTGGGTCAAAATTCCCTGAAATAATGGTCTATGGCTGGGTACACATGGTAAGATTCTTCTGGCCGACCTACCGTAATATCCATGGATTGGCCAGTCTGCCTGAAAAATTGGATGATTGTAGGTCCGGACATGCCGGTAAATAATGGCAGATCATGTGGACTTTTATGAGATTGCACAATCAGTCACTGCAAACTGTCAGCCATTGCTACTTTTGCCACGACTGACAGTGATTCATCCAGGGACGATAGTAAAGGTCCCATACAGTGAGAACAGACAGTAAAGGTCCCATACAGTGAGAGCAGACAGAATGGTCCCATACAGTGAGAACAGACAGTAAAGGTCCCATACAGTGAGAAGAGACAGTAAAGGTCCCATACAGTGAGAACAGACAGTAACGGTCCCATACAGTGAGAACAAACATTAAAGGTCCCATATAGTGAGGACAGACAGTAATTGTCCCATACAGTGAGGACAGACAGTAATGGTCCCATACAGTGAGAACAGACAGTAAAGGTCCCATATAGTGAGAACAGACAGTAATGGTCCCATACAGCGAGGACAGACAGTAATGGTCCCATACAGTGAGAACAGACAGTAATGGTCCCATACAGTGAGAACAGACAGTAACTGTCCCATACAGTGAGAACAGACAGTAAAGGTGCCATACAGTGAGAAACAGACAGTAAAGGTCCCATACAGTGAGAAGAGACAGTAAAGGTCCCATACAGTGAGAACAGACAGTAAAGGTCCCATACAGTGAGAACAGACAGAATGGTCCCATACAGTGAGAACAGACAATAAAGGTCCCATACAGTGAGAACAGACAGAATGGTCCCATACAGTGAGAACAGACAGTAAAGGTCCCATACAGTGAGAACAGACAGTAAAGGTCCCATACAGTGAGAACAAACAGTAAGGGTCCCATACAGTGAGAACAGACAGTAAAGGTCCCATACAGTGAGAACAGACAGTTAAGGTCCCATACAGTGAGAACAGACAGTAACGGTCCCATACAGTGAGAACAAACATTAAAGGTCCCATATAGTGAGGACAGACAGTAATTGTCCCATACAGTGAGAGCAGACAGAATGGTCCCATACGTAAACAGACAGTAAGGTCCCATACAGGAGAAAGACAGTAAAGGTCCCATACAGTGAGACAGACAGAATGGTCCCATACAGTGAGAACAGACAGTAAAGGTCCCATACAGTGAGAAGAGACAGTAAAGGTCCCATACAGTGAGAACAGACAGAATGGTCCCATACAGTGAGAACAGACAGTAAGGTCCCATCACGTGAGAACAGACAGTAAAGGTCCCATACAGTGAGAACAGACAGTAAAGGTCCCATACAGTGAGAACAGACAGTAAAGGTCCCATACATTGAGAACAGACAGTAAAGGTCCCATACAGTGAGAACAGACAGTAACGGTCCCATACAGTGAGAACAACATTAAAGGTCCCATATAGTGAGGACAGAACGTAATTGTCCCATACAGTGAGGACAGACAGTAATGGTCCCATACAGTGAGAACAGACAGTAAAGGTCCCATATAGTGAGAACAGACAGTAATGGTCCCATACAGCGAGGACAGACAGTAATGGTCCCATACAGTGAGAACAGACAGTAATGGTCCCATACAGTGAGAACAGACAGTAACTGTCCCATACAGTGAGAACAGACAGTAAAGGTGCCATACAGTGAGAACAGACAGTAATGGTCCCATATAGTGAGAACAGACAGTAAAGGTTCCATACAGTGAGAACAGACAGTAAAGGTCCCATACAGTGAGAACAGACAGTAAAGGTCCCATACAGTGAGAACAGACAGTAATGGTCCCATACATTGAGAACAGATAGTAAAGGTCCCATACAGTGAGAACAGACAGTAAAGGTCCCATACAGTGAGAACAGACAGTAACGGTCCCATACAGTGAGAACAGACAGTAATGGTCCCATACGTGAAAAACAGTAAGTCCCAACAGTGAGAACAGACAGTAAAGGTCCCATACAGTGAGGCACGACAGTAATGGTCCCATACAGTGAGAACAGACAGTAATGGTCCCATACAGTGAGAACAGACAGTAATGGTCCCATACAGTGAGGACAGACAGTAATGATCCCATACAGTGAGGACAGACAGTAATGGTCCCATACAGTGAGAACAGACAGTAAAGGTCCCATACAGTGAGAACAGACAGTAAAGGTCCCATACAGTGAGAACAGACAGTAAAGGTCCCATACTCTCTTTCTCTTTCTCTCCTGCATTCTCTATCCTCTATTTCTCACCTTTTCTCTCTCTCCTGCAGTCTCTATCATCTATATCTTTCACTCCTTCTCTTCTGCAGTCTCTATTCTCTATATCTCACCTTTACTGTCTCTCCTGCCCGCAGTGTGACTGGTACATATCATCATATATCATCATATCATAGTATCCGCAATGTGATTAGTGCATAGCCTTAGGGGGGTGCTTAAAACATTTTTTTTTTTGCACAAGAAGGTTTTTTACAAAATTTTTTTTTACTGGCCTGGCTGCCGCCTCTCTTAGTGTGCTGCCTGAGGTTTTTACCTCACATTGCCTCATTAGAGAAGCGGCCCTGCTTAAAGTTGCTTATACATTAGAACTCACCTTCTGACTGATCCTACATCATTCAATTAATTCTGCAGGAACCGTCTTTCCCATAGAACATATGTCATAGAAGATATGTCTCTTGGGGGGTCTGTTGGGCTTTTATATATCCAGGAGAAAAATTGCAGATACTTATGGCTACCAACCCAGGTTGCTGCACAGTGTAAATATGTTGAGGATCTTTACAAACTATATTGCTTGTATAAACTGTATACCTTATGTATATCCTGGATCATTGTATTGCTCCATTTTATTGTCTTTATGCACAACCAATACTTACCAGATTGTGCTAGCGGTTTGCTTAATAAAAAATGTAATGAACAAAAAACCTTTAGGCTGGGTATACACCAGCCAATATTTTTGGCTGACCGACCGATTCCCGACACTTTCGGTCGATCAGCCGAAAATATTGGCTGGTGTGGGGCGGGTGGCCATGACCAACATCGATCGTTCGTTCGGCCAATTTGGCCTCTCACCTGGGTTCAGCTTCTAGCTCCTGTAATTACCTGTTGAACTTGCAATCACCGACGCACAGTTCTTCCCTTCCACCAATAGGAAGACATGCTGTTGAAAACCATGTCTTACTATTGGTATTGCCCTGGGCGGAGAGGGGGAGGAGGGAAACAGAGCCCCGGTGACCACATTCTGCGAAGCCTCCAGAGGAACAAAACATCTCTATTAAATAATGGGCAGAATGAGTAAAGCCCCATTATTAATTTTGTGCAGAAAATATAACTTACACAACATCATTAAATATAATGAAAGTGTCTAATTCCTTCCTGGAAACTATTTTCTTGCCTGTACGTAATTCGTTTTCAAATCTGTTATTAATTGTTTCTCCCTCATCAGAACGTAACCTTTTTTTTTTATTTTATCTGTCCAAAAACGAAAAATTTCAACTGAAGTAATTATTCTTTGTTCCGTCTTCCTTTTACATGATCCATTAGGATAGGCCTGACTCTAGCAAGTCTGTAATTATATTAACCTGAAGGTTATTGTCCTTTGCTCTTCTGTGACCTTAAGATGGGGAGAAATGACAGCCTGTGCACCTTTAAGAGCCTTTCTGCCTCAAGCTGTTATATTAATAGGACAATGTTTATACTGGAACCCATCAGTGGACTCTGATTATATCTCATCTTTCCCCTCCCTGGAAATCTGCTTTGACAGAACCTTTACTCGCCTAACCTACGTGCCCTGTGAAAGGGAATTTAAAATCCTAAGAACCTCTTCTTCTGACAACAAAAAAAGGTGCCTTCCAAAGCAAAGACTGGCCACGGAGAAAAACTGCATGCGGAATATCCCTGTGCTATTTTCCAGCCATTCTACGTTCATTATCGCAGCTAAAGGGGGAGTATTGTGTGAAGCGCTCGTTTGAATTTTTTTTTTTCTTGGAATCTGCGACATCTCGTCAGTGTTTGCCAATACTCTACTTCATTAGGCAGCTCACTTTAATGGTTTTAGCAGAAGCTATCATTTTAGCCCAACTGCCTTGACGAAATTAAAATTTCCAATCTCTGTTTTAGTGTTCTGTAACTGATGTATACATAAGCAAAACCCGGTCAACATCTGCCAGGGGGATGGCTTTAAAGTTCTTTAAAGATGTACTTCATAATTTCTGAAGCATGTTCAAAGTAGCCACATGCTTAGACCCTCACGGGAAACGGAATTTTACGCCGTAAGAGTTGATTCTCCTCCTAATGGCAGTTATTATCTGTGGTGCCATTTTGAATAATTGGGGTACGGTGGCTGATTGATTTTCAGGTTTCTCATTGGTTAAAAGGGATTTACATTGGCAGCATCTAGATATTGTGATGACTTGCATAAGCAAGGGTCCCTATATTTTTTTTCTTTGCACTTGGCTACCCAAAGCCATTTAGCAAAAAAAAAAAAAAAAAAAAGCAAAATAGGATTATTAGAGCTACTTGTGAAAACATCTTAGCTCTCCCCAGTCAAGGGGACCGATCTATAGAAGACATTTTAATTCTGCACGGTAAAAAAAACCAAGCGTTCTACGTACATATTTAGCCACTGATCTGTGAGAGTTTTCCAATTGGTTTCTAAAGCTTTGTTAAGACCAGAACGCACAGATGTTGAAAACAAGTTCAGATGTAGGGACAGATGGTATTTGATTATAAAGCAGACTGTTCGTATAATACAAAGATGCTACTCCTGCCATACGCAAGTATCTGCGGAGCGTGCAATAGAAATTTTGGAAGGCGGAAGCTTCCAGAGGTTTTTTTTTTCTCCTCTCGATGGGTAATAACTTTCCAGCAGAGCTTAGATTAGGATTTTATTTATTTTTTGCTTTTAATCTTTCGTTTTTATTTTTTGAATTGGGTTTTTATTTTATTGTTCAGATATCTATAGATGTTTATTTACAAGATCGCGTTTAATATAAATTCAGTTTATTTCCTCAACGTTATTTGAAGTTGCGTAGGTAAAAACGTGTGTGCGTGTGATCAACCCTATTGATGTTGAGTTCTTTGATGGTTCCCCCTTCATGTTCACATAAAATAGGGTCAGATTGACAACTTTATTTGTATTGATCACGGTTTGACAGATCAAAGTGACATGAATTATTTTATAGTCGCTTCCCCCCCCTCCCGAATGAAATACATATCAAAAGAAAGAAAGGTAATAGTCTTTACTGGGGGAGGGGGCTGGTCCTTTAATTATCAGTTTTAGCTCCGTTTATGTTAAGGATTATTGGAGCTGGGTTATGAATATTTTGGAAGGTGAGAACTTAGGTTTCCTAAACAAAAGATATCATAGACTTTGTCAGTAAGCACAATGGGCATCCAGGAATTCCATTGACATTTATATATCCTGGTCCAGATAGTGGTTGGGGTCTATTTTAAACTGTAACAGGGCGATGCACCTAGAGCCTCTATCGGCAACCTGGTGCGAACAGCCCGGCTCTCGGAGCGTCTCTATTTGCCATTTTTTCTATTTCACCTCTTTTAAGTGCCATCACGCTAACCGATTTAACATCAGTTAGCGCGACTTAAACACCAAAACAGGAGTGGTCCGTCCGTTGGTGCATCGTCCTTTTAGATCTTAATAGCTAGTTAGGTACAGAAAGTTTTTAATAGAGAACTACATCCAAAGTGTCACACCCCTTCGTCAGAGACATACCCCTTTTTAAAAGAGAGAATTACCTGCATGTAACACCCTGCCCTGAAGAATTGGATTTGCTACACTGTCAGTGCGCCATACTGCTTGTCTTTCCAGACCACAGTACGTTCGTACATATGTAAGATTTTCCGCAGACAAGCGTATGGTCCGTAAGACAAGCAGTATGGTCGCACTGACAGTTAGCAAATCCAATTCTTCAGGGCAGGGTGTTACATGCAGGTAATTCTCTTGCACGTATGTGCAAGGTAAATGTTCCCCAAAACAGATAAGGAGTTAAAGGAGAAATAAAGCTAAAATAAAAATACACCTCAAGGGATTCATAATTCCAACTTCAATTCAGCACTCACATCAGCAGCTCCCATCCATTTAATTCTCCAGGTTTCTCACTTATCCTGAATTCTCCAGGACTCCTACCAGGTTTGTCCTGGAAACTTTTTCGCAGACTGCACATGCTAACTGGTTCTGCTGTGCCTCTTAGGTATAAAATGAATGGGTGTGGTAGAGGCATAGCATGAAATGTGTGCTAGGTGTGTATAGCGTGGAATGAATGAAAGGTGTGGTAGTGTGTATAGCGTGGAATGAATGAAAGGTGTGGTAGTGTGTATAGCCTGGAATGAATGAAAGGCGTGGTAGTGTGTATAGCGTGGAATGAATGAAAGGTGTGGTAGTGGTATAGCATGAAATGAAATGAAAGGAGTGGTTAGAGTGTATAGAATGGAATGAATGAAAGGTGTGGTAGAGTGTATATAGCATGAAATGTGTGGTAGGTGTATAGCGTGGAATGAATGAAAGGTGTGGGTAGAGTGTATAGCATGAATGGTGGTAGTGTGTATAGCGTGAGAATGAAAGGAGTGGTAGAGTGTATAGCATGAAATGTGTGGTAGTGTGTATAGCATGAATGAATGAAAGGGTGGTAGGTGTATAGCATTGAAATGTGTGGTAGTGGTTAGCATGAAATGAATGAAAGGTGTGGTAGAGTGTATAGCATGAATGGTGGTGTGTGTATAGCATGAAATGAATGAAAGGATGTGGTAGAGTGTAAAGCCGGAATGAATGAAAGGTGTTTAGTATGTATAGCATGAAATGAATGAAAATGTGTGGGAGAGTGTATAGCATGAAGAATGAAAAGGTTTGGTAGAGTGTTATAGCATGAAAGAATGAAAGGTGTGGTAGAGTGTATAGCATGAAATGAATAAAAGGTGTGGTAGTGTAAAGCCTGGAATGAATGAAAGAGTGAGTGGTAGTGTGTATAGCATGAAATGAATGAAAGGTGTGGAAGTGTGATAGCCATGGAATGAAGAAAGGTGTGGTAGTGTGTGTATAGCATTAAAAGAAAGTGTGTGGTAGAGTGTATAGCCTGCAAATGAATGAAATGTGTGGTAGTGTGTATAGCTGGAATGAATGAAAGTGTGTGGTAGTGTGTATAGCCTGGAATTATGGAATGGTCAGTAGAGTGTATAGCCTGGAAGATGAATGAAATGTGTGGTAGTGTATATAGCCTGTAATGAATGAAATGTGTGGTAGTGTGTATAGCCTGGAATGAATGGAATGTGTGGTAGTGTGTATAGCGTGGAATGAATGAAAGGTGTGGTAGTGTGTTATGCGTGGAATGATGAAAGGTGTGGTAGTGGTGTATAGCATGGAATGAATGAAATGTGCGATAGAGTGTATAGCCGTGGAATGAATGAAAGGTTTGGTAGTGTGTATAGCATGAAATGAATGAAAGGTTTGGTAGTGTGTATAGCATGAAATGAATGAAAGGTGTTGGTAGTGTGTATAGCGTGGAATGAATGAATGTGTGGTAGTGTGTAGCCTGGAATGAATGAAATGTGCGGTAGAGTGTATAGACTGGAAGTAATGAAATGTGTGGTGTGTGTATAGCCTGGAATGAATAAAATGTGTGATAGTGTGTATAGCCTGGAATGAATGAAATGTGCGGTAGAGTGTATAGCCTGGAATGAATGAAATGTGTGGTAGTGAGTAAAGCCTGGAATGAATGAAAATGTTCAGTACAGTGTATAGCCTGGAATGAATGATATGTGTGGTAGTGTGTATAGCCTGTAATGAATGAAATGTGTGGTAGTGTGATAGCCTGTAATGAATGAAATGTGTGTGGTAGGAGTGTATAGCCTGGAATGAACAAAATGTGCAGTAGAGTGTATAGCCTGGAATGAATGAAATGTGCAGTAGAGGTATAGCCGGAATGAATGAAATGTGTGGTAGTGTGTATAGCCTGGAATGAATGAAATGTGCTGTGGTAGAGTGTATAGCTGGAATAATGAAAATGTGTGGTAGTGTGTAAGCCTGGAATGAAAAATGTGGGTAGTGTGTGTAGCGTGGAATGAATGAAATGATGTGGTAGTGTGTTAGTGGGAATGAATGAAGGTGTGGTAGTGTGTCTAGCCTGGAATGAATGAAATGTGCAGTAGAGTGTATAGCCTGGAATGAATGAAATGTGTGGTAGTGTGTGTATAGGTGGAATGAATGAAATGTGTGGTAGTGTGTCTAGTGTGGAATGAATGAAAAGTGTGGTAGTGTTTGTAGCCTGGAATAAATGAAAATGCAGTTAGAGTGTATAGCCTGGAATGAATGAAATGTGTGGTAGTGTGATTAGCATGGAATGAATGAAATATGTGGTAGTGTGTCTAGCGTGGATATGAATGAAAAGTGTGGTAGGTGTCTAGCATGGAAAAATGAATGTGCATAGTAGAGTGTATAGCCTGGAATGAATGAAATGGGTGGTAGTGTGTATAGCTGGAATGAATTAAAGGCGTGGTAGTGTGTATAGCATGGAATGAAGAAAGGTGCGGTAGTCTGTATAGCATGAATAATGAATGAAAGGGTGTGGTAGTGTTTATAGCCTGGAATGAATGAAAGGTGTGGTAGTGTGTATAGCCGGAATGAATTAAAACGTGGTAGTCTGTATAGCATGAAATGAAGAAAGGTGGGGTAGTGTGTATAGCGTGGAAGAAGGAAATGTGTGGTAGTGTGTTATAGCGTGGAATATGAATGTGTGGTAGTGTGTAAAGCCTAATGAATGAAATTGTGGTAGTGTGTATAGCCTGGAATAATGAAATATGCAGTAGAATGTATAAGCCTGGAATGAATGAAATGTGTGGTAGTGTGTATAGCGTGGAATAAATTAAATATGTTGTAGTGTGTATAGCGTGGAATGAATGAAATATGTGTGGTAGTGTGTCTAGTGTGGAATGAATGAAATGTGTGGTAGTGTGTCTAGCATGGATTGAATGAAATGTGCAGTAGAGTGTATAGCCTGGAATGAATGAAATGTGTGTGTGGTAGTGTGTATAGCCTGGAATGAAATGTTCAGTAGAGTGTATACCTGGAATGAATGAAATGGTGGTAGTGTGTTTAGCCTGGAATGAATTAAAGGCATGATAGTGTGTATAGCATGGAATGAATGAAAGGTGCGGTAGTTTGTATAGCATGAATGAATGAAAGGAGTGGTAGTGTGTATAGCCGGAATGAATGGAAATGTGTGGTAGTGTGTATAGCCTGGAATGAATTAAAGGCGTGGTAGTGTGTATAACATGGAATTAATGAAAGGTGTTGTAGTGTGTATAGCGTGGAATGAATGAAATGTGTTGTAGTGTGTATAGCATGAAATGAATGAAATGTGTGGTAGTGTGTATAGTGGGGAATGAATGAAATGTGTGGTAGTGTGTATAGCCTGGAATGAATGAAATGTGTGGTAGTGTGTATGCCTGGAATGAATTAAAGGCGTGGTAGTGTGTATAACATGGAATTAATGAAAGGTGTGGTAGTGTGTATAGCGTGGAATGAATGAAATGTGTTGTAGTGTGTATAGCATGAAATGAATGAAATGTGAGGTAGTCTTATAGCATGAAATGAATGGAAGGTGTGTAGTGTGTATAGCCTGGAATGAATGAAAGGTGTGGTAGTGTGTATAGCCTGAAATGATGAAAGGTGTGGTAGTGTGTATAGCCTGGAATGAATTAAAAACGGGTAGTCTGTATAGCATGAAATGAATGAAAGGTGGGGTAGTGTGTATAGCATGAAATGAATGAAAGGTGTGGTTAGTGTGTATAGCGTGGATGAATGTGTGGTAGTGTGTATAGCCTGTAATGATGAAATGTGTGGTAGTGTGCTAGTGTGGAATGAATGAAAAGTGTGGTAGTATGTTATAGCGTGGAATGAATGAAATGTGCAGTAGAGTGTTAGCCTGGAATAATTGAAATGTGTGGTAGTGTGTATAGCGTGGAATGAATGAAATATGTGGTAGTGTGTCTAGTGTGGATGAATGAAATGTGTGGTAGTGTGTATAGCCTGGAATGAATGAAATGTGTGGGTAGTGTGTATAGCGTGGAATGAATTAAATATGTTGTAGTGTGTATAGCAGGAATGAATGAATATGTGGTAGTGTGTCTAGTGTGGAATGAATGAAATGTGTGGGTAGTGGTATAGCCTGGAATAAATGAAATATGCAGTAGAATGTATAGCCTGGAATTAATGAAATGTGTGGTAGTGTGTATAGCGTGGAATGAATTAAATATGTTGTAGTGTGTATAGCGTGGAATGAATGAAATATGTGGTAGTGTGTCAGTGTGAAGAATGAAATGTGTGGTAGTGTGTCTAGCATGGATTGAATGAAATGTGTGTAGTGTGGTCTAGCATGGATTGAATGAAATGTGTGGTAGGGTGTCTAGCATGGAATAAATGAAATGTGGTAGTCTGTATAGCGTGGAATAATGAAATATGTGGTAGTGTGTCTAGTGTGGAATGAATGAAATGTGTGGTAGTGTGTCTAGCCTGGAATGAATGAAATGTGCAGTAGAGTGTATAGCCTGGAATGAATGAAATGTGTGGTAGTGTGATTAGCATGGAATGAATGAAATATGTGGTAGTGTGTCTAGCGTGGATTGAATGAAAAGTGTGGTAGGGTGTCTAGCATGGAATAAATGAAATGTGCAGTAGAGTGTATAGCCTGGAATGAATGAAATGTGTGGTAGTGTGTATAGCCTGGAATGAATTAAAGGCGTGGTAGTGTGTATAGCATGGAATGAATGAAAGGTGCGGTAGTCTGTATAGCATGAAATGAATGAAAGGTGTGGTAGTGTTTATAGCCTGGAATGAATGAAAGGTGTGGTAGTGTGTATAGCCTGGAATGAATTAAAAACGTGGTAGTCTGTATAGCATGAAATGAATGAAAGGTGGGGTAGTGTGTATAGCGTGGAAAGAAGGAAATGTGTGGTAGTGTGTATAGCGTGGAATGAATGAAATGTGTGGTAGTGTGTAAAGCCTGTAATGAATGAAATATGTGGTAGTGTGTATAGCCTGGAATAAATGAAATATGCAGTAGAATGTATAGCCTGGAATGAATGAAATGTGTGGTAGTGTGTATAGCGTGGAATAAATTAAATATGTTGTAGTGTGTATAGCGTGGAATGAATGAAATATGTGGTAGTGTGTCTAGTGTGGAATGAATGAAATCTATCTATCTATCTATCTATCTTCTATCATCTATCTATCTATCTATATATCTATCTATCATCTATCTATCTATCTATCTATCTATCTATCTATCTATCTATCTGTCTGTCTGTCTGTCTGTCTGTCTGTCTGTCTGCCTGCTTGTCTATCTATCTATCTATCTATCATCTATCTATCTATCTATCTATCTATCTATCTATCTATCTATCTATCTATCTATCTATCTATCTATCTATCTATTCTCTATCTATCTATCTATCTATCTTCTATCTATCTATCTAATCTTCTATCTTCTATCTATTATATCTATCTGTCTGTCTGCCTGTCTTATCTCTCTATCTATCATCTATCTATCTATCTATCTATCTACTCTATCTGTCTATCTATCTATCATCTTTATATCTGTCTGTTCTATTTGTCTATATCTATTTCTATCTGTCTCTGTCAATCATCTATCTATCTATCTATCTATCTAATCTTCTATCATCTATCTACTATCTATCATCTATCTATCTACTCTATCTATCTATCTATCTATCTAATCTATCTATCTTCTATCTATCTATCCTATCTATCTATCTATTTATTCTATCTGTCTGTCTGCCTGTCTATCTATCTATCATCTATCTATCTATCTATCTATCTATCTATCTATCTATCTATCTATCTATCTATCTATCTATCTGTCTGCCTGTCTCTATTTGTCTATCTTATCTATTTCTTATCTATCTTTTCTGTCTGTCCTGTCTATCATCTATCTATCTATCTGTCTATCATCTGTCTGTCTATCTATCTATCTTATCTATCTATCTATCTATCTATCTATCTATCTATCTTATCTATCTATCTATCCTATCTATCTATCTATCTATCTTCATCTATCTTCTATCTATCTATCATCTATCACATCTATCTCATCTAATCTATCTAATCTATCTATCTATCTACTAGCTATCTTCTATCACTATCTATCTATCTATCTATCTAGCTATCTATCTATCTATCTAGTCTATAATCTATCTATCTATCTATCTATCTATCTATCTCTATCTATCTATCTATATCTATCTATCTATCTATCTGTCTGTCTGTCTGCAGTGGCGTAGCTAGATATCACACTGGCCCCATAGCAAGATTTTAGATGGAGTCCCTCACATAAAAACAGTTCAGACAGTGCAACCTAACCCAGCCAAACGGCAGCAAGTAATTAAAAGGACATGTCCACCTTACTAAGAAAAGTGATATCTCATGTAGTTCAGCTCCACAAACTCCGTTTTCACTTTACTTAAACCTGGGGGCATCTTTGAAAGGTTTTAGTAAAATGAAAATTGGGTTTGTGGGGCTGAACTTAATATGTAACATTTTTCTTAGGAGGGTGAACATACCTGCAGAGGACCTGGATGGGGCCCCCTTTGGCTTTGGGCCCATACAACCGCTTGGTTGCTATGTATACCTACTCCCCTGTCTGTCTGTCTGTCATCTATCTATCTAATTATATCTATCTATATCTCTATCTATCTATCTATCTATCTATCTATCTATCTGTCTGTCTGTCTGTCTGTCTGTCTGTCTATCTAATCTATCTTATCTATCTATCTGTCTATCATCTATCTATCTAATTATATCTATCTATCATCTATCTATCTATCTATCTATCTAATTATATCTATCATCTATCTATCTATCTAATTATATCTATCTATCTATCTATCTATCTATCTATCTATCTATCTATCTATCTATCTATCTATCTATTATATCTATCTCCATTTACTATCTATCTATCTTTATCTATCTATCTATCTATCTATCTATCTATCTATCTATCTATCTATCTATCTAATTATATCTATCTATCATCTATCTATCTATCTATCTATCTATCTATCTATCTATCTATCTATCTATCTATCTATCTATCTATCTAATTATATCTATCTATCATCTATCTATCTATCTATATCAGAGCAGGATCATCACAAGGCAACCTAGGCACCTGCCTAGGCCCAGGAAACTTCTGGGCCCAGCTGCAGTAACAATATTATAGTCTATACAATATATATAGCAAAAAAAAAGGGGGTCCCTAATTGATGGCCCTGCCTAGGGCCCCATAATCTTAATCAATCTCTGATCTTCTATCTATCTATCTATCTATCTATCTATCTTCTGTTCGTCTGTCTGTCTTGTCTGTCTGTCTGTCTTCTGTCTGTCTGTCTGTCTGTCTGTCTGTCGTCTGTCTATAATCTATTTATATCTATCTGTCTGTCTGTCTATCATCTATCTATCTATCTATCTATCATCATCTGTCTGTCGTCCATCTATTATCTATTTCTTCTATCTGTCTGTCTTCCATACATGTATACATTCACATTAGGCCCTGCCCTGAAGAGCTTACATCTAAGCACATCTATCTATCTACCCATCTATCTGACTATGAGTTTAAGCAAGCCATACACGGCCTGATCAATGATCAATTTCCAATCAAGTGCACCAGTCAGTGTTGTCAGCCCTCCAGCGCACCAGTCAGTGTTGTCACCCTCCAGTTCACCAGTCAGTGTCAAGTCAGCACACCACACCCACTTTCACAAGCCAACGCCCATGTCCCCTGATAAAGCCACGCCCACTTCATGTACGCCCCCCATCTGCTGATAGGCAGAATTTAAAAGTTGTTTCAGGTGTCAAAACCCTCGGAACACCCATGAGTCCAACCCTTGGAAATTCTGAAAGGCCAGATTCATCACTGATCTCGAAGAGCTCAAATGGGTTCACATATGTTAACCCAAACTACTGTCACAATATCTTTATTATGTTTAAAACATGCTACACATGGCTGCTCTATTTCTGTTATATTTATACTGAATATGTTTAAAATGTACAACCTAGCAATGGAATAAGTTGTAGAGTGTTTCTCATCTACACAGGATTATCACGTTAATGATTAACTGTTTGGTCACTTATAATCCTTGTACCGTGGATTTTCATATGAGTGTGTATAGAGTGTAAGCTGTAAAGAACACTGCTGCAATTAAAGGGTATGTCCACCACCAATTGCTATAAACCTCCACCTTGACTCACAGCTGTCCCAAATGTATTTACCAACCATCGCGCCATAGCCATCAAAGAGGGGGATGCGGTTTGAGCCCCTCCTGCTTGACTTCCGAAAGACACGGAAGTTAAGCAGAAGAGAGGTGGAACGAAGGCTCGTAAGTACATCTGGGGACAGCTGTGAGTCAAGGTTTATAGCAATTCCCTGCAACATATCAAAAGGAAGGTACACACATGAGAGATCTTTTAGGCTGTGTACACACAAGGTGATTTTTCGGTCAACTAAATGATATCTTGTGTATTGGACATCAGGCATTTCTGCCTTCGCTAGCGACCGTGTCTGTCATCTGTTCACCCGCATTGGGTGAACGAGCGATTGGACGTGCCAGTTAATCACGGCCGATCATGCAGTCTCCTATGGACTGAACGATTGGTCGTGGTGAACTGTGGTCCGTGGTCCGAATCTTTAAGATTGTGTCCCACACTGTCCCAAGCATTCTCCAAATATAACTCTGGTACACACTTTAAGGGTAAGGGGGCGAGAGAAACATCCCTTTATTATTAAAGTATATGTACTGAAAAAATTACTTTGCGTCATCTTAATCTATAAATAAATACATAAGTAGCATTTACTCTGATATGTGTGTTGCTGCATCTTTTATACAGTACTTGACCAAAAGACCCAGAGCGCGCTGTTGTTTCTGAATATTGTTTTTCTATTAAATATATTTGATTCCCTCATTTTTTACTTTGGGTAAATATACGTCATGTGTCCAGACTGAATTATGTAATGGGTAATCTTTATTTGTATCATTAGCTTGCCACATTGGAGGATGTTCATTATCTGAGTTTATATATGAGTTAAAAATGATTTTTATTGCATCAACCTGGCGCTGCCCTTACATGATACACCACCCAACACCCACTACCAAATCAGGACACTATACTCAAGTATCTGTGGTTTATTCGGGGCAGACTAACATGGTTTAAACACACAGGCTCTTTTCCAAGTGTAAAGACACATCTTAACACTGTGTACTTTGTGTATAGTGTTTTTAAGTCCCCCTAGGATTCTCCAGCTTTTCCTTATCTTCTGAGGTTGCATTTCATCCTAATGCTGACCATACACTGTGCTGATATTGGGTTGATTCGATGTTTAATGGTCAAATTAATCTAATATTGAGCTATATCATCAACTTACCTGACAACCTGACCACATTCCTACAAGTTTCTCCAGCCTGGACCATTCATTTAGACTAGTGTATGACCTGCAGTCACTAGTGAATATCAGGGTGATATCAGGGTTAAAACAAGCCCAACTTTTTAGTCTTTGCCTAATCTTTGCCTAATTTTGCCTAAGTCCCACACATGCACATTTATCAACAAATTAGAATTTGAAAAAGTCAACCATTTTGAATAATAAAACCATACCCATTCCCAGTGTGCCTCTACACATGGTGCAAGTTGCGTAGTGCACCTACACCTCTCTTCTTTACCACTGCCTCTACATGTATTCAGTAATGGGATTTAGAGGCTTTATAAAAAATTCTTTTGCACACAGAGATTCTTTCATAAACAAGGAAGTTACAAAGTTCCTTCAACATTTTCCTACTTATTGTTTGTGTTCTCCTTTTTCACTTGTCTGAACATAGTTTTATGTTCCCGATAGATAAAATCCTGAAAGGCCTGTAAAAAAATGTTTTTTCTTTTTATTCTTTGTGTTATTGTATCTTTGCTGTCTATACAAAGTTTGAGACTTTCACTGGGACATATCACACTGATCATCAGACCAGAGATTGGTCTCTTCCTGGAAAACTGTTGATAAATTTGCATAAAAAGAAGATCATGGTCCATCAGTAAGAGGTTTCAGGTCTATGAACTATTGGCATTCGGAGGTAGAATGATAGCCAGCAAACAAATCTTTCTAGTCAATGGCTTTTGGCTTTACTATGTTTTTGGGAGTGTTTTGTGTGTGTGTGTGTGTGTGTTGTTGGGGGGGGAGGCTGCTTAACCCTTAAGGAGGACCCCAAGAATTGTGATTTCAGAGGGGAGTAATACGTTATGTCGGGAATTACACAATCTCTTACAGGGTGGTTTAGAATAGTAATAGCCCACTCCCGTTATAAATTGACACGCCCCAATATTTACTTCTGACCTGCTAAAAATGTATTACTGTTATTTCTATTATTTTCCAAGCCTTGAATCTGTATATTTTCTTCCTATCACAGGTAACAGCTCACACAACTCCTACATAGAAATACTGGAGTCCAGTTTAAAAGAACTCATTGAAAAAAATGTTCTCCCACTGGTCAGTCCCCGAACAAAGGGATTTGTCATTCTCTCTCTTCTCTCGCCTTTTGGATGACGACATTTCAAATTTTTTAAATCCGAAAATTCCGCCTGCATTAATGTTTATAATAACGATGGTAACTTACTGTAAATGGCTCAGGGACCGGGGAAATGGTCTGGGGAACACGTTTCAATGACCAAACTTTTTAAAAATGAAATACCACGTTCTGCTACTCATCGAAAACTTTAAGAAATTTAGCAAAATCGGCAAAGTCCAAATTCCAGAGTGAAATCCGCTTCGGAAACAATTGGGTTTTCATTCAGATCCATCTATACTGGTCAGAACCCAAATGGCAATCTGGGCCTTTGGAACACTAAATAAAAATAACGTGAACCATATTATTTTGTAACTGGACACCATGATGTTCCAGACCCCTAGGCAGTAGTAAACCCTCGCCCTAGGTGGTTACGATTGGGGCAGTAATTTACATGATTTACATTTATTATAGTGGCCATACAATGCCGATCGCAGTTGTACATGTTACATCTTAGATTTATGATTGCGATCATGATTGTGCGATCGCCCATACAATACAATAGCAGAAAGAAAAAGTGAAACTATAAACATATAGTTGTCCTTTAATATTAGAATCTCAAAAACATTTTTGTAAAAAAGGACTGAACATATTTAACAACAAAAAAAATAAACTAGCCCCGGATAAGGGAAATATCTACACGAGGTCTTAGTGATGTACAGTAAGAGAGCAGTATTCCGTCTCAGCTGAACTCTACATCAATTTTTTTTAATTGGATTAATTGCTCACAAAGTGAAGGTAACTTTACCTACATTAAAGTTTTATAGATTCACGTGGTAAGCAAAGTCGACCTCTGCGATCCCTCTCTCTTATCAGGATGTTTCCAATTAACCTGCGTTCCAATGGGAGAATCCGATATCTTTATTCTAGTCTACTCCGTTCTGATCATTTATACGTTTAATCCTAGTTTTTTAGTGGAGGGGGATTTTAATAGCTGATTAAAGAAACCTTATAGCATCTTGTACAAAGTTAATAGATATTGCAGTGTGTTCTTGAAAGCTAAGCTTGCTGGGAAATCCACTGTTTTTTAACTTCTGCAAAAATGCTGGGAGTTGTAGTTTTTAAAAATCAGTTTGAGAATCACTGGAATGTCAATGAAATGCAGCTGAACTGTACGTTAGCTGCTCATATACCTGATCGTGGCCATAGACGCTACAATCGGGCTTCCCTATGGGCCACTATTGCCGCAACCGACAGTCATTGGCCGAACACTCATCGGGACAAAAAATAGGCCGGTGTGTACCCAGCCAAAGGTTTTGCATTTTGGGAACCAGGTAAGTGATGGTCGAGATCAGGTTCGTATGCACATACGAGCCGACCCCCACCATGACGCATTCATTGACGAACGCCCGGATCGACAAACAACCCCGACCGAACACACACGTGATTCACGGCCAAAGAGACGTTCGCATACGGATCTTTGTGGTCGAGGGTCAAGCTCGTTTCCAAGTCGTACGTGTGTACGAACCTTTGGCTTTTTTAGATATTGGTTTACATGGCCACAAGGAAATAAAAAGACAATTTACTGGTAATGATTTCATTTTTAGAACAACCAGAAGCAAATTGGACTTTCCATATTGGAGGAGTAAAAACAAGTGTATGTGTTGCTTTTCTTGCCCTTTAGTCCTCCAGAAGAGCTTTATTTTTTGTACGTCTCAGACAACTTGAAACAAATGTGACCTTTGAACAAATGCCTTTTGTTCTTGCGGTTATCAACACAGATATATTTAAGGTACATATCAGACATCTATTGTATGCGAGTCTCATTAGGACAAAGCTCTTGTAGACACAGTTGTTCTAAGACACTGAGGCCGTGAATGGGATACAGCGGGCTGAAAGATTGCCATCATACCAGCATTCTCATGGTGAGGCTTTTAAGTGAAGGAACGGTCGGCCCAGGGGAATAATACTTATGCATATGGTTTCTTGTTAAACCGGAGACCAGTGTAAGACATTGCAACTATTGTAAGTGAGAAGAGTCCCATTGTGCTAAGAAAGGCTCTTACTTGTATAGAGCATGAGGTCAAGCCTTTATCAGCATTGTTCTAAGGCCTCTCTTGTACTTGAGAGCTACAACAGCTATTATAAATTAATACGAGGAGCCAATCTTTAATGATAGGAGGTTAAATATATAATTATCGCGCTGCTGCTGCTGCTTCTTTAGGTTCACGATGATATTGAAAACCTCTTTCTGTGTTTTTTTTAACCTTGAGTTTCTTACGAACTTGTTCCCAGTACATGATATTGTTTTATTCATTTAAGGTGCCCATACATCTATAAGATTTTACTTACCCGACCGAGCGCTCACGCGATGTTCCTTCGATCCTGCCGGAACCGCTTCTCCCGATCTTCACTTCGACCGACATGCGATTGCAAATGAATGGGATTTGCGATTGCATGTTGGCCGAATGTAAGATCGGAGAAGCGGTTCCGGCAGTATCGATGAACATCGTGTGAGCGATCGGTCGGGTAAGTAAAATCTTATAGATGTATGGCACCTTAAGTTTTGATGTTTCAAGAGCCAATGGGTTCGTGCTAATAGCAAAATAATAATTTTTATATGGGGGGGGTGTTTTGTGTGTTAATAAAACAATTCTCTGTGTTCGTTCAAGGGTATTTCATTACACAGACAGCATTTAAGGGGACGTTGTTCTTTTTTTTACTTGCTGTGTTCCATTTAAGCTGGGCACACACAGTACAGATTTTTGAAAGATCACAGACAGGATCCTTTCTGTCATTTTATAAAGATCTCCCTATAGAAACGCTCTGGACTGTGTTTCCCTCGGCTGGGGCAGACTCCTCTATAGGAAGTTACCAAGAGCAGATGGAATTTACTGACTTTTCCTAACAAGCGCTCGCTGACCCGAACGTTTGGAGGCTCTCGTTCATTCGGAAACGACCACAAACAGTGCCGATAATCCCTGATATTGTCGGATCTGCCGGTATTGGGGTGTTATCCGTACTGTTGTTCCTAGCTTTAATCTATAGGAGCTCATTGTGCTTGTGCATCTCTTAAATATTGATTTCCAGGCATCTGATTGTTCAAAATCAATCTTAACACGCTGGGTACACACAGGCAGATTTCTCAGCCCAATAGACCAATACTTCCATGTATCGGACGAAAGGACGATCGGACATGTCAGTAAATCACGGCGGATCATGCGGTTCCTCTATAGGACCACACGATCGGTCGCACAGCCACTATCGATCGGTCAATCGGCCACTATTGCCGCAATCGACAGATATGTGTCCCTTTGTGTGTACCCAGCCTAAAGGACAATTATACTCACCTACCCCTTGTGCTCCTCCTTTCATAGCTGCATAGTTACCCAGTGTGACCTAACCGCCAGCCCTCACACCTGGAACATCCTAACACTGTTATTACATTTAAGTTTCCCTTGGCGGTCTAGTTTGGGAGCAGCAACCTTCCCACCTACCACTAGCTCTCCTGTTGCAGGCACGGGTGCAAACAATTGCCCACTCTTGCACACAATCTGGATATTGTCTCCAGTCTCCCAATAACTGCAAGGTATGGGCTGGTATTTAAATACTGTACACTAGGGTGTGAAATCCTGTATATTGTATAAACTGAATGAGATTAATAAAACTCATATCAACTGTAAACAAGAAAACTTAGCCTCTTGCTCATTGGTATTATAATTCTACTGTTGGTGGCCATTACATTGTGTTTTTTTTCCCCTTTACGTTTGTTTTTTGTAACAATCTCCCTCGTTTTGTTTAGTGATTCTTCCATTCCACCAAGCAATGCTCCTTATGGTCTCCTGTGTATCAGTGTTTTGCTGCTAAATAGAGCATATTCGATCAAACAGTGGCACAAAGGTCCTAGAGATTTGGATTTACGAACCATTTGGAGACTTAGCCAGTATTTCCTTCTTAGAAAAATCATACTTTAGGTTAAGGGATTTTCATGTAAAGGAAGGAGACATATGTCTTATCCTTCGCCGTGCTTAGAGCAGTCTTGTCATTTCATAGTTTATCGTTTACTTTTGCTTAACAGACTCTCCAGGACACTGAGCCTCTGCTATTTGGGTGAAAAAGTCCATCAATTAGCTAAGTGGAATATTCCATGGAAACCTTCCTGTTGGCGAATTTTCTGTAAACAGTTGCCCTACAAATATATTAAAGGCTTTATTGAACTGTTGCTGTGTGAATTATTATTTAGGGGGGGTCGGAATTTGTAGTCCAACGCTGTTTCCGCTGATTTCCGTGTTGTTTTACTGGTTAATACACAGAAGAGAAATTCAATGTCCTTTATTCTGTAGTTCACTGTAGGATGAACATGCATCTGCTTTAGACCAGAGAATAAATAAATTTCTTATTCTGAAACTTCCTTTAATATATTTTGGCTGTATTGGAATCATAGCTGGAACATATAGGACTATGCACCGCAGCTGGTTCACCTGGAGGGTGCTCCCCAATCGAGGGAAGATCTTATAAGGGGCTCGTTCACACTACATCAGTTTTGTATCCGTTTTTAAACGCAGGTGTGTTTAAAAAATGGACAGACCGCTTCCATTTCTTTCCAAATACCCGTCCGCTCATTTACTCTGTATGGGAGATTTCAATGGTCTAATGAATCCAATAGTGATAGTTCACTCAGCAAACAGTACCAACGATCTCCTCTCCGTATCCACCCCACTACAAAAGCTCATATTAGAACTAACTGGATAATGCATGGAGATTTAAGTTCCCCCACACAAAGAATATACCTGCCACTCTAAAACCCACGACGAATAGATTACTTTTTGTTAATAAATATACCAATCTCACAATAACAAATATTATCCACTTACCAAGAACACCTCTGATCACTCTCTATCTCATTCTCACTACATACACATCCCAATCCCGCTCGTGCCTGTAGGTCCTTTTTGGTTAACCCTATTCCCCGAACAGGATCCTATTCTCGAGCACATAACCCTTAACATCTCTCAGGACCACGGACCAGTATCCATAAATACTCAATGGGATGCTCTAAAGCGGTTCTAAGAGGCCATCTTCAAAGCGCCATCTCACACATTAAACGTTCAGCATGCCACAAAGAAAGAAATTGACATGAACATTACAAGATGCTAAGCTTCATATATCAACTCTCCTTCCCCACAACAAAGAACGCCTGGCATATTACAGTCCCTATGTGATAAACCTCTCACTGAAAACATTCCAGGAAATTCTTTCTAACAACAAAAATACTTTGAACATGGTCACCAATCTGCAAAACTCCTAGCACAACTAGCCGTGGCCCATCTGATCAGAATACGATATTACAATTACTGGACCCACAAAAAGGTCTAATTACAAAAAACTCTCAACTTGACTTAGACTCTATCTAGACACGATCACTTTTCCCAGTAAACCCCAGCAGAGTTAGAAACCTTGGCCATCAAACCCGCCCCTCTCCACAAATTGAGGTTCTTTGACTGGGTGCCCATACTTCCTACCTCAGCCTCTACGCGACGATATGATTTTATATCTAGCAGATCCTAATCAATCCCTTATAACTGCATATAATCTAATAACCCATTCGCCCCATTCTCAGACTATACATTAACTGGGAGAAGTCTGCAATTTTCCCCTTAGACTCTAATATTAACATGCCCCATTTGTCCAACTTAATACCTAGTGGTCGATCATTTCCGTTATCTAGGCATCCAAATCCCAAGTCAACCCAAGATTTTTACTCTCTCAATCTGGCCCCAATTTTGGAACTGGTGCGCACCAAAACTGGAATATGGAAAGATCTGCCTATTAATCTCATTGGTAGAATTAATTAATCAAAACTATTGGCTACCTAAATTCTATATAGACTTCAACATGGCCTAGTATCATCCAAAAGCTTTTCCACTAACTACATAGTATGTTCTTACCTTTCTGTGGGGCTCAGGAAGATCTAGAGTCCGTCTGAAATTACAAAGACCGAAATAACGCCGTCTAGCAATGCCCGACTTTCTCTCTACTATCTTGACAGCCAACTAAAATACTATAAGTCATGGTGCACACCAGACCCCACAGACCCAAACGATACAGATCCAAATCCTTATACGATACTGAAACACTACTACATGCTTATTTCCCCCCTTAGCCTTCTTAGACTTCCGATGTAACAATTTACCCTTGGGAGGTACCTCCTACACAAACAACAATTTAAACTGTGGAAGTTAGTTAATCAAATTCTCAACGTAAAAGGCACATTAGAACAATCCCCCATCTGGCACCATCCTTCATACCCCTCTCTGGCTGCACTCCCTCTGCTAACTTCTGGACGACGATAAGGGAATCACTCTCGTCTCCCCATCTCATAAAGAAAATATACTACTTCCTTTCGAGGACTCAAAAATAGGCTCAACTCACAAACTCATCCTGGTTCCAGTATCTTCAATTATAGCTATGGTCTTCTTACAGAATCCAAGTGACACTATTAACCTATTTACACCCCTAATACAAAAATCTTGAATCTGGAGGGCACACGCCTTATATCTTATGTCTTATGTCTAATAAATGCCAAATTAGAACTTACTTACAATTATTTGAATAAATGGACATCACTTATTCCCTCCTGACAACTGAGACTGGCAGAATTTAGCGGAGACCCACCTACTTGTGTCCCCTTGATGCAGTTTTACTTACTGCACCAGCCTCCCTATCTCCTTATAGATTATCTCGCATTTCCCTTCCCACTTAGCTGATGTTCCAAATGCACCAATCACCTACCGACTTTGGCATTTACTATGGAGCTGTCTGAAAATCAATAGGTTTTGGCACAAAATTACATATTATTAGGATGGCATAGACTCGAACTCGAACCCGAGTTCGAGCCGAACTGTTCGAGTTTGAACGACCCGGACTTCTCGAACTATCTCGTGCGACTTTCGTATTTCCCTATCAAATCCGCGAGTAAAATATACATGGTACTTAGGCTCGAACTCGAATCTGCGAGTGAAGTCTCCATTACAGCCTATACGTGAGTATCGAATCTGCAGTAAAATGTCCATGTTACCTCGAACGTTCGCGAACCGAAAACTCGAAAGTAGCGTGAGTAGAGTAAAATTGATTATTCGAATGCTCTTGATATTGGAACATGTTCCCCAGACCATTTCCCAGGTCCCACAAGCCATTACATTAAGTTACCATTAATATTTAGTTGTTTTGACTCGAACTTTTCGAACTATTTGCCTCCCATAGACTTTAATGGGTCCGTTTTCGAACTTTCGAACTTTCGAACTTTTACAATCGTTTTCGAATTGCGGGATGGTGGTGAAAGGTAAATAGCGGGGAAGCCTTTAAAACTAAATACGAGGAAATAAAAACAGGTGTTGTAGTTGTATAGCGCGAAAATGAATAGTAGAGTGAATGTGTTGTAGTGTGTATAGCATGAAATGAATGAAATGTGTGGTAGTGTGTATAGTGGGGAATGAATGAAATGTGTGGTAGTGTGTATAGCCTGGAATGAATGAAATGTGTGGTAGTGTATATAGCCTGGAATGAATGAATGTGTGGTAGTGTGTATAGCATGGAATGAATGAAATATGTGGTAGTGTGTCTAGTGTGGAATGATGAAATGTGTGGTAGTATGTATAGCGTGGATTGAATGAATGTGTTGGTAGTGTGTATAGCGTGGATTGAAGATGTGTGGTAGTGTGTCTAGCGTGGATTGAATGAAATGTGTGGTAGTGTGTCTAGCGTGGAATAAATGACATGTGTGGAGTCGTATAGCCTGGAATGAATGAAATGTGTAGTAGAGTCTATAGCCTGGAATGAATGAAAGTGTGGGTATTGTATAGCCTGGAATGAATTAAAGGTGTGATAGTGTGTATAGCATGGAATAAATGAAAGGTGTGGTAGTGTGTATAGCCTGGAATTACATTTAAAGGTGTTGTAGTGTGTATAGCATGGAATGAATGAAAGGTGCGGTAGTGTGTATAGCGTGGAATGAATAAAATGTGTGGTAGTGTGTATAGCGTAGAATGAATGAAAGGTGCGGTAGTCTGTATAGCATGAAATGAATGAAAGGTGTGGTAGTGTGTATAGCGTGGATGAAATGTGTGGTAGTGTGTATAGCCTGTAATGAATGAAATGTGTGGTAGTGTGTATAGCCTGTAATGAATGAAATGTGCGGTAGAGTATATAGCGTGGAATGAATGAAATGTGTGGTAGTGTGTATAGTGTGGAATGAATGAAATGTGCAAACCCCACCAGTGGCAGGCGTGAGTAGCTCTATAGTCACTAAGGTACCTTATATAGATGGATGGAGACTCTTAATTTTATATCCTTATATTACTTCTATTATATTCTAAGGACTAGCCAACTGTATACAGTTTTTCATTGAGGGCATTGGCCCAATGCCCTCAATGAAAAACTGTATACAGGTAAATCACCTCCAAACTGCAATAGTTAGAATATGGAGAGATGTAAGACTAACCTTAAATGCTGCCTGATATTCTGTTATCTCTCTCTCTCTGCTTCTTGGTTCTTCTGGTTTGCAGCTGCCAGTTATGAATGTAACATTTGACATCACAGCCAATGACTAAAGGCTATTTGCCTAGCCGCCTCCTCTGAGCACATACAAGCTCATAACAAGCTCAGAAAGCTTAGAGAGTTTCAGAAACCTATTAAGGGGCAAAGGGAAGGGGCAAAAATGACATTTTGCTGCATAACAGGTTAGTCCTACAAACGGTTTCTATTTTACCTGACTGCATGGACAAAATCCCAAGTGTTGCAGTCTGAATTCCCATCCCAGGAACCCCCCCCCCCCCATAGGCCCACTTCCCGCCCAGTTATGCTATAACCAGCCCACAACCATGCCCCTTTGCCTAACCCTGCCTTCGCTCTGCCCCCACCATGCCTACCATGACATCACAACCCTGACCCCTCCCGCTCCAAGGAAGCTTTCTGGGTGGGTTTGGAGATGGGTTTGTAATGTAATGTATCCATCTTCATTATAAAGAGAAACAATAAAGTATTTAATACTCTGTTTGAAATGTACATTGTTCCCAGATTTAACTTCAGATCCATTTGAACTTCAGATCCCATTCATAGTCAAGATTAGAAGCAATCAGTCTGGTATCAGAACCATGAAATAAATGCAGAGAATGATCATTGCAATCGCCAACCTATCAGCATTTTTCAGGCAATATTATTATTACTTACTCTGCTATCGGAGCTACGCAACGTGCAATTTGCATTTCTGCAACAATAATTGCTATTTACTGATAGGAACAGGACCTTCATAATTCCAAACATAATGACCCAAACTACTAGTTTATTACCATGTGTACATTTTTATTTCTTTAAGTAGCGTATTAATAACGCATCAAGGCCAAGTGGGACCGTCTTTAAAAGCTGTTTATGGGGGAAAAAACGCAGACAGGAAAACAGTTGACGTGGTTAATTTTGAGAGTGATTACTTAGTCCCGGCCCTCCTGTGTAGACGGTAATTGTAAAATAACTAGCACATTATAGGAAGACAGTAGCAGTTCCCCTTATAGCCAGGCCGTTAGTTATCATAATTAGGTATATTCTAATCAAAGTGTCGGTGATTATTGGACTGTGGTTACGGGGACACGAATGTTTATCATCTATTAGGGCTCCTCACTTAACTTCAGAAAGATCATTCGTGTGATTATTGGCCATAAATTGTCCACAATTATGAAAATTTAATTTATAGAGGTATTAGAGATCACGTTAATGCTTCCATCTCCACCCAGGACGGCAATGCACTTGAAAACGAAGCAGAACGTTAGTGAGAACTTAAATGGCATTGATAAGGATATGTGGGGTTAATGTGTCTTGCAGAAGTAATTGGGAATGAGTTAGCTATAAATGGGCAGACTTTCTTCTGGTCTCCAAGTTCGCTACCTTGAAGCCTCAATCTTTCTGCAAATTTCAGCTTGAAACCTGCATAGAGATTGGGGCAGAATATGGGGTCGGTAAAAGATTTTCTGCCTGGCCCGATTTTTGTTTTCCCGATAAACTGCTCGACATTGTTGAGCGGTTAAGTGGAAAAACAGAAAACAGGTTTTCTAATGGAATGGGTACAATATAACGTAGCTGTCTTATTTAAAGAGCAAGACAAGGGTTAACCCAAAATCGGACCCAATAAAATCAATGGGGACAAATAGTTTGAAAAGTTCGAATAAAATAAGGTTAAAATAACAATGGTAACTTACTGTAAAATAAGGTTAAAATAACAATGGTAACTTACTGGCACTGGAACCTGGGAAATGGTCTGGGGAACATGTACAAATATCCTGTCACTTCCTTCACAAGCACGCTACTTTCCTGCGTCTGCATTAGAGCCAAAAGCGGCTCTCGGTACATAGCCCTATAAAATTCCTATTTATCTAAATATCACCTGCTGATGTTCCCCAACCTGGACCTTTCATTTATGATTTACATTAGAGCTTAAGACAATTGGAAAATGATAGGATGTGATGCTTCCTTAAAGGGCATGTCCACCCCCAAAACTATAATTCCCCCACTACTGGCCCCACTCTGTAGTGTAATAAAATCCTTACCTTACATCCCAGCTCCAAATGGTTCTCCTGCAATGTTCCCCCAAAGTCCAGAAAACTGACCACAAGGAGCCTGGCCACAAAGGAAATTGTTTCCCCCTCTGAGATATCCTCTCAGAGGTTTTTGGCTTGCTCAGAGCAGCCCTTCACTCCCTCCCCCCCCTCCCTCCCTCCCTCTCCCACCCGTTTTGTTCTCTCTCCCCCTAGTGTAAAACCCCTTGTACATATATTAGAGTTAGTTCCCCCAGCCCCAACCGCTATAATATATTTTCCAGAGACTCCCCCGAACTCTACTTACCTTACCTCTCTCCTCCGGCGTTCTGAACTGCCTGCAGCCGCGTGCGTGATTGGCTGCCTCTCACCCAATCACAGACATGGCTGACGGTCCGGCCCCCTAATTGCAGTTCCATGCAACCAGGAGTCCGGGCAGTGCAGAGGAGGAGAGAGGAAAGGTAAGTAACAATCGGGGGACCTTATGTAAAATATAATATAGTGGTTGGGGCTGGGGGAACTAGATCTACAATATATCAAAAATTTGAAAAAGGGGTGGACATGCCCTTTAAATATTGGCAGGAAAGTATTTGATGGCCCGTACAACATTGCTTCAAAAAAACCTAAAAAGGATCTTAGCGTTTAGAAGGTCATAGGAGCCATTTTGATTTTCTGCTAGAACTATTATAAATGATGCATTTTAGGGCAATCGGCAACCTGGTGCAAACAGCCCCGGCGATGTTATATGCCTATAGCGTCTCTCAGAGCATCGGTAACTGGCGGTTTTCTGTTACGGCACTTAGCGGGCAATTAGTGCCGCAATAGATTGCCGCTTTCATCATATAACATCGCTTGCGCCGCCGCCACAATGAAGGAGTTTAAGTCCCGCTAACCGATATAACATCGGTTAACGGGACTTAAACTCCAGAACAGGAGAGGTTGGCGCATCGCCTTGTTATTGTTTTAAAACCTTTTTAATTTCTAGTTACGTTTGTAATGTTTTTTCTATCTGAATTGTCCGTACACACATCCGATAGGACATCCCACCCCCCAGCGCAACGAACGTCCATTTTGGCAGATAGTCGAGCGTGCGTATACGTTCCCATGCGTACACAATTATCGGCCGTGCTTGTGGGTCGTGCGTCGACCATCAAATTGTACGTATGTACAAGGCGTTATTCTTTACATTCTGGTTGATTTTAGCAGTTTCTGAACAATCCCCAGATCTCGGTTCCGACATTCATTGTGGGTTTTCTTGTCCCAACATTATCTGTGTTCCTAGGATGTTGTGTTGCTTGTCTTCATGTCCAGTTCCCTTGTACTGTTTGTCCCCTTTTATTTGTTGTGTGATCCTTTCTTGTGTATTCAATGTAAAACCTGCACCTCTTCTCATCTCACCGTCTTTGTTCTTTCTAAAGCCTTGTCTCACATCTCAAACCCTTTGAAATACCTTAAGAAATTTCACTCAAACCAAAGTTAAAGAACTGAGGTCTCCATACATATGGAGCTCACTCCTACCTTTAAAATGACTCCAGGGTCATTCTTCTAGTTTCAGTCTATCCAAAGTTACAGCAGTTTAAAGGGTGCTTTTTCTGGCTAGTAGGACCTGGATCTGACACGGAACCCCCCGGTTTCAAAATCCGAACGTTCTATCCGAAACTGGGTGGATTGTTCGGATTGTAATTTAGAGGATTACCCTACGTTCGAGGTTATTTTCGAGGGTTATTGAACATTCAAGCCTATTTTCGATAACCCTCGAAAATACGAACGTAAATCGAAAGTAGTTTCCGATCATATTTTCGAGGGTTACCGAATGTTAGAGGGTATTTTCGAGGGTTACTGAACGTTCGATAATCCTCGAATATACAGTCCAAACCCTCGAAAGTATGTTCCGTTTTCGGATCTTCAGGTTTTTACTGAGTTCCATAAATCTGAAAATGGAAGGAAACAAGTTTCAGCCACATCTAGTACTGTGAGCTGTGACATCACCAGAATTTTGGGGTCTGCCTCCAAGTTTAACGTTGGAGCATGCCCACTCCTGGGACAGAGCATCATCAGCTGCATCATAAACCCCACCCCCAAACTTCTAAATCATTTTTAAAGCTAGCCACTAGTCTGAAAAGAACACTTTTTTGAAAGGGGAACTTCAGATGAAGAAATTCAGCTATGGATGTCAGAGCATAATACGACTTGGCAAAGAAGCCTGAAATGCATTGGGTTCTATTGAGGGGAAGATAATGCTAATGATGATGTATTTACATGGACACTATACTCACCAAAATAACTTTCTTAATATAAAAGGGCAACAAAGCTTAAAGGAATAGTTCACTGTAAAAGTTCACTGTAAAAGTATTGATTGAAGACCAGGAGGTTAAGGAGCTACGTCTTACCTTCTGTTCTTCATCCAATGCCTGTGGAGCCAGAAACGAAGATAGAAGAAACTTACCATGCGCACAATCCTCACCTGTCAGACTGAAATTCCTAACCACTTCCTGGTAGTGATTAACTATAGCGCACATTATCATGCATGCGTGCTATAGCTAATCAGAACCAGGTTGGGACCTGTCAGTGTGACAGCGGTGGATCTCGTAAATGGTAAGTTTCTTCTATCTTCGTTCCTAGCTCCACAGGCATTGATTACAGAACGGAAGGTAAAACATAGCTCCTTAACCTCCTGGTCTTCAATCAATGCATTAAAGGAATAGTTCACTTTTACAGTGAACTATTCCTTTAAAGTTATCCAATTCACCCCCTCCCTTTAAAAGTACTAAGCTGCTAGGTCCTCATCCCTGTGGTTATTACTGGTAAGTTGTATTTGCAAGATTTAGTCCAGTTTATCCCATCCCCATCCTCAGTTAGCCATCTCTAGTAATGTGATGTGCATCTTGTGTCTTCTGATTGGTCAGTGTCTGGGCATTAGCAGAGGGTGGGGCATCCTAGACCAGTGATCAGAACTTTTAATGTTATAATGTACTGCAGCATTTTTCAAATCTTGATGTAACATTTCAGGTTGGTGGCATTGACAACAACAGGCATGTGATGACAGAAGATGACATTAGATGTAATGATCTCACTCTGACTCATTCAAAAATGTTACCAGGAAATTTTGGCTCAAAGCCATTCAACCCAATTGTCAAAGCATTTAGGGAAAAAAATGGAAGACTGCGGGAGTGAGCTTGTAATTTATGTTTTATTATGCACAAGCTTGCATATATACTGCACATACATTCAGTTTAGAGAAGATGGAAGGCACACAAGGCAATTGAACTACTGAATTTGTTTAAAGTGGTACAAAGCAAAAAAAAAAAGGGTAAAAGTCTGGAGAGCATACAAAAGCTTTAAACACGCTAAATAAAAGTTCCCAATTCCCCTCTATTAAAAAATTTTTTTGTTAATTTGAAAGCTGCCAAGCAAAAAAATTTTTGGAAATCAATTGTCTACGGCAATAAACCTTTGTTTATTTAAATTTTTTAAAACTTTTTTTTTCCCCGTATGGAACCAAAACATATTTTCTCTTACAATTAGTAATGAATTTCTACAGTACATCCGTGGCAATACAAAAATTGTACACCTTCATCAAATAAATTAGGATAAATTAAACCAATAAATTATGCACAGTTTTCAGAACATGTGACAAAACAAAACCCGCCTTCAAAGTTACGTCCTTTTAGAAAAAGGAAAAAAAAAAAAAAACAGAAGAAATCGTTAACGCTATTGTAAAATTAAAAGGGTCTTGGTTACAAAAAGGGCGTAATAATGCTATTTACAACATATTGCTAAATAATATAAAGGCAGAGTTTTATCACGTTTATAATTATTTACACACTCGCACAAACAGAAAGACTAACAGGGAGATTCAATAAATGTTTTTATCGTTAAAAATTTTGCTAATTGTGCTCCAACCAATCAGATCTTATTTAACATTTGAAAGCTAACATCTGATTGGTTGGGGCAAAATTAGCACCATTTCTAATGATAAGAAATTTTATTGAATCTCCCTGTAAGAATAAAATAATTTGCATCTCAATCTATCACTCCTTTGCGTAACATCAGATTTTATTGGGGGTTTTTTTTAGTTTATTTTTTGAACAATGATCATACCAAACTTTAAAATCAATCATCTGATATATAATGGTTAAATGCAAGCATGTGGTCTAAAATATACAGTACTAAGAAGCAATATTTTTATGGTGTTAAGAATAGGAGATTGGTAAAAATGATGCCACGTCCATTTTTTAAAATGTGTATTAACTGTTATAAATATAATGTCTATTTGGCAGCTCATGGGTTAAGCTGTGAGCTAGATTTACAAAATCCCAGTTTTATGCTTTTAAAGGCATTTTATGAGTCAGCAGAAGGGGTATGGACCAGTTGAAAAGTTTTCTGACTATCCCATCCTACACTGCAGTATCTTGGGCAGATTCAAAATCTGCCCAAGATAGATGGTGCAAGGTGGTGAAATTTGAACTTCTCATCCACCAATCAGCTGCATTATCTTGCAGGGCATATGGCCGACATTCAGGTTCATTAATTTCTCTTTCAATGTGAATTTGGGTGCGACCAACTTGAAATGGGAAGGATTATTTTTTCCTTAACCAATGCAATGCCCAACATGCCCCTGTGATAATATGAATTCCGGTTGCCATAATGGATATAAAATCCTTTTGAAAAGAATGTAAATTTAACAGAAAATATGTGTGTCTCACAGAATTATCTAGCAAGATAAAATGTTCCTGAGTTTGTAGTAAATCCAGCCCAAGATGTTAAAAGGTACCACTCTTTATTTGTAATACCTCATTTAGCAGAATTTCAGTCCAGATTCTGTTAGAAAGAAGACTGGATTAAGTGCATTCAATTAACAGCTTTCCCCCAAAATGCAATTTGCATCATTTTTAAAGGGAACTGAAATTTAAAGGGCATTTCCGCCCTGAAAACAAAAAACTGGTGACTTGTTGGTTATCTGAGCACAACCCCAACTGCTATTTTTACCAGTTTATTATCTGCATTTATAACCAGATACATAATGATAAGTTATTTACCGTTCTGGAAATGATATCTGCCTCCTTTCTCTGCTCAATGAGCTTTTTATAAGCTTGAGCATGTGCAGTGGAGGCAGCAGGGCAATCAGCAGTCAATCATTGGTTGTGATGTCAGCAGTCACAGCCTTGATTGACTTGCATGGAGGGAGGAGCCAGCTTACTGGAGGGGTTGGGGGCAGGTAATGTACATGTGACCAGTTTTTTTTTTAAGGTTGAACATGCCCTTTAAATACACAGCAAGTAACACACGAAAAAATAAACTAAAAAAAAAAAATGTTAACGGTAGCAATTCAATTCACATACGATATACAACATGTTACACAAATAGTAAATAGATTTTTATTTTCATGAACTTTCATTTTTCTATTAGGATTTCATAAATCTCTTTCAGTTGCATGTACATTTCATCAATAATGCTGGTACTATAGGTTACAAAGACAAATGACCACTTTTCTCTTTGTTGAGCATAATTCAAGCCATTCGATGCCACCTTGTCACCCAATAGCTAATTTTGCATCATATAAAAACACGTTGAATTCTATTTAACTTTATATACAGAATAAAACACAATTGTATACACCGTTATATTTGCTATATATCCATACCCAAAGATTCTTTTTTTTAATGTAAAACTTGAAAAAATTCAAGAACGTATTTTATTTCGTTGAACATTTGTGATTTTTAAAAAAATTCTTTTATACAAATTTTACCAAATGCAAATGTATTTTTTTTTTCCAATTATCCTCCAAACTACAATATGAAATATTTACATTTACTTTATAAAAGATTCTGTCTGTTTTGTATATTTACGCACAGGGCATTACCACAAAATACTTATAAAACCTTAAAAAAAAAAAAGAAGGAAATATTTTTAAATAATACTCGGAGGCACAAAGCAAACCGTAGGAACATAGGAGGATACACCTGATTATATAATAATTACAGTCTAGATTCTTTAAACTCCTCCACACAATCACCATAAGCAATGAATATCCCTGTTAAAGGGTAACTAATTTCAATAAATGCATTTTCCCCATTTTTATATCAGTTTCTTTTCTAAGCAACTATATTTTGCTTCTGAACCCAGCCCAGCTCATTTAGCTCATTTTGGGTTAGCCTTCATCCAGGTCACGTTTTCTCTATGGGGAGGTAAGATTGGTTTTTTCTACCTCCCAATATTGTATGTTTGAGGGGCTACAGCACATAATGTTTCCATCTGCCAGGTTATGGCCCTGGACTTCCTGTATTAAAGATAGTGCTGAAGCACAAGACGCCTGGCAGAAGCAGTTCTCTTTGCATGGACACTCCATGTAAAAATGATATTGGGAGGTTGAAAGTACCAATCCTACCTCCCTTCCCGAAGTACTTTTCATTTTAACTGTTTTTGAAAAAAGTTTATACACACTACAGTTCATCTTTAATTAACAGTAGTAGTTAATTATTATTAACTATTATTATTTCGATTTTGATCAATGTCTACCATTATGTTAGAATAGGATTTTTTCTTTTTCATGAAGGATTCAAAAAATATCTAATATTAGAATAAAAAAAAAGAAAAGTGTTCTCTAGGTTTCTACTATTTTCACTTTTATTTTAGGTAAACAACGCATGTGTCTTTCTAATATCCTCTGCAACTGGTCTATACATAGAGGGACTTATATCCATTTTACAGAAATGTTAAATTAAGAACTGGAGTGGGGAATCTACAATAATTTAATCACATCTTTAGTTATTTATTTTAAACAAAACACTATTGACTGGTGCCTCCTTTTAAAGAAATGTTTTAATTTCTTCTATTTCAAATTTTTTTTTTTGCTTTTCTTAAAAATGCAAGGAATATACATACGTCTGCATTAAATGATTGGAAAGAAAATCTAGTGCTTATTGCAAATAGGAGAGGGGTACATAGTTTGAGGAGGAAATATATTTGCCAAAGAAGGCACAAAGATTTAAGGAATCGGAAAAGGAATTGAATATTTTTTTTTTAAATGTTTGCTGGTGTGTAAAATGTCGAGAGGCACAGGAAGTAATTAAATGGATGTGTTATTTAGGGTCTATATTTTTGTGTCTGAAATATTAATAATTAATATTAATTGATGTAATCTTTATAATATTAACCAAAGAGAATTTTAAGTGTTGGATAAAAAATAAATTTAGAAAAGGGAACGTTCAGCCTGTACCAGCAAAATCTTCTTACAACAATCTATATTTAGTCTAACTGAGGTGCACAATTAAAAAGCAAAAAAAAAAAAAGATATGCTTGAAGCATATGGGAATCTGCTTTACGCCAAACCCTGCGTCAAGATTACAAGTTAAGTATATTGCTTTTATTTAGAAGAATATACTGGAATACTAGCAAAATCTGCTGCGATTAAAATAGATGGGCGTCTTTACCCTTATCAGGCCAGATACAGGGCGCAGTGCAAATATCTTTCACGTAGTGCATTTTATTGTCTGAATAAGCAGGAAATACTCTTTCCTCTATCTTTCTGTGACTTTTTTTAACATTGTTGACTTGGTCCATGAACATACATACAGTAAAAATGGTTTCTTTTTAACTGGTATCCATGGGCGCCCAACACTAAACTTTACATCCAATGATGTGGAGTTGAGATGACAATATTATGTGTACACAATATTATGTGTACCGCGCACAGTTACTGGCTCTGCTACTTCAATAATATGTGCTTCCTGCGTGGTGCATAGAGTCTGGCATTGCTTGGAAATAATGATAGGATTTCATAGGATTGTCCTGGTTAATTTCATGTCAGCAGGTTTTTTTTTAAGGCTTTCTGCTGACAATAATTGCTTTTATACATTTCTATATCTCAGCAGAAATTGTCGTAAATGAACACGCAGAGATCAGGTTAGCAAAGAAGTCACATGGATACGTTTACTTCAAAGTCAAAATGGGAAAATTGAATTGATCAAGTGAATATGAAGGAGGTTACACAAGCGAAGGCAAACAGAGAACCGTTTTTGTAAAGATAACAAAAAGAAAGATTAAATTTGGAGTTTTGAATGTTAATTTTGATGGGAAGATAATCAGGAGATGTACTATATAACGCTGTGGGGTAAAATGGAGTTAAATCCACACTTCCTGATGTAATATCGGGTTAGCATGGTTCTAACTCCATTTTACCGGGGCCTGCGACGTTTTGTATTAATGGCAAACTCTTTAAAATATTGGCACTACCCTTCACGATACTTACCAGCTGGGTTCCCGCAATGCAGTAACTCATGCTAAGAAGGAAGAGGAACAGGGAGGGTAAGTATTACATATCCCCAAATATCTTCTGTTTCAGCAATGGCTCCTATCTGAAACGAATACTATGGCTCATGTTTAGAAAATGAATGGATGTTGAAACATTTCAGTTATGACAGAGTTCTACCATTTTGGACTAAGGGCCTGTTTATAAAAGAAGGAATTATTTCTACTTACGGTATATCTGTGGTATTCAGTTAGATCAACTGGACTTAGTTCTTAAAGACATTTTGCTAGTCACCCGACTGGCTTTGAGAAATTCACTGAATTCCACTGAATAGCACAGATAAACAATGACCTGGATGAATGAAAACCTACACAAGCAGGTTAGGCATGTTAGAATGAACATTTTAGATATTTTCTAATACTTCAAAGTGTCTTTCAGCATCCATTTTATGGCTAGATACACTATTCTTGATATTTTAAGTTATTTTTAACCCCCACACATTTTTTTCTGCTTTCCCCAAAATTTTCCTAGAATGTCTACTAATATTTTGTTTTTTACCTTTAAGACTTGGTCTGCATGGACACTATTAAAAGTAACAAGCTCAGGTGCGTTCATGCATGGGGCAGGTCACAGGGCAAACTTTCCCAAGATTCATGCTATTTGCCAATGTTACTTACAGGGGGCGTAACTACCAGGGAGCAGGGGGAGCAACCGAAGGGGGGCCCAGGAGTCCATCTTCTATTTTTTCCTATGACAGATATAGCCTCCTCCCAGAAAACCACTGGATAAAGCACAGATAGGGGCCCCATCATAGTTTTGCTGCGGGGGGGGGGGGGCAGTGATTCCTAGTTATGCCACTGGTAACTCAGTATTATCTGTACAGGAAGGGCTGGTACACATGGTGATATTTTGGCCAAATCAGTCACCATTTTTGTCCGATTGGCTGGTTGATCAAAAATAAATTTTATCTGCACATATCTGTGGACTTTGGCCAATCATATCAGTACATCTGTCAGCCCTTGGGGTCAGTCTGGTGCTAACTGAGTCACACTACTAAAACTCTTTTTAATTAAATGTCAAACATTTAGGCTTATTCCATAAAAGTTCTTGTCTTTAAATATGGTGCTTATTTTGCCCCAACCAATCAGATGTTAGCTTTCAAATATTAAATAATATCTGATTGGTTGGGGCAAAATTAGCACCATTTTTAACAATATGAACATTTATTGAATCTCCCTGTTTATGTTTATTGTTTTGAAAGGAGCAAACATAGGCTACTGTTGGGTGTTTTTGGCTACTCTGCAGGTATATATAGCCAGTCTGTTCCTAGTCCTATAAATGGGACACTTGCACTGAAAACATTGAAATGCACTGTAGCATGATAATGAATTAAAGGGCCAGTAAAAATGCAGTGTTTAATGAATTTCGCATAAAATGGGAAAAAAATAAAATTACTTTAAGGGGGCCTGCGCAACTTTTGTTTTTAAAATTTTATAAAGACCGGAAAATTACACAATTAATGTGAGTGCTCAGCCCTTAAATACGCAATGTTGCACATCTAAAATGTAAAGCCCTATGTGCAACTAAAGCTAAAACATAAAGAAGACTAAATGTGGCAAAATTATCAGTTTAATTCTTCCAATTGGGACACAAGCAAGATACAAATTTGCCCATGTTCAGTACCTACCGCCTTGCCAGAACTGTCTAGTACTAACTGGGAGAGCCGCACAAAACCCCTCTATAAACACGTCTGATTATAATTAGTACTCAAGGTAGGACAAGGGAAAATTACACATGATTTAACCTACATAGTACAGATTCCCAAGGTGAGAATTACATCTCTCTGCTAGTTAGGAATGATAGTATCCAATCTTAAATATGTTTAAGTTTCCCTTAGTTGCCACTATTTTACTTTGAAAAATGCAATTTTTTTCAAAGCTACTACATTTATTCCTTCATCTTATAAATATTAAATATTACATTACTTGTGTGACGTTGCTTTAAAAAAGTTTATCAAAGAAAATATTTTAAATGTTAAAATAATTAAATCCTTAAAGGAGAACTATACTACGTATTAACTTTTTTCAAAAACAGTTAAAATGAAAAGTACCTGGGGCAGGGAGGTAGGATAAGTACTTTTTATCTCCCAATATAATTTCTATAAGAAGCTGCAGCAAGATGAAAACTGTTCTGCCAGGCTTCCTGGGTGCTTCAGCACTATCTTTAATACAGGAAGGCCCAGGACCATAACCTGGCAGATGAAATCTGTATGGGCTGTAGCTCCTCAATGAAACAATATTTATAGGTAGGAATACTCACTCTTACCTCCATGTCCCCGTTACTCTTCGTTTCTAAAATGTTAATTTTTACAGTATAGTTGTCCTTTAAAAGAAAACCTTAGTTTATGTTGTTAGTGCATCTGCACTAAAGAATATGTAGCAATTCAGCACTCTGGATCACCAACTTTGTGAACTGCTTCAATTTTAAATAATTGTCCCTTATTTCAGTCAGTCATTATGAATGGAATACAGTCCGAATTCACTGAGTGGGTTGGTTTTGGTGATGCCATTGCATTTTTTTTTTTTTTTTTATTGGTCTACCTAACAGTAAATGTCAGATTGTATCATTTTTCAGTAGTTTTATGATGTACTGAACACAGATATAAAAAAAAAAATCAAATATTTAATATATAAGTTTATTAAAATTGAATGTGCTTGTGAAGGGTTAATCCACTACCAGCAGCAAGGCTATTGATTTCTATAAGAGTGCACTGGGGGAAATTTTCAACCTATTCATTCTTTACAAAATGTACACACACTTATATATATATATATGGCATATAATAAATAGATGGGTTTTCAGTGTTAATTTTAACCCCTTGAAGTCCCGTGAGGCTGTGTGATTTTCAGCCTATCAAAAAGTAATAGGATGAAACAGAACAGCTTTCCAAAGGGGCTAGCAGCAAATGATATCAGATTAGGGTTCAGTAAATGTTCCAGTGATAATGGGCATTATCATTTTAAGCCTTTTCACAGTGGCAACGACTTTCCCATCCCCGTAGGAGTTAAATTTTGTGCATTATCTTCTCTTGTGCTAACGCTAAGCACCTGCTTTGCATAACCTTTATCCCAGGCAGAGACAGGTCTTTCTCAGACAAGCAATGGGCATATGATATTCTTGTCTAGATCTTCCCAATCAGTGCTACTGTAGTGTCACCTTTAAAGGTTCACATGAAACCAATCAGATGTGCAGCACTGAAAGGCAGGGACACCTGCTTCACTTTCTTTTCCCTCTCAGGGAAGGATATTCTGTTCGAAATGACTCCAGTTATACCACAAAGCTGCCTAATGTCAGTAGATTTGTGCTACGGTTTGTTATCATCATTTTATAAGGAAAAATAGAACTATATAAATTAACCAATCAGGGCCCAGACATTTCCAAGTTTTATCTGGTACCCAGAGACAAACATCTCCCATTCCTCAAATGTACAGTGTTCGCCCATTGAGATGCTTATTTAAAATACAGGCTGCAGTGCTTTCTAGTCATAGGAAATAAACCAGGTCTAGTTACTGTAGGGCTACCAGATCAGACGAGAACACTGATACCAATGATACCAAGGTGCAGCTTACATTGTCCACCAGATAAACTCAGATAGAATGCACACCTCATCCAAAGGCTGCATACCATATATAACCTCTTATCTGCCCTAATGTTGTTCCCACCGATCTGGTAACCCAGATCTGGTAACCCTTAAATCACAGGGGATTACACATGCGCCGGATTTAAAGAAATTACTTTTCTTTCGTTGAAATGTTAACCCTATCTTCCCTAAAAGAGCAGCTCCTACCATGAACGGGAGTAGGTAGGTGTCACCAAACGTGAACATCCAGAACATCATTTGATAATTTCTTCTTTTTCATTTACACAACAATATTAACGCATTCATCTCCGTTCTATATTGGAAATGCTTTCAGAAACCCCCCTCCCCGAAAAAATGTCAACCTCTGGTGTTGGATAAAGGAGAATATTTAAGTTATTCTCTCTCTGGGTTAATAACATAGTTGAAATAGCAAAGTTCATATGTACACAAGCCATCCTTATGAATGCATTAACATATCACACGCACCCATCCACGCACGGTATAGGTAATGCACGCTTCCTACATTCGGACCCAGCAATCGGAATTATCTACTCGTGAAGAAGTTCCTGAAGGCAGTTGGGGGATCGAAATATATCAGGGACTTCACTGTCCAGCTTACAGATGACCTTGTAAATGGCCTTCTTCCAAGAAGGATCAACATCTTTGCCTGCGATAATGGCATTAAAAAACTCTCGTAATGTGATCTGAGCCACTTCCAGGAATCTCTCCGGAACCTGCTGAAACGAGAAGACAATGGCATTAATAAACTTTTCCCTTTCAATCCCTTGGTTCTTCAAAGGGGGGGGATTGAGACAGTTCTTCCTAGCAAGGAGTTGGCTTATCGAGCACCTGCATATTCTAATTATGGCAGACATCTATTGTCATCTGTATTTAAAAGGAGCTATTAATAGACGTCTGTAATGCCACATGCTCCCCTTTACAAAGGAAGTTAAACCAGCGAAGGCTCAAAATCTTTAGACTCTAGTTACTGAATTTTTCCCAGCCACGTACATACAGTATATGCTGCTTTCTTTGTGCTATGGTGTTTTACATTCTATACCCAATAAAGACTCTACACGTTCTTCAGAGCAAGCTCAATTAGCTCAAGTCCCACGCAGGGGAAACACATGCGAGAGGCTTAAAGCAACATAAAGTTTACCAATTGCGCGCGCGCCTCTCGGATCATTCACTAAAAAGTCGCTAGCAGGTTTTTATGTACGTAATTAGACGAGGAGGAATTGGGCTTCAGATAAACATTCCAGACATGTGGGAATATGTAATGCGCGTCCATTAAAAATGAATATTTAACGTGAACACAATGCGATTGTTAATGTGTGTTGCAGGTCTGTTTGCCTAGAACCTCTAAGCAAATGATAATAAAGTGAAAGACCCCAGAGGGCAGCTTTACTGTGCAATCCCGGGCAAAGGAACCAGACAGGCTAATCTGAACCGTTAATGCTCGGTACCTCGGTAACATAGAAACGCAAGAGATTCCGAGCCAAGGTAAAGAGAATATATAGAGCGCCTGCACTGGCAAATCCCTTTCACAGTTCTTTTAATAAGTTCTATGGTTATTTCTCTCTTAAAGGACCCTGCCTCTCAGGTTAGAACTTCAGCCATCTTGTATAGCCATGTGATCATCTATGCTAAATTCAAAGTCACTGGTGTTTTAAAGGGGTAACCTCTATAGTTTAAAGGAAAACCAAAGTGCTTTGAGACTATTTTAAAAATATTTAGAAATAAAATCTGTAATTTTCCAAGAGGTAGGTGGTCGATCTACCCCCAGTTCTTATTTGGTTAGCGCTTGTGCCAATGGCCCCACAGCGGTATCCCCTGTCCCACGCTCCTCTTCCATCCCCTTCCTTAGGTGCATGCATGTCTATGGTAGAGACAGGAAGGGTCTGATGGCGAGAATGCTTTCAAGCGACAGGAATTGTGGATCCATCTTATTTATTATTATAAAGCAATGTGCTCTTATTGTACTGAGTGACCAAAGCTCGAATTTATTTGGAAGGTAGTTGAATCATATTTATTGAAGCTGCCATACTGCTTGTTCAACTTTTTCCATTCCTAGACAAACATAGAAAGGGCAGTATATTTTATATTATATAAAGAAGTCAGATAATGCTGAGTGCAAAGGTAGACCATGGTTGGAGGTCAGATATCAGCAAAAGAAAAGCACCATGCACATAAGTCTTAAATACCTGTGTAATTTATTTCTTCATACACAGGGTACACAACAGTGTAACGTTCCGGTGCAAAGGCTATACCTTCTTCAGGCAACAGAAGAAGGTTGTCTGAAGAAGGTACAGCCTTTATACCGAAACGTTACACTGTGGTGTACCCTGTGTATTAAGAAATAGAATACACAGGTATTTAAGACTGATGTGCATGGTGCTTTTGCTTTTGTAACAGTAGGTAGAAGCAGTAGGGTAGCTCCCATTTTAATATTCTGATTGATAAACTACGGTGAACTATAACAGCGAATAGTTGTAATCTGTTTGGAGGGGGAGATGCAGTAATAATTGTCCTTGGGCTATTTGCAAACTGGTTAATTCCTTTGGACATTTCCCATCTCCATATCCTACGTCCGGGCTAGTAAGTAATTAATAGAGTATTGCAAATGATAATACAGATTGCCTTCTTTATGCATCAAAAGCCTCTGTCGCCCATTAAAGATTAAACAACAGAGTCATCCTGATGAAGGACAGAAGGAGTTGATAAACACAGATCCAGTATATTCAGGCAAAAACTATTCTGGCAGGGGTGGGAGGGAGAAGGGTTCCTATAGATTATACGTTAATGGAATCATCAAGCAGCAAAGATTCCGCCGTCTCCTCCCCTTCTCACTTGCTTTACCTTCAAGGATGATTTGTTTTATGAAACCAACTATCCCCAGCATCTGCAGTACATAATAAAAGTCCGACGTAGCAGCCTGCCTGCCTTCTGTGTCCTGCAGATACTCATCATCGGTGTCAGGACATACCAAGGTTAGTGGTCACTGGAACCGCGCTCTGGGCCCAGCCTTGCCAAACTGCTTTTTTGGCAGCTGCACAAATGTCACAAAGAATAGACAGGGAATGACTAAAAGGTTAAAAAGGGACGGCGCCCTCTCCTGTATTCTGGAGACGCACAAGCTCATTTCTTTAAACACTTGTTATAAGAAACACAAAGCAGCTACCCACACAGTGGGGTGATCGTATAACACTGCCATTGTTGGGGCAGGTCTTGAGATTAAGCTTCTCAGATCCTCTGCCACTTTTGACTTCACGTGAAAGGCGTCACCCTCCGGTTTTATTTTTATTCTCAACGAGGGACTGGGCCTTATTACAGAATTAACCCCTTCATCTCCACGCACAGCGGGATCAGGCACATGCTCGAATTGTAGATCGCAGCCGTCATTTGGAAATTCGCCCAGCCCATAATAATTTCCGTTCCTGCTGCCGTGTTATTTTATTTTTATGAAAATCAGATGAGATTTCTATTTACAGCTATGGTGTTTTATTGTGTATCCAATTAAACATATCTACTACCTAGCTTGAGATTAAGTTCCCCTTTAATGTCCGATAGACACCTTATTACTGCAGATTATCACTGCCAGTGGGGGCAACAAGACAAGCGCTAAAGAGAAACATTGTCACAAAATGCTACAGTTAATGTAAATTCACGCATTGGGACTGGTGCAGTTATTTTACCGTGCCTTGCAATGTTGTTAAGCTGATTTTGCCTTTATGTTATGTTATATTATGTTTATTAATAACATTATTGGGGAAATGACTTACATTTAAAGAGACAGTACTTTTGTAACATCTACTGTTGTTAAGAACACGCCGCTTTTCCTGCAACATTCTGGGTCATGTACCTGGATACATAAGGGCTTATTTAATAAGAGGTGCAAAATGTTTGCTGTGCTATTAATCAGCAACAGCCAATCAGATGTTATCAAATGATTTCTAATTGTAGTAGACCAGCAAAAAGGTGTAATCTGACTGGTTGCTGCAAATTAATAGCACAGGTGCATTTTTGCACATTTTATTAACTAAGTCCACCTCTTTCCCTGCCAGAGACGTCAAGTACCTACCCATGGCCTCTCTCTAATCAGCCTGCAGAATTACAGATTTCTCCACAATGCTGCGTAAAGTTACTGCTGATTTGAAAAGGCGAGGGTTAAGCTGGGGACACACCATAGGATTTCTTCGTTGGTGGTTTTCCAGTGCGTCTGATTCTAATGAATGGACAGTCAGATATCGATTGTGGCCGCCTGAAAAGAAACATCCAATATTTTGGGCTGATCGTCTGACCAATTAAAATGTTGGTCGTTGGTCATCCCACAATATCGTTAGTGTGTACCCAGCCTTTGAGATAGGCAGTAATCAGGAATTAAAAATCCATTAAGGCTAATTTATATTTTAGCTTTAGTTCTCCTTTCAGAGGGCAATGCAGACTGATGATGATACTTTTGAATGACACCCAGGATGGCTTCATGGTATGGTAAAGAGCTGGAATATTCCGTTATTAAATCAGCTGATCTGCCAAACTTACAGCCCTCCAGCTGTTTGGAAACTACGACTCCCAGCAGTATGCAGCCAGGGAATGCTGGGAGTTGTAGTTTTCAAACATCTGGAGGGCCGCAAGTTTGACATCCACGTGTCGGAGGATGGCTGGACTTTTTGTTTTCTTCACTAAAAAAGGACAATAAAACACTGACAGCGAGGGGAAGACAATGTGAAGGAGAAAGGGGTTATTGGTATTTTGGATACTCTTGATGGCTCGTCTCGGAGAGTTATTCTGGTCACAAATCCCTTTGTCTGCATCTGCTGACTGCCTGACTGTGGCCAATAGCATACTTTAACTGTTCTGTCACCTCCTCACATCGCATGCATCAGCTGTTGAGCTTTTGTTCTGGGCATTGTCGAACTAATCCACTGAGGCCACGTCTGCCGCGCAGTTAATAAAACACAAACTGCTTCTCAGACTGTCCAACATGAATATTTCAGGTGACTGCGGATACGAAACATAAAGAAACCTCCTTAACATGTCAATATTTTTGTGCTGCACAATGAGAAGACAATTTTCTTTCAATGGAATATGATGTCACAGTCTATTAAGATATGACTCTCAGCCTAAAGCAGCCAATATTGTTGCAAAATGATGTAGCCAATCAACATTTCTGAAAAACCAATGGGGAAATACCAACCCAAGTGCATCATATCTATTGAACGGAAACCACACGCAGCTGATTGGATTGTATGAATTGGAAGGGACAATAAAATCAACATGTGTATGTCTGCTTTAAGGGCTGGCACAGATTGGCTGGCACTCACTGGCCAACCGAGGCCTGGTTTTCCCTACTTTCTGAAACTGGGAACTAACATGGCGGCACAGTTATTTCAACCTCCCTGATCCTGATCAGGTTCACTGAAGACAACAGTTGTCGTGGGTTGGAAGTTACAAAACCTTGGTCTGGGCAATCAAATGGGCTGAAATATTGGATTGTGTGATTGAGTTGGACCATACTTCTCATATCCCACATCTCCTTCATATATTACGATATATGGATTCCCATAATTTTTAGAGCCCGTTCAATATACAGTATATTAATGATTGCACCCAGATTGTGTAGCTCACACATGGACCTATATGTATAAAAGTCACATGTATTGGTAGAAATCCAGATCTATGATGTACTACAGGACCATTACTCTCCAACATGGTAACAAACATAACATGAAAGAGGGACTTGCAATATATATGAATGAAAAAAATACATTTTCCAATCTCTTTTAAATATTGGAGATACAGCAGCAAAAGCTGCAACGTAACGTCATGCCAACTACAGATACCAGGCTCTGTGGCCTGAATTCCATATTTATCTTTTATCTGCCATTTTGGGTGGTTGCAGAATGACAGGGGCAGCTGTGTCCTTGGATACATCCAACCTATTGAAGTTAAGATCTAAACTTTTTGCTGGGTTCCCTTTAAGGTCGGAAAGAGTAGCTCAAGGCTTTATTGGCAAAGATCAAGGAGACAACCATTTTCTGGCTGTAATTCAGTTGACTGTGAGCACAGAGTGAATAGTTCTCTAAATCTCCCAATCCCCTCATAATGTTGGAGGGTTTCTGTTCGTTTACTGGCAGGAGAAACAAACTTAATTCTGCAAACTGACTAATGCCAAGTTATGTGACTTTAGCCTTAGAAGATCGGATATATTTCAAAACCAGCAGCTGGCCCGACACTCTGATGGGATATTGCGTAAAAAGGAAGAATGGAGAGAACTCTTTAAGGCAAACATGGGTTCTGCGCGGTTCTACTTCAAACACTCTGGCCTGGTACTAGCTATTCCCAAATATACTATAACTTGTGATTGGTCCATGGAGATTAAGATCACAAGGAAACTTTGCAGCTCCTTGTACATATATATATAGTACTATGACTTCTGCATTATATTACATTCTTTGCATGTGATAAAGGCCTGACTGGGAAGCAGTATACTATAGGGTGCAATTAGTGACATAATGCTATATTCTGGTTTCCCTTTGTTTACAGTCATTTTATTCAAAGGAAGCTAAATGGATATCGGAAGGCTCATCTTATTGCACCAGTGCAAGAAACTCAAAGTTTGGTGCTTAATGCAGTTATCTATTTGGATATTAATAAAATGTTGTGTGCTTGCCATCAAAGGATTCCCTCTTAAAGTGTATGTACACAAGGATTTTTGTTTTAATTGCCCTTAATTAGTAGTGCCTCATAGTGATTATTGAGCATGTATGCCCTCACAGATAGTCAGGTCTGATTAAAGAGGTGTCGGTAAAGAGAGGGAGGAGGATACTGAGCCTGAGCAATACAAGTACTGGATCAAAGACATGCAGCAATGCGCACACCTCAGAATAAGTGCTGCCTACATGTATTTAATTATAGATTAAAATAAGGAAAAGACTTTTTTTCAGTACATACCTGATGTCTTTTTCTCTTTCACTTATGAAGCCAACTTAGAAGCTTCAGAATGTTAAAATTGACAAAAAAATGTCCTACTGATACAGGAGGGAAGAAGATAACCAGTTCAAGTGCTTTACCTAGAATTCATTCACCCTTGTGTGCACATGATTCCTCTGAACAAACTCTGCGACCTCCTGCTGTTTGTTGAGTTAATATTGACTGAGGAGAAACCTTTTCTGCTGATAGCCAAGGCACATGTTGTCTTCTGCTAAACTTGGCTGGTTAAGGATACACTGATCAATCAAAAAGGGGAGATAAACCCACAATCGATCTCACCAGATCTGTGATACTGGAGAGGGGGCTGAATTGTAGAAACTGCAAAAATTATTATAAATAATATAGAAAAAAAGATATTTTAGAAAAATTTTCTTAATTTAAGATCCCTAGATGCTAATTTTCCTTATTACAGAGAAGCTGACTTTCCCTGTCTAGGGAGTAATGTGTTCTTTCTGTTTGCTTAAGGGGTCCATAAATGTATTTCTATGACATCATCCTTTAATATAATCTAGCCAATCAGCATTTAGCATCTACAATATTTGTAAAGGCAGGATATCGCTATTCTGTGATACCACACCATTGAAATGTTACGATCATGGCCGTACAAATACAATCGCAATCATACCTTTATAATCGTAAATGTGCGTTGTCCTATACAATACCATTGCAGAAGTTTACTACTACATGGTATTATATGGGTGATCGTTCATTAGTGGTTTCCAATATTGCGGGTTACATAAAAAATTAAGCATTAGGGAGAACTAAAGCTTAATAGAGAATACATGAATTTTTAACTAACTAATTGACGCATCTCTCAAACTGAATTTTAGAGAAATCATCTGCCTTATTGTGCAGGGTTCTGGATTTTACATTTTCCTGGGCCCAAATCTACACATTATTGCAAATTATGTAGCCCCTTCCTCTCCCTCCCTGCTGAGTGTCAATTAACTACTTTCTGATCAGTCTACAAGCTCTCTGTTCTCAAAACTGAGCAGTCTGAAAACCAATTGTTACTCATTAGGGAGGGCTGCAGAAAACAGGAAATGCCACATATATCATGTAAAAATCCCCCTGATCCATTAAAAAAAAAAAAAACTTTGGTGCCAGCATCTCTTTAAAACAAAGATACGTGTATTGCAACAATATCAGGTTCATACTTTAGCCATTATTTTAGGAAAATCAATAATCTGCTAGCTGGAGGTCTGTTTCAAGGTAATCTGGCTGGCAAGGGACTTGGTTAAACAGAACGAAGTTTTCTCAGTCAGATAAAGTTTGTAAATGGGTCAGTGTGTTGCAACCATGAAAGTTATGTGGCCTTCAAACATTCTGCTTCCATCTACAGCAATACCGGGTAAACACACTTTACAGTGATAAGACCAGTTCTCTATAGATTTGTTTGCAACAGACGTCCACCATGAATGATTGGTATTAACTGCCACTACAGCAACAAAGCCAATATCAGCTACCATGACAGACATCAGCTTCTCCTACAGTCCTACCAGGGCATCATAGAGCAATACCACCCCATGTATTTATTTATTTAGCTTACAAGACAATTAAAGCTTTTTAAGGTTTGGGGTAAAAAGAAGGGTAAAGGTCACTTTCGGTCAGCGCGTCCCCGCGGGGTTTAAAGAGTCACTTTGTTGGGTTTTTTTTTCTTTGCTCACAAGACTTTTCAGGAGATATAAGAGGAGACCTAGACATCTGTTCTTTAGAAATACAAGGAGATGGAGGGGAAAAAGGGAAAGAGAGCACAAGAAAATGCAAAGAGGAATAAATGAACAAGGCTTGACAAAGGAAGCTTTAGATTTGGGCATTCTTGTCTGGCAAGGAGGCAGTCACTAAGGCTAATGAAGCATTGGGGATGTGGGACGTATGCCAGCCTAACAAAGAAGATGTGCATCTACTCTGCAGATGTGCCAATGCCCTAGAGGGAAATAATGACATAATCACCATCAGTGTCAGACCAGACTGTACGCAAGGTGAAATGGGAGAAAATAAATAAATCTTTACAAGCTCTCGCTGCAGAGGGGGGGGGGGGGGACCTCAGTGTTCCATCTGCACCTCTACTGATCGTAACAAGAAGTTAAGGACTTCATTATCTTGCATTACACCTTTTAGGTCAATGAAGTTCATGTTCAGGATAGATTAGTTCAACAGATCCCACAATCCCTTGGCTGCTCAGGGGATGCTGGGGGATGTAGTTAGAAAAACTGTAAACCTAAAATAAAGATTGATTTATTTAAGAGAGTTTAAGCAAAATACACAAGACAAGTCTAATATTTCAGTTGTAATATACTGATGATCAGTGAGGCCATTTTATTATTGTTTAGTCACCTACTGTCAGGCCATGCTGGGGTTTTACATTCGGGTCACATTTGGCCTCTCTGTGTTTTCATTGCTATGTAATATCAATATACACGTTGGTTAGTTGGGTTAGAGTGTAAGCTCATTGGGTCAGAGGCTAATGAAAAACGTGGAGGAGTTATACCAGGGCTTTCTAAATAAAGGAGTCAGGGTGAACTTTCACCTAGCAGCATTGATTTGCAAAAGTTACAAATGTCCCATTTCATCCCCTTCATGAACTTGGCCAAACATGGTACAGAGTCCATCTGTAATATGCAGTGATTTGGTCATATACTGTATATATGACCTCCCCGAACATCTACATAGGGGACAGTTTCTTTGGGAAACTCCTAAACTACAACAATTGCTGTTGGATCCTAATTGGAACCTATGATTTGTACCCAAACTGATTTTGCAACCAATGAAGGGGCCATGATGGAGTCAGAATCAGCCATTGGGAGGCATACAGGTAGAATTAATTGATCCATTTAGTGTCAGCTTTAATGTAATATCGCTTTAAGGCCCTTTAAGAAAATGAAAAAATGTCCACCCTGAAAATGAAAATGCAGGAATTCTTACCAACTTACCTTACCAACACCGATCCCCCCACTGGCATGTTTGCACCTTCTCTGCCTGCCGTGACTGGTGGTTGCTACATGTGAGAACTAGGAAGAGGGATCGGTATTTGTAGGCGCATCGGATGAAAAGGTTATTTGTATATTGTGAAATACAGATTAAACCCAGGGCCTGCCTACCCGTGTCTAATGCCAAGTCTATAGAGGGTCCTAATAACTAGAGTTGTTCGAAATTGTTGAGTTTCGTTCCATTTTTAAAATTTGAAAACTAACCCATAGAAGTCTATGAGAGAAAAAAATGTGAAAGTTTCTGTCCATTTTGAGGGCCAAATAGTAATAGTCGGTTACTGTAAATGACACAGAGACCTGGGCAATGGTCTGGGGAACCCGGAAATAGAACCAAAACTTATTTTAAAACTATCTTTCCTCATGATCGGGCTGTTTAAGAGCTTCCGCATTCTATTTTCGAGAGTTACCGAAATCGAGCGCTAGTTTCGAGGGTTACTGATATTATAAATTTGAGGGTTACTGAAATCGATCAATACTTTCGAGGGTTAACAAAATCAATCATTACTTTCAAGGGTTATTTTAATGGTTTCGATTTCGATAATTGTCTAGTTTTGATTTAAATCGAAAATTCGGAAAATCCGGGTTCCATGAAATCCGGGAGTTCCGAAAGTTTCGTCTGGACTTCGAAACCCTCAGATTCGATTCGAAACCGGTTCTATTCGAGCCCACATTAAATCTCTACTAATAACCAATCAGGACCTTGCTTGCTGTTTAATTTTAAAAACAATGGCGACAGAATCAATTGTATTTAATAGGATGTATTTAAAAGCCATGACTGAGAACACCAAAGTGACCCTTATTAACGGAGAGCTGCTTGAAGTGAATAACCCTAGGTGTCTGTGTTAGTGCACCTGCCTGGCTGTTCTATAAGTGACTTATGGCAGTTTAAAGCAAACGTTTGCTTGAGAAAGTAAAAAACAAACAAACAATAGAGCGAAACCCCTAGGAGAATCTGAAAACAAAGAACTTGGCTTTGTCGGTGTCTCTTTTCATTGCTTCCAATTAAAGATTCATAAGAAAAACTTTAAATGTTTGATGAGCCCTTTTTCATGCATTACGGTATTAGCAGCATCTACGTACGATAGGATCTACAGTTACTTTTTAAGTACAGGGAACTTGTTGCATGTTTAGCAAAGGGCGGCCCTTTGTAACCTGCGCTTGGTTTGGTATTTAAGATGATCCCCCAATGCAATAAGTTAATTCTAGAGAAAGGGAAATTACCCTCCCCCAAGTCCAATTCATATCTAGAAACAGAACCCCCCAAACTAACAAATATTTAATTCTTTCCCTGACATCCCTGAACTGAGATATTCCTATTAATCCTTGCTAGCTACTGTGCAGATAGTTGCCGCTTCCTCTGCAAGCTCACAAATCCACAGAGGAGGCAGTTTGAGAAGCAGCTGAAAAGTCATTGGCCGTGACTGATGACTGCTACCCGGAAGGATCAGAAAGAAAATAACTACCTTCGAGGAGCAAGAGGAATTTCTCAATTTAGTGACATCACGAAAACTTTTAAAATATTTTTTGGGGGGATTGTGGGTTGTAATGCTACTAGATATAAATTGGAATTGGGAGCTAATTTCTTACCCTTAAAGCTAATTTCTAAATGGGGCCCTTTAAAAAAAAATATTGTACAACAAAGTACAAATGACTATATTGTGTAATGGATAATTTTGTACCAGCTTACCATACCAGCTTAAGAGATAAATAAAATAATTTTAGGCTATTGCAAAATTTGGACTTTCTCTGAAAAGTTACATGGACATGGCATCATTGCAAACAACCATAGGTTTGTATTGAGCAATCGCCCCCTTGACCCTTGTAAACCCTGAGACAGATAGTTTATTTTTAAAAGAAACTTTCAAATGTTAGTTAAAGCAGAGACCTGTTTGCTAGATGCTGCACCAGGCAAAAAATATCTAGATGCTGTACCACACACCTGTTTGCTAGATGCTGCACCACACACATATTTGCTAGATGCTGCACCACACACCTATTTGCTTGATGCTGCACCACATACCTATTTGCTAGATGCTGCACCACACTCCTATTTGCTAGATGCTGCACCACATACCTATTTGCTAGATGCTGCACCATGTACTGCTGTTTGTATTAAGTTCTACTGCAAAATATTCAGGAAATTCATGCAAACTTCATGTAAATATGTCAAACGAATAGTTCTACCAAGTCTATGGCCTAAGGGGAGTGTAGGGCTGCCATATCCCATGTTAAAAAACACTGATCTAGGTGGGAAAGTTTGGCGTCCCATTCAATTAATAAAAGCAGTATTTATTTTTTAATTGTGTATTTTTTTATACATCACTACATAAAGACCAGCCTGTTACCTTATGCTAGTTTTCATGGCTATCTAATTTGTTATATAGAATATAGTATTGAATACTATGCAAGGAAAGACTATTCATATCGGCAAATCTTAAAGCTACAGACATCATTGCAAATCAAATGCTGATTTGGCATATTTATCCTATAAAACACATTGAGGATTATTAATTAAGAGGTGGAAAGGAATTACCAGTGTTATTAATTTGCAGCAACCAATCAGATTTTGGTGGTATTTTGCCCCTTTTATTAACTAAGCCATATTGGGAGTAAAAGTAGAGACAATTCCCTGTATCTTTTTAAGTTGAATACTTAATGAGGCTCGATCATCTCTCATTTGCAAATACTAGTTTAAAACCTGATTATTTGCTCTTTAATCTATAAATGGACAAGCGTATTGATTTTTTCCTCTGTAAACTGTAACTGTGGACAGCTGCTATATTAAGCACAGCATCCTTTTTTCTTTCCTATTGATAACTTTTATGTGTCATAAAGGAGACGTGAAAGTCAGACAATAGACATGGACGGCACGCACTGCCTTTGAACTTTCCTCATCTCAGAAGGGCAATTAATTACCAAGGCCTTAGGGGTAGGTCACAGTAAGGGAAAGCCCACTGCTGGCGCTGGTTCTATACGACCGAGGCTGTCAGGTGACAGGGAAGAAGATTCAAGGGGGGGGGGGTGGCATTGACTAGAGTTTGGGCGGTGAAGAGAAAAAGGATTGTTTTGCATGGGGCTGTTATCACAATTATTGTATTCTCAATGTGAAATTGTCCATATACAAAACACAAGGACTTTAAGGAATTAAGAAAAAAAAAAAAAAAAAGGAAGCGCAGGGTTGGTTACAGCCAAACGACTTCTCTGTGGTGTGTTAAATTGGACTGGTCTTTTCACCAAATCATTTCAAAGATGCAAAACAGACAAACACAAAGAGTTGGAGACTTTTTCTCCTACATTAAATAGAGTAACTGATAAGGTCAGACATATGATACCTAAAGACATGAATCTGTGAACTCTTCAAGTCAAAGGACTTCTCTGTGCACAATCTTTCAAAGGGCCTAGATCACAGAACTCCACTGAATCCGCTTTAAACTTTATGAAGCAGGAGGAGAAAAAGCTCTAAGTAGGGAAGCCTGACAGAAGAGCCTTGAACTATTTTCTGAAGGAAAGATGAGACCCTCCATAGGCAGCCACAAAACATCTTTTTTTTTTTTTTCCCAAAGGCTCTTCTGAACTTTGATATGTGCCAAGACACCGCTATTGAAAGCTGTATAATTATGTGCTATACCCACTCTAGAAAATGCTTTGTTAATCCCAACAAAGAACAATAAGAAAAAGTAAAAATCTGCGTTACACTGTATCTTTTTCTTTAAGGATGTTAAAAAAAAATAAGGTCACGACACGGTAGAACTAATAGAGCTGTTGAGTAAGGTTGTTTTGAAAGTGCATCTCATAGAGTTTTAGTTGGAAGAACCCCTGACAAAAATAAAAGAATGGAAGAGGCAACACATGTAACAAAGGTGTTAAAACAAAGATGACAAAATCCACTTTGTACATCTTTTTCTATCGATAAACATTTACAGCAAAAAGAAGAGCATTGAAAGGTGATTATCAAGTTAAAACATTATATACTATAAGGGAATATTGGAAATAATTGGAATAACTGTCCACGTTGTGAGTTCTCTATGTGAGTGAAACGCGTTGGACAGAATTTAGGACTAAAAATTAATATTTTAGAGACCTTCTAGACATTCTTTCTTCTAGAAGCAGAATTGTATCCACCTGAATTTCGGCTACTTTCAGGAAAAGTACAAAATGTAAATACCTAAAACCTTTCACCTTACAACAATAGATGTTTAGCTATAGTTTTCTAAACAAATGATTTTCTGACTTCCCTATCGCTTGATAATTTATTATAAGGTCTTAATAGTCTTTAAAAAGAATGTTGAAGTTTTCCTTTATTTTTATTTTTTGCTGTTTTTAAATTAATTTTGATCCTGCTGTAGATACCAGGTTAACTTAAATTAGCAAAAATGTTGTGCAGGAGAGATCAAGGAAAAAATGAGAGTGCAATCAAAATGGACTATACAAAATCTAGGTAAACACGTCTAGTATGACATTTAAAACTACATGCTGACATGACTGACCCTATCATCAAAATAACAAACATTAAGAAATATATCTACTGCTTTGCACCAGTTCTTTTTCCTTGTTATCCAATAAAACACTTCTCATAACAATGCACTTCTTGAAAGTTAATTCTCTTTTTTAGAAACATAAAGGGCTATGTTCCGAGAGTTGCTATCACTCTCTATTGCCCCCTTTAGGAATGGACTGAGCTGATAGTGGCTCTCAGTGCATTGTGCCTTTTGCGAATCTTTAGCACCAGGTATCTGCTGGCGTTAGAGATTATCAGGGTTATTCAATAAAAGTTCTTATCGTTTAAAATGGTGCTAATTTTGTCCCAAACAATCAGATGTTAGCTTTCATATGTTACATAAGTTCTGATTGGTTGGGGCAAAATTAGCACCATTTTAAACAATAAGAACTTTTATTGAATCTCCCTGTATGTCTTAAAAACCTGTTAACGGCTTAGTACATTGGTTGCGTCAGTTACGTGACACAAATTTTGCGTAATGTCACAAGTGCCGTTAGTGGTGTCTTTAAGTCACATTAATGCTTGATACATTGGTTAATGTGACTTTAAGACACAAATAGCTGATAACGGTTCTCAGTACATAGCCCTAATAGTTTGTCCAAGTTGAGTAGGAAGCTGAGCTTAATCAGTACACAGTACAAAGTTGGTAGTGGAATGCACACAGGGCTACTTCCATGGATGAAGCTAATACATTTTCCATCTTGAGAACTTTTCTCTGTGCACACCCACTAGACCACCGGCAATGCACATGCTCAATTTGCTTTTCATAAGATTTTAAATACATTTAGAGTTATTTTTACTGTCACTATCATTCGAAAAATAAACTTTAGACTTTTAGTATTTATGCAGTTCTAATAGCCAAGAGACGCCTGTATGTATATATGTTTTGTGCTAGCACGCCTACATTAAAATGATATTTTTGACTGGAGAATTTGGATATCATTTGAAATTTTAGATAGACAAGTATTCTGCTTCTGTAAGCACCCCAGGGCCTGGCTCATAATGCTGCAGTAAAAATAGCAGGAGAAAAAAATCTTCAGCCTTCATTACGACTTTGCTTATAGCAGGGCAAACTACAGGGAGCTAGCAAGCCAGTGACACTGTTTATAATGGGATAAGTTCATTGTTTAATCACCTCCTAGTATATAACCTATACTACAAGTATATATGAAAGTCAAGAACATTTTCAAAACACGCTGGGGTGACACAACCGTATAATGCAGAAGGCGGGACTTTAGACAAATAGCATTGTACTGGACTTTATTAACATTGAAAGATCAGCAAAGTGAGTCTGGAAGGAACTAGGGCTAAATAAAGCAAACGCGCCGTTTGCTAAAACCTAAGGGATCCAATTTCACCGTAAGCTCCCTATTTTAATGTTCACACCAAGGAGGTCAATGTTGTAGGGAGGTCTGTACAATTCCTTTATTTTAATAATGGAAGGATACTGCTAAACAGATATGCTTTTCTTTTTTTAATTCAGATTTTATAAGAACCTCCTATATGCCTTTTCAAAAGACAAATAGGTGCTAATCCGAACTAGAGTTTATTTTCTATGTCATCACTTAGTGGACCTGGGCAACCCTAATAATCAATTAAAAGACTAAAACTTGATGTCATTGTGGGTTCTGCTCCTCCTCTTATACCCAAGCTCCTCTGCTTCTGGTGACACCTTAAGACTGGCCAAATCTTTAGCTACTACAGTTTCCATGGACATGAAACAGACTGACCTCACTAGCAACAGAGGACCATTGGAATGAAATGTGAGAAAATTGTTTGTTAAATGTAACAGGACAGGCCAAAACAATATTTTAACTTTCTTTTTCCTTTCTGATGTAGTTGCAGTCTAGCAATAGCTTCAAATAAACATTAACCCTGATGGATAATATTTGTTCAATGTAATTTCAAAAACATTCAGGGATGTTTAAAGAACCAGAGAAGCTTCTAACTTCTAAGTGACCTTTGACCAGTAGATGTCCTTGGAGTATGTATGTAAGAAGTTTTTAATGTTCGTGTTGAGAATGTCTAGCATTATTTTCTGTGGTGTTAACGGATAGCAGTAAGTCCCAAGTGCAATGCAATAAATAAGTTACTTTAGTTTTACATCCGAGCCCCCCACCCCCAAACTACCATAACTCTAAACGTATTAATTGCCATAACCTTTTATTATTAACCTAGAAATAATGGTACCAAGATTTACTCTTTACCCATAGAGACCTCAGGATATTGATAGACATGATAGTCCATTTGTGATCTACCATAGAGTGTGGGGGGAAGACACAACTCTTCGCTCTACACATCCCGAGATGCAGTAAATCGCTGCGATCCCTCATGGAATCGTGGTTAGGTAAAATGCGCCATTTTGCATCTCCATTCCATAGGCGTTTCGTTTTGCTCTACATGATAGCGCAAAACTGTACCTAGCCTATATGAAATAGTCTACACTGTGTTTTTTTTCAAAATGTTTAGAAAATGGTGCAGGCAGACCACTCTAAACTGATACACTGGGTAGCATGACTTAAACAATTTCATTACTACATCTCCGTGTATATATTTCTAAAGTAAAGAAAAACTGTCAAAATAAAATATTGGTTAAATATTTTATTTCTCAATGAAAAGTTCTGTTTCGAAAATTTTTTGATCCACGGATTTTCGAAACTGGTAGTTCCAGAATCAGAACCAGGTTCGTTTCGAAACCAGGATTCATCACTAGGGCACAAATGCCTACATGTCTAAACGATGGATGAAGACTACAAAGCATGGCCAGTAAATTGATATTTACTGGTCCAATGGAGCGGAAAATACAGAAAGCAAACATTCTATTGGTTACTGTGATTTACTGAGCCAGGGAAGACTCCTTCTATGTAATTCCATGTAATATCTCCGCCCTTTACTCTGGGGAACCTGGGAGTAAGAAATTACTTCTTGTTTCTTAGAATTTGTGGGCAATGCTATTCATATAGCATGAGACTGCAAGATTCCTTCTGTTATAAGAAGTTGTTTCTCCATGTAATTTCACAAACAGTGGAAGAAATCGAAGAAACCATTTAAGATTAACATTTTTGCATGCAAGTATACATTCACTCAAGATTATGCATGACAATAATAATTTGCATGATGGATTCCCAGTAACAGGGAAAAATGCATACCTCAAAATCATTGGCTTTGTTGTAGTGCATGTTCAGAGCTCGGTACAGCTCGCAATCTCGGGTAATGGAAAGCTCTTCAGTGCTGGTGACCCCATCGTTAATGGCTTGACGGGCATATTTCTCCATCTGAATGTAGTAAAACTCGCGGAAATTGCTAAACCACTTGATTAGCTGGGAGGTAATGCATCTGTTGAACTGTAATAAACAATTCAATGAAATGAATATATGTACACTGTAAACATGATATGGTGACAAAAATACTTAATAGAATAAAAATCATTAAGACTGTGTTCTTATGTGTTGGTATATACAACAATGTTGGTCTTCTATAAAATAGTGGTCACCATAATGTCAAAATAAGAGATTTGTAATGAGTATTGAAGGATCACTAAACCACAAAACACTAAAAAAACTTTTCTTATATCTTATTACACAAGTCCCATGTAGTATCTGCTACATATATCACTATATTGGTAAATGTTTATAAAAACATTATTTGGGCTAATGAATTATTATATTTTTTTCTTTCCTCCATATTCATATACATAGGTCTATTATTATTGGTGTAGATTATGCTTATGAAGAATGGAACTTACTTTGGAGGGATCGGAATGTATTTCCGAGGGTTAACGAAAGTTCAAGGTTATTTTCAGTAACCCTCGAAATAATCTCGAACGTTTGATAACCCTTGAAAATACAATCAGAAACTACTTTGGAGATTCCGATGGTATTTTCGAGGGTTATCGAATGTTTGAGGTTATTTTTGGTAACTCTCAAGAATACCTTCCAAAATCACGAAAACCAAACCATCCGCCCGGTTTTCGGACAGAAGGTTCAGATTTTGGAACCGAGGGATTCCGTCCGGTCTGAGCCGGACCCAGATCTCATCTCTAATTATTTATCTGGAATAAAGATTTATTTTACTCTGCAATAAATAAGTAGACCAAACTAAAAACAATTCAAAATTAAAGTGTCAGCTTTAAATTCCTTATAATGATATTATTATATGATATATAAGGATAGGCCTAGTAAGTTTTAAATCAATTATTTTCTATGATAGTATGACAAACTTTATGTATAGGAGTTGACTTAAGCTTAAACCCAGCGTGTAGCTGCATTATTTTGATTGGCCTCTGACAGGTGTATACTCTTACTACAATGGCTCATCATGGGTTTGCTTTTTCACGCTGCTTTCATAGTCACCTAATGGGAACAAATCAATTAAATGTGATTTTAAGAGGGGCACAAAATCCAAAAGTCCTAAGAAGTTAGTTACACTAAGATCACTTTATGCAAACAATCTTCACTATGGATTAATTATAATCATCTCCAAAACCAAAATGATAAAATATTCTACCACACATGTTTAAAATGGAGGAATTTGGATTTGCCTGATATGGTACGATCAATCCTTAAATTGTTTCAGGATCCTTGGAATCAAGGGTAAAACGTGTAATATATGTAATATACATTCCCTACAGATATTAAAAACTGTGTCTATGGGCTTTGTTTCACATCGAGGAAGGAAAGTTGGCCATCCAGTCCTTTGCTCTAAAAATGCAGTCATGTTTCTCCTCATTAGGTCTCCTGAGAAGAAAACCCATTTATATAGAAGGCAATCCCTTATGCACAATAAAAACATTCAGTAACACGAGCCGCTGTGAAATCTGTTAGATGGAACTTCCCCATTGGCATAGATAATAATCTCAAGTACACAGATCTGTGTTCAGATGATTTGATTTTATGTTTTTTATCATAAATAAAAGAATATTTAGAATGGTAACTTCATAAATGTATCATCATGTTAAATTATTTGAACTAATCGTAAACGTTTTTTTACTCAAGCTGTAAATATAATTTCTACAGGGAGATTCAATAAAAGTTCTTATCATTAAAATGGTGCTAATTTTGCCCCAACCAATCAGATATTACTTAACATTTGAAAGCTAACATCTGATTGGTTGGGGCAAAGTAAGCACCATTTTAAACGATAAGAACTTTTATTGAATAACCCTGCTAATATTTTCCAAGACCCAACTATAGCTTGAATATCATTGACACACATGCGATTGCGGAGTATGTCATGTGGAGCACAATGGCGTATGAACGCCCATTTTGGCCAAGTATCCTTAAGTGTATGGGCGCTCAATCAGGCATCGTTGATGATTCAAACTGGTGGATCATCTTTGCTGCCCAAACGAAAGGGCGTTTTGGCTGACCAAGTACCCATACATTACACGATTGCTGTCCGAAATGGCCATTTTTTACACCACTGTGTGGTTCGGGTTAAAGCCCACAATTGCATGTGTATATGGACCTTTACAGATGGAGTATTGGGTGCTTTAAACAATAGAGTACTGTGGATAAAGTTCTTAATCAAGGGCCACAGGTCTGTTTGTATTTGATAAACCTTTTTCCAGCAGTTGTTGGTGCACTACCCATATGTAATCAGTATAGGAGGAATTATAAGGGCTTGTGCCATACATACATACCAAACAATGGGTGCTGCCTATCTTTCTGTCTCCCACAGGCTTTCTGGGATTGGAGTTTTAAACTTTATTTATTCTACTTCTTTATTAACCAGGGTTCCTTAACCTGTGGCAATTTACAGGCCAACAAAAAGAAAAAAGGCTTGTAGACAAAGGATGGTTTTACTTGACCTGTCAAGACCAGCAACAAAACCCAGCTCTTCCCTAGCCCTGTCCATAGTTTTAATCAGAACACCAACGTAGAAGTGGCAGAAATTGCTGCCAAATCAGACAAGTAAAATATAAAACCTCCTTCTACAAGATCAATCCTTAGTGAATTAGGGCAAACAGCAAATAAACCATAAAGACATTTTAAGGCTTGTGAACTCCCTACATGAACTGTGATATTTATATCTCCAAAACACATGTACTGAGCTATAATTACAGTCTGATCAGAACTGTGCAGCCAATGGCCCACTAAATAGTACTGAATCTTATTTTAAAATTCTAATTACTTGATTAGGGAATTCCATGCATTTCCACAATTTATTATTTACATTACTATATGGATACCCCAGTGTTTACAAATAAATCCAATTTCACAAGGGAGGTTCTTTAAAGGAGAATTTTACTGACAGTTTTAGAATTCCTCCCCTTCATTAACATATGTTCTCCAATGTCAGAGATGGGAGAATTGTCAGTGACAATGAATATGGGAGGAGCCAGAAAAAAATCAGTCAGTGCACAAGTATAATTTTTTTTTTTTTACATTTTCCTCTGGGATTATTATTGTCTTAATAAGTCAACATTATAATTATTAAAATATGTAATTGAACAATTGCTTCATGTAAGGAAAGATGTCCAGGAAATTTATCACTAAACAAATTAGTCTCCAGTAAACACTTTTGTTGAGTTGATATCGGCTATTTCCGATTTGCAAGGGAGGAAACCATTTCTTCAAGGCTCCATGGCTGTGCAATCTCCAATTCTAAGGCACATGTCTTTTTGAATTCCCTGAGCAGATGAAGGCCTCACTTGCCAAGCCAAACCTAATAAACCAAAAGCTTTAAATCTTGTATAGTGATATGAATCCCCCATGCCTATTGTCATTAGATGAATTCACTTTTCCAAAGCCCCAGAAAGAGATGAACATTAATCAAAAATCAACAAAGAACACTTATCAAACACGGACCATGAGAACATCCAGGACTCATCAAGATGACAGCTAAAGTGTGCATTGGGGCTGTAATTACTGTGCAGAAAGTTGTTTCTATGTTAACAAAGATAATGAAGTGAATAAAAATTCATGGCAGGAAATCTGAGGAAACAGAAGCAGAGGAGACTGGTCTTTTTCCCAAAAGGACATCTTGCATCTTTATTGCCATGTGGTTGCAAGAGTCCTTACAGATAATTGACCAGAAAAATGATTAAGTCATCGTGAAATTGCTTCTGCTTGCAAGAGTTCAAACGTGTACTTAACCTATCCAAGAATTATATTTTATGCTCTGCGTGTCTGGTCTGTTTCTATTCAGCCTCGCGGGGGGAACCTGATTTAAAAAAAAAGACAAACCGAAAGACCACGTTGATCTGATCCCCCCCACAACCCCCGGATCTCAATAGGACTTTAAACCCATTACGAGATCTGCTAGATTTCTGAGTTCTTTCCATTTTATCATTAAAATACAAGGTCCCATTTTTCCAGACATTGAGATAAGGATGACAGGTCCCCGTGATGGCTTACTGTGCCTTTTTTTTACCTCTAAATTCTCTTAGAATAAGAAACAAAACAGTACAAAATGATAGCAGACTGTGTGCGCTGGGGAATAAAAATTGCTTTGACATGGAGATTAGGCTCCTGTATTGTTACAAGACATTGTCTCACTTGGGTAAGAGTACTGTAGAGAATAGAGGGGAAAAAAATTGAAAGGGTATTTTTTTTTTTTTTCTAGAATGGCCACAAATGACCTAATGAGAACAAGACACGTAAGTGTGCATGCCATCATTTAGCAGTAGGGCATAAAGAGAGATTTAAAGCGTTTTGTTGGAATGAAAGAATAAAGGAAGGGAGACAATAAGGGTGGATAGTAGAAACACCAGACGACAGAAACTACAAGGCACGCAGAATAACAAAATGGAACAACCCAATGGATAAACTGCGTGTTTAATGGGTTTTTGTGAACTCATTTTAAGTTTTTTTTTTTCAGATTGTGAGCTTTGATGACCTAATCTTATCTAGCAGCACAATATTTCTTTGGAAAGAAAACTGCACGGAATATGTTCAGGGCTGGATTTCCCACTAGGCCACCTAGGCCATGGCCTAGGGCGCCACAGCCACCAGGGGCGGCAAAATAAAGCAAAAAAAAAATTTTTTTTTCAAGTTAGGCCGTATTGCATCCCCATATTAAACTTACACAACGCACATTATTTGGCACACAACAGAGCCTTACCGGTCTCTGTTAAATGTGCAGTGATTGCTGATTTGCTATGGGCAGAAGGTCCCTCTCCCACTCACAAAGCTCCGCTTCAGTCAATGAATTGCCGCGTATGGGGGGGAGGAGAACAGGAAGTACAAGTTAGCTGGCCTAGGGGAGAAAAAAGTATAAATCCGTCCCTGAATATGTTCCATACTTCTCAATAACGAAGGCTGCTAACCAGTTGTGCATACCTAGAGGGCCACCTTAAAAACGCCTCTAAGGTCAGTGGGACTGTCAATAGTGTGGTTGAATTAAGTTTCCCCATTATAATGCTACTTGTGGTTGAATTAAGTTTCCCCATTATAATGCTACTTGTGGTTGAATTAAGTAGCCCCATTATAATATTACTTGTTGGTATGCTGTCTAACGCGTTGCCAGAGATCTTTAACTTTCTATGTAGTTTAAATTAGATCCCTAAGAAATAAGAGATTCCAGATGGGCTTGATTCTAGATTAGAATAATAGAGGACGCATTCAACTCTAAAGCTGGGTACACAAAAAGAGATCCTTTATACTGGGCCGACCGATCGAAGGACTGTCAGTTGCGACAGTCCATACAGGACTGCACAAATGGCCATGGTTTTGGGGCAAAAACCTATGCAATTTATTTCAGCATGACCGATCGATAGTTCAGTGTATCGGTCGGTCATGCTGAAAATTATTGCATAGGTTTTGATCGCGCCAATTAATTGCATGGTGTGAACCAGCTTACACTGATCAACACAATGGTGTTAGCTTACAGGGAGATAGACACAAAATCATCTGAACAAGGCCAAACTAAAACTCTGATTTCAAGTTACAGCAATGATATTGCATCCTGAAAGTGTCTACATGGATATAAATAAACTAATTGGAGAGGTTTTTTTAAAGGTATATAGCATAAACAGTCAAACCAACTCAGAGAGACTATGGGGCCTATTTATTAAAGATCCACATTTTCAGATACAGTGGAACATTTTTGAACACCACTCTAAAATTGATTATTATTTTCTAGAAATAACTTAAAGGGACCATACTCGTGCAGTAACTGACAGCTTTCTGACTCCTCCCTCAGTCTTCCCTTCCCTTTAATTGAACAATTGACACTATAAAAATAATTGACACTTGAAAAAGGACTGAGAGGAGTCCGAAACATGTCATGTGTTTTTTTCCACAATAAATAAGCTTTTTGCAACTATCTTTTGAAGTTGCCTTTTGTCGACTGATACCAATCAACGTATTTCTTTTACCATTGAGGTGTTGGAACACGACACAGGGGATCCTACGACCACGCCATTACGTATTACTGAAAACCCACTTTTTGTAGCTTCCCTTTAATTAACATATGATCACCTATGTCAGATGTAGGAGGAATGTCAGGGACACTGACTGTCTTTAGTATAGTTTCCCTTGAATGATAGACAATTTAAACAATTTTGGCTATTACTGAATCACACTTCTTTAGCAAAAAAAACCCTCTTTAACACACATTATTATATTCATATGTAGAGATGGAATCCGGGTCAGAATCGGAACTCCTTTACTTTAGAGGGATACAGAATACACAAGGCTACTTTCGAGGGTTACCGTATTACCCTAAGTAGCCTCAAATAAACATGCGGAAGCCCGAAAATAACTTGCGTGAAGGAGATTTTATTTACATTTTGGAGAATTGGACGTGTTCCCCTGACCATTTTCCAGGTGCCTAAGCCATCATCAGTAAGTTACCATGCTTTATTTACCCTTACTTTACTCTGAACCTCTGGATTCCCCCCCCCCCATTGACTCCTTTGGGTCTTCAAATTTTTTCAGCATTAAAAAAAACCCACAAACGAGACTCTCCGGGTTCGAACATCTCTAATCATATGTAGCATCTGCTAATGTTTCCCAGCAATTATTATATCTCATGTTTTAGATCGGGGTTTCAAACATCTAATAAAATTCTGAAAGTGCCCCAATGTAATCTATTAATCTTTACACTATATGATAGTAAAATATAGTATAAAATATCAAAGATACCAGTAGATCGGGGGAGACAACGACCAGCAATCTATTATAAAAGGAGTATTGTAAACTATAAGGGGACCAAATTCCGGCATTCACTGATGGCCTTCAGCTACAAAGAACCTTCAAAATGACGTGGGCTTTATATGATGTGAGCAATCGTATAACATACCCAAAGATTGATCATTTATTTTGTTTTTGGGCTAGAACAACCTTCCAACAACGTCCCAATGACAGACTAGGATAGACAGACTAGGATAATATGAATGAATCAACTCTTTTTTTTGTAAACAAATTCCTTAGATCACTTTGGAACCTAATATTCTCAATGTAATATATAGGAAAAGTTCGTGAAGAATAAACATTATTTGGATTTTCCCTGATATAAAGTTTATTATAAAGGTTTTTTTTTTATTGAAAGAATTAAAATAAACTGTCAAAGAAACAGGGAGATTCAATAAAAGTTCTTATAGTTAAAAATGGAGCTAATTTTGCCCCAACCAATCAGATCTTAAACATTTGAAAACTAACATCTGATTGGTTGGGGCAAAATTAGCACCATTTTTAACAATAAAATCTTTTATTGAATCTCCTTGAATGTTTTCACTTCCATTTCTCTTGCTTCGGGCATAGAAATGTATGTTGTGATGTTACAGCAAACGGTCTGAATTAAAAAAAAAACTGTATATATGTCAAAAATTAACTTCTAACAAATTTCCACACAATGATGTTTTGTCTGTTTTAAAAAACATAAACAAGAGAAAACATGAGCGGTTCATTTTCATAATTATTATTACCATCTCTTTTGTCTGTCGGACAAAAGAGAGAAGAACGATCAATTGTTTTACAAAGAAAAGCGAAGACATCTGTAATGCGCTGATGTGTTAGTGCAAAAACTAATCACGACTAACAAGAGCCTGTGTTTCTGCCCAGGCAAGATCTTAACTGGCTGAGGAATATTTCCCACGGGGTGAGCCTGCCTCAATATGGGCAGGAAGGACTCCCTAAATATCCCATCATTACAGGGTCAAAGGGATTCAAGTAAAGGGACTATTTACAAATAAGATTGAAATAAATATAAGATATGACAGACAGATGGACAGACAGGCAGATAATAGATAGTGGGAGAGAGAGAGAGAGTAATAGAGAGAGAGAGAGGGAGAGATAGATAGACAGACAGACAGACAGACAGACAGACAGACAGACAGACAGACAGACAGACAGACAGATAGATAGATAGATAGATAGATAGATAGATAGATAGATAGATAGATAGATAGATAGATAGATAATAGATAGATAGACAGACAGACAGACAGAGAGAGATAGATAGTTAGACAGACAGACAGACAGACAGATAGATAATAGATAGATAGATAGATAGACAGACAGACAGACAGATAGATAGAGAGAGAGAGAGAGAGAGAGAGAAAGATAGATGAATAGATAAATAGAGAGAGAGAAAGAGAGAGGGAGAGGGAGGTGGATGGATGGATGGATGAAGAGAGAGAGATATACAGAAAGAAAGAAAGAAAGAAAGAAAGAAAGAAAGAAAGAAAGACTGCAGAAAGACAGACAAAGAGACAGAGAGACAGACAGACAGACAGACAGACAGACAGATAGAAAGATAGATAGATAGATACTAGATAGATAGATAGACAGACAGACAGACAGACAGATAGATAGATAGATAGATAGATAGATAGATAGATAGATAGATAATAGATAGATAGATAGACAGACAGACAGACAGACAGATAGAGAGAGAGAGAGAGAGAGAGAGAGAGAGAGAAAGATAGATGAATAGATAAATAGAGAGAGAGGGAGAGGGGGGTGGATGGATGGATGGATGAAGAGAGAGAGATATACAGAAAGAAAGAAAGAAAGAAAGAAAGAAAGAAAGAAAGAAAGAAAGAAAGACAGGCAGACAGAATGACAGATAGGCAGAAAGACAGACAAAGAGACAGAGAGACAGACAGACAGACAGACAGATAGAAAGATAGATAGATAGATAGATAGATAGATAGATAGACAGACAGACAGACAGACAGACAGACAGACAGACAGACAGATAGATAATAGATAGATAGATAGACAGACAGACAGACAGATAGATAGAGAAGAGAGAGAAAGATAGATGAATAGATAAATAGAGAGAGAGAAAGAGAGAGGGAGAGGGGGGTGGATGGATGGATGGATGAAGAGAGAGAGATATACAGAAAGAAAAAAAGAAAGACAGGCAGACAGACAGACAGAGTGACAGATAGGCAGAAAGACAAAGAGACAGACACAGACAGACAGACAGACAGACAGACAGACAGATAGATAGATAGATAGATAGATAGATAGATAGATAGATCCAATGACCTTTACAGGTCTGTTAATGCTTGCAATGCCCTGCCAACATATACAAATGACTATTGAGTGCCATCCCTATAATAACATTTGCTAGAGCTACAGAGTTCAATCCCCCCCCCCCCCTGCCCCCAGCACATTTTCCTATGCTGTGTTTTTATTTAGCTTATGGAGCAACTTCCAGTTTTACAGTGTCAGGTAAATCCAGACTGGGAGAATGGAACATTCCTTCTTCATTGACATAGACGTGGAAAATGCAGCACCTTAAAGGCAGATAGCTAAATACCTTGCCTAAGCAAATGCTGGCAGTTATTAAAGGTCTATCAATGCATCTCATTGGTTTTTCTATATATATAACAGACCTGTGGGTACATATACTCCCTTCCTTTCTATAAAAAACCCAATTGTCATACAACACAACTTAGTCAGGAGATCCAGTGCTCGTCTTTGTAAACAGTTGACTTTTAATCTAAAATAATAATCTTTTAAACGAATAAAGAGTGCAAATATTGCTCTATAAACTTTATATTTGCACTGTGCTGATTTTTACTAATACTCTGTCAGGGTTATTCAATAAACGTTCTTATCGTTTAAAATGGTGCTAATTGTGCCTCAACCAATCAGATGTAAGCTTACAAATGTTAAATAAGATCTGATTGGTTAGGGCAAAATTAGCACCATTTTAAACGATAAGAAATTTTATTGAATCTCCCTGTATGTTCTTTAGGCAGAAACACACAACTTAAAACGTAAGAAGAATTTGTGCAGTTGACAATAACGGACAATGTGCTGGGAGATGCGGGGTAAAAGGATTCTTTATGCTTGACCCCCCCTTAGTGTGGTTCAGTCATGATTTAATGAGGTCATGGCAGACTATTCCCAGTGCAGGATAATGAAGGGAATAATGATATATCGTATTTACCAGATAAATACGTTTCATACTAAAATAATGAAAACTTTACTTCCCTTATCAGATATTCAATGTAACTGATTATATAGGAAGATCAGACGTAATGGGTTACAACTCAGTAGAGAGAGTAAATTCACATGTGTATGTTGGGATTTAAATATTTCAATTCCAGTCTCTGTCTAATGTGGGACTTTCACAATCTAAAGGACAGACATTAAAGTGAACAGTATAAAATAAAAACACAACATGAACTTTATATTGTCGAAAGCAAGACAAATGGAATATTTTCCTTTAGACAAATTGGATGGCTATTGGGAATAGAATTGTTTATGGGATAGTAATATGGCATCCTGTGGTGTACAGTATTCAAAGCAAATTTCCTGGCTTTGACCTGTCTCCTGATTGGTGAAAATGCCCATGGCTGGTATCAGCAACACTTAAACATCCTCTGTGGTTACACTTAACCAAAGAGCATCATAGATTAGTGGCCAAGAGGCCTGAGAAAATGAGGTTTGGAACTTGATTCCCCGCATCTCTGTTTCATCTGATGATTCCTTTAATTTCTTGTTTACTTGAGACTTTTTTTTTTTAACAGGGCTACTTAAAACTTTGAGAGGTTTGTAAGAATAAATATTTCCCCACAAGGATATACACAATTCATATCTCTAAAAGTTCTAGAATGTCCAGATTATCCATTTTTTGCACATTAGTGACTTTAACAAGATTTAGATTCAATTTGGACAGACCGTAATGGTTGGCCTAGCCAGACTAATAGCCATGTTATGTCTGTAGCAGTCTGATTGGTCTCGTCAGAGACTGCAGGGACATTCAGTAAGTGAAGTATAAGGGGTAAATACAAACATTGTTTGCATTGGGAAGGTCTAACTAAAAGAATGATAGTTATCTTAATGGAACCCCTATATACGTCCAACTAACTGAGATTTTCACACTAATTTACCAAACCAATGTCAGTAAACAGTGTAAGAGTTAAATGTATTTGTACAAGGTTTGTTCGCTTTTACCAACTTAAGCTGGGTACACACAGTAACGATAAAGTCCCGATACCGCTGGATACGACAGTATTGGGGCTTTATTGTAATGTGTGTACCTTTGTTTCCCGAACGAGCGCGCGGCTGGCGAACGATCGGGTCGGCCAAACGCTTGTTCGGGAAAGACCGAAAATTTCCATCAGCCGCGCTAGACTCCCTATAGAGGAGTCTGCCGCGGCCGAGGGAAACACACAGTCCCGAGCGTTCTCCCTATGAGAACATTCGGGACTGTGTGTATGTAGATCTTTGAAAGATGGCAGACAGGATATTGCAGATCCTGTCTGCCATCTTTCACTGGTCTGTACTGTGTAGCTTTAAAGTGTAGCTTCTGGATTTGTTAGCGTTGATTGCCTTTTTGTTATTTGATGATATTTGTTTCTTGGATACACACCATACAATATTGTACGGCCAACCAGCCTGAAATATTGTTTGGTTTGGGTGGGGGCGGACGCGGCCTCTGACGCTCGTTTAGTTGCCCGAACTGTCGGCCATGGCTATTTTTGATAAAACAAGAGTGATTTGTCCTGGTCGACCGCTCGCTAGTGGCGAACGTTTTGCCGGTACAAAAGTCAGTCCGTGTTTTCCCAGCCTTAACTGTGTTTCTTATTTAACCGAATGCACTAAGGGCTCCTAGTGTGGTTTAACGCAATTTAATCAGATAAGCAGAAAACAGACTACGATAGACGGAAACATCAGTGTGTTTCCATTTTTATTTTATTGCAATTTTTTTGTATTAAATTAAATTAATTTAACTACATTATTTTGAGCAACTTATTATTATTTAACTTACTTAACTAAGTGAAGAATTGTGGGAACTTCCTTTTCACCTGTAAGCCGTTATATCAGATGTTTAGGGCTAGGCCACACTACTGCGATTTTCTGCGTTTGCGCTTGCGTTTTTTCATATCATTGAAAACGCGGCAACGCACCTAAAACGGGTGCGTTGCGATTTGCGTTCTGCATTTTAAATTGCAATTGCATGCATTTATCAATACTTAATGGAAAAAACGCATGCGCAAACGCAACGAAATCGCACATGAAATCGCATGCGATTCCGCGTGTGATTGCGTTTCAGTGTGGCCGTGCCCTTATTAGCGTTACATTTTTCCTTGTGTTTTCTCTTTAATTATGATTTTTTTTAAAAAGAAACGAGCTTATTTTCTGACAATGTCTGTACCTGCGAAGCGGGAGGATTCCTAATGTAATACCCAGGTGTTCCTTTCTTTCCTGACACAAGCAGAGGACTTTACTGGCATTGGGGTTGATTAAAAGAGTAAACAAAGGAAAAGAAAATGTCTGCAGTACCTTGGAAACGCAAGACTAGCACAAAATGAACTGGGTCACATCCGTTGTTGAGAAAGTCCGTGGTCGGACAAACGCGTACAAGCTGTACCTATTTCAGATGCTCTTGTGCATCAATCTGGTTCCCTGATGGGCTAAGTATACCTGTTCTCTGTGCCCCTTTATACCTCTAGGGTTGCATTGTGATCTGCCACTGGTCTATGCCTTGCTGCCCATTGCCTTTATTTATATGTTGTTGACTGCTCTGTACTATGTGGGGCGGGTTATGCTGTGGCTACATGCTTTACCCTGAATTACCTGTTATTATTTACATGGGGTTAGTGAAATGTTGCACTACAGGTTACAGGTAGTAAAGATGTAATGTGGGTTGGAATCGAATCTGAGGGAAACTTTCGAAACGCCCAAATTTCACGGAACTTGGATTTTTTGAATTTTTTGTTCCTTGTTATTTGTATATTCGTGGAAGGAGCACCCCGATTTCTCTAGGGCACATATCCCTTTATTTCCTTATGCAATAGTGCCTGATTACACCAAGGTTCTTTGGACAAAACGTACTGGGCCAACATATCCACTGCTCTTACTTAAGCCTCGTACACACGTACGATTTTCCTGGATCTTCCTTGCTGGTTGTTTGTCGTCAGACAAATCGTACGTGTGACGAAGCTTTACTCTATTATTAACAGTGAGCATTGAAAGATATAGAGGGAAAAATGTCAACTCAGTCTTAGTAAGTAAGAAATTAAGATTGAAATATATCGATTATATATATATATACTTTCCCCCCAACACTAGGTAGCTGTCGGCCAGGATGCGGGAAGGGCCTACCCAGGGCCATGATCACTTTGATTGGACCTTGCAATGTGCCCAGTGGCTAGACTTTTGATAGATTTCAGGCAGTGTAATGATTGAAGGGCTGATTGGGTAATGGTGGCCATAGACGCTTAGATCCCGGTCGTAGGATGTTGGGATATTCCGATATCGTACGACCGTCGGATCGTATATGGAAGATCATTGAAAGATCTTACAATGATCTTCCAATAATTTTCACATCGGACCAGTTGAAATTTTTTTGGCCGACCAGCAATCCAATCGTACGACCTGCGGATTGCGTCTATGGCCAGAGGGGCAGAGGCAGTTGGGTGATATTAATGGCTGCATTATTTGCATAATTTGTGCTTCATCAAAATTCATTGGCTTAATAAATGGCTGATAGTTTAAATGATCTATGACTAATGGTGGCCATAAACATAGCGATATTATTAGCCAATATGTGGTATAAGCTGATAACCAAATTGTGTGTGATGTCCGTCCATGAAATTGGGCATCACCATATGCGTTTTGGGACTAATGCAACATCAGGTACAAAAGTTTCTGCAAGAACCAACTATATGTTATTTAACTGCCGTGACCCAGTAATAAGCTGCCATCTGATTGGGCAAACTTTTGCATCAACCCTTTTGCTCCTAATATTGGTTCTAACCAACACCTGTATTCTCCACACCGATCTCCATGATTACAGTGAGACAATCACATAAGCTTGGTTGTATACCAGACATAATTAGAGTCTGACACAGTAAATAGGAAAATCCAAGATGGTAATTTACAGCAGCTGAAAGCGATGTCCCGCACTTTAAGTTTTGTCATTTTTTTTTTTTAATCCCAACCCACTGTCACGTTGGCATTGAATCAATAGTTACATTTACTGCTTAACATTGAATTTAATATTCTACATTATGTTGCTTTAAGCATATGCTTTACCAGCAAACAGCAGAAGGACTAAGCTTGCACATAAAGGATGCAATCTGCCAGCGTGCTGCTTTCACCAAACCTCCCTACAACCACCCAACACGCGTGCACACAGATACACAGACGATTCTACACACACAAAACACACACACACAAAAGTGTAACAAAGGAAACAAACAGAAGGGTTGAAAAAAAAACCACACACACACTCACAGAAATATAGTTATTGTATATGCAATATAATCTCGTTCAAAGCAGATTAAATGAAGCCTTTGTAGAATTTAACCCATTGCTAGCAGGGTAATCTGGTGACATTGCCAGGGATGTGGAACATTTAACTATTTATTCCCAGTTTGTTTCAAGCAGAAGAGTGGGGCCAATAAAAATGCACTAGGGCCCCAAGGACAAAGGGCATTTCTTCTATTTTGTAAATGACAGATGTCTGGAGTGTTATTCATTTAGATTAACCCAATTACTATTGCATTGGGTTGGATTGTCCAGTCTGTGGCTTACATTTATCTGTTAGTACATCCCAATAGCTGAAGGTCAAAACAGACTGCTTTGGGGTCAGCTTTGATTTTAAATAAAATATAGTATTACATATTTACATAACTTTATAGATAACTATAATATCACTATTGTGTATTTCGTAATTATTAACAATATTATAGGATGTCTTTGGAAAATGTAAGAAAAAATTCATTTAAAAAAATGAATTCATCATCCAAATTAACCCCATCCACTCTGCACAGAATATTTAACTCATTCTTTACTGCTCCTTATTACATCCTTTTAAATTCACGGGAAAAATACATGAATAACAATATATAATTAACCCCTGACTTTCCTGTCCAAAAATCGTCCTCTACAAGTAAAGGGATTACTAGCAACGCTGAACCTTTTTTTTTATTTAACCCCTTCCTCATCGTGATTTTAGGACAAGCTGACTAGATCTGGATATATAAATGTTGCTTTCCATTTCTGGGCAGGTTACGACCCTCTATTGCTTGTAAGTGACAATCCAATTAAATGTACATTTTTGTAAAGAACTCCAAAGGTATATCATGTTAATTCATTGAAATCATTTCAGCCTTGCCAACTTTCGACCCCTGACTTACTGACTGAGGTCACTGGGAAAAGATCTTTAACAATTACTAGGGAAAGGTTATGACCCTCCTCATTGGACAGAGATGACTAGAATGTCATGCAATATATCACTATCAGGGTCAAATTCACACTTCACATTTAAAATGTGTTTTGTGCAATTTTCCGAAATGAACATAATACATAGAAATCTACCACAAAAACTATTCACAAAAATAGTGTTTGGGTTATTTTGTGAAGGATATTGGTGGTTTTCCTAAGCATCCCACTGAACTATCAAGTCTTGGGATATCATCACTACTTATGTAATTCTGTTGTTATCCTGTTGATCCCAAGGGGTTAATCCATTTAGATTGATCATGATAACCAGAATCATCAGGATATCAGGCCGTAGTTTGAACCAATTAGATTCAGCTTAGCAACATTGCTTTTTTTACAGGTTCTGGGGATGTCACAAAAGGTTACAGAAGGATGATGGGAGGATTGGATTAAACCTTTTCAGGAGAATACACATATATGATATTTATTTGTTATCATTTTACTGGTGATTTTCAATCTGATTGAATCCTATCAAAGTTTTCTTACGTTTTTGTAAATAGCTTCCCTAATTGAACATAAAAAAAATAAATAAATCAGCGATTACTGCTAACAAAAAGACAGGTGGCCATTTTGCAATCAAATCTGGTACACCACAGATAGTGCAAACTTAATAAAGCCAGACATCTGCTTTAAACGAAATACGCCTTATACTGTTTAATCACAGCGTTTATGTTAGGGAGGTTCTGTATCCAATTTAGCAAATTGATGTGACTTAAGATGTTCGCGGGCTTTATTGCAGACATGGCAAACGGCTAAAAGGTGAAGTATTAAATCTGATATAAAGGCACTGCCCATTTGTTAGCAATGCGTGTTCAATGTAGTCTCACCAATAAAAAGTACAGAGCTAGTGATACTTCTCACCCCTTTGAAACTAGGTCACCATTAAACGTTTATCTGATTGGTCAGTTCTTAATGAATTTGGATGTATTCTGCAAATTGCTCTGGTTTCAATGTAAATATACAATCAATAGATATAATTATCAAAACACATTTAAACATTACACTAGGGAATTTTGTGTGTCCAAATTTAATTTGGACACGGGGAACCCTAGGTATACACATAACTAATCTACAATATGCAGTATATTTTCCAAATATCCTATTTAAATGGTAATGTGCTGGCCAATGTATTCCTTTAAAACAGGATCCCTAAAAAAGATCTACATTGAAGCTGATCAGTGATTGCTGTTAATATGTTCTGAATGACTGCATAGAATATACATATGGTCATTACACAGAATTCCACCTAAAAGATCTAACAGGTGGCCATAGACTCCTGAGATATTAGATAGATTAGAGTGTTGAGGGAAAGTCGGAAAGGTTTAGGCTGTGTACCCACATTCTGATACTTAGTCTTGAATATTTCGCTCAATAGGGCCGAAATAGTGAGACGAATTCTCAGCCACAACAGGCTGATTTCAGTTGAACGTTTCCCAAATCAGACAAACGTTCAATCAGCAGACAATCCGCAGACAACCATATTTTGGTCTGGTCGACCAGTCTATAGTGTTGGACACACCGTGTGTCGAACTATCTGTCCATGTACACAGCCTTATTAACCAAAACCTAAAGAACACCCATGAGATAACAGTTCATAGATAGCCGAACCATAGGGTTTAGTTTAAAAGATGGTTTTGTGATGTGCTGGTAAATTTTGTTGATAATTTTTTCCTACAAAAGGGAAAATTTACCACAAAATCGCAGTGTAGATGATGAATTTTCGCAGACAAAATCATTTTTTTTTTTTTTGCGAAATAACGGCAATAAAAATGTATCAGTTTTGGAACAAAATTTTGGCAGTAGGTTTGACGCCATTTCTTTTTTTCTGTAAACCGGTACGTGGATGAAATGACAGCCCATCTTTAGTTTAAAACCTGGACTAGTTCTGCTAAACCCAAGCTTTTAACTGTTGATCCCTCTCAAACGATTCTGTTTGTTTTTAAGCCATTGCATGTTTGCAAGTTACACGGATCACGCCATGTGTACAGCGATCGTAATTAAAATCCTATCGGTGCTTCTGGAAACTTAAAGTTATTAACATAAAATCAAATTGATGTGAAGAAATAATTACTGGAGTTTGAAAAAAAAAAATAAATTAACTACCCCCCCCTAAATTAAAGGAGGGTCTAATATTCTGTAGAATGAGGAAGAATGCAGCTGGAAGTCAACAGCTTTCATATCCTCATTTAAATAATGTGGCCTAAATCTGTCAGTTTATTCATTCTCCTTATGCTGTGTGTAGACGACATCCACAACAAATTAAGTTGTAAATAAGAGACAATCATCACTTTTGTTTTTTAAGCGGTTAGAGCGCACAGAAAGTCCACGCACTGTTTTCCTTACAAAGAAAGAATGGGATTCTACAGCTTGCTTATGTAAGCACTAGTATGGGAAAACTGAAGCCAAGGAACAATTAAGAGCGTCTTCGCAGAGCCCCGAATGAATATCTATGGAGTTTTATCATTTCCCAGAACTGTATAGAAGTTATTAGCCGACACTTGTTGAGCTGTTTTCTGTATTTTTTTTGTTTTTGTAGAACAGGAATTTCATGAGATTCCCCCCCCCCCCCCCCCCAAAGCACTGAAATTGTAAGAAAAGGTTTAAACATTTTGGGCTAAAAGCAGTAAACTTGCTAATTTTATATTTTTATAAACATTTTGCAAGCTACAGATTGTGGTGCTTGTATTCCAGCAGGTTTTTGTGTGTGTACACTGTGTGCCCAGGCCTGCTGTGTAGTGTGTACAAAGTTCATCCAGATACCATCAGGCTGGTATTATAGAAGAGAGGCTATCAGCATGGACTAGAACAAAGAGATCATGTCCCAGTGAAAGGATTTTATATTGGGTCCCTAATAGGGGATGCAAACATACAACGTGACAGTAATATATGTGGGACACATTTCAGGGTATTTATTGCCATCAGAGTCTTGTTGATTGTTCTAAATGGAGAAAGCCAGTCAAACGACTAGTGAGACGTCTCCAGGAACTGAACATGAAGTCCAGGTGATGATGATCTAACTGAATATCACAGATATACATAACCTGGATGAATGAGAACCTGCACAAATGTTTAAATCGCACTACAATCTTGCAGTAACTCACTGTTTTCCGACTCCCCCTAGCTGTGAGAGGAACCATTAAAAAGTTGATTACTGCACATGTGATCATTTTTCTTAAAGGGCATGTCCACCCCTTTTTAGGGCTTTTGTGGCATAGTAGGTCTCCCTCTCCCAACCTCAACTGCTATAATAGTTTTGGCAGAAACACCCCTGATCATTACTTACATTACCTCTTTCCTCCGCCGTACTGTCCCGGCCCTCTGCTTGCATGAAACTGCAAGCAGGGGGCCAGACCAGCAGCCACGTCTGTGATTTGCTGAGAGGCAGCCAATCACAGGCGTGGCTTCCAGTAGTGGAGAACACTGGGGGAGAGAGGTAAGTTAAGTAGAGTTCGTGGGAGTTTCTGCCAAAACTATTATAGTGGTTGGGGCTGGGGAGGGAGACCTATAATACCATAAAAGGGGATTTACACTAGGGGGAGGGAGAGAAAAACGGGAGGGAGAGGGAGGGGGGGAGGGCTGCAGTGCGCATGGCAAAATTCTCCCGGAGGAGAGACAGGAGTCAGAGTCCTATATGGACTTTGCTAGGCTCCTGGTGGACAGTTTTCTGGACTTTGGGGGGGATTACAGGAGAACCATTTGGAGCTGGTATGTAAGGTAAGGATTTTATTACACTACATGGTGGGGCCAGTAGAGTGGGGATTATCATTTTGGGGGTGGACATGCCCTTTAAGAACTTCATGTGTTACATTTTTTCATTGAGCTAATGTGATGGAAAATGAGCAAACATTCTGTGTTTGAATTAACTTACAGTTATCCATAAAAAAACATGAAAACCCACCTACATATCTTATGCTCACTAGATAACTAGGTTTCAAGCTGCAAAGAGTGATTAGGCTTTAAATGTAAGAGCAACCGCACTACTGTATGTATGACCACCAGAGGCACTGTTGCCTGTTGTCTCTTTAAGAGAAAAATTTATTTTAAGCAATATATTCTTTAACATGTATCAGATGAGAACAAAGTTGTCATAAAAGCACAATTTTTGAGAAATTGAAGATGTAAAACTTCTTACCTTAACGTCTGAGAAATACGTTTTCAACATGTTGGAACTTGGATATCTTGTGTAGAAAAACATTAACTTGGCCTTTTTCAAGTGATTTGGAGAAAGTCCTTCCTGCATGTAGAATTGTGCTAGTCAAGGAAAAAGGTTTCTTATATACTAAAAACTAATGCAATAACAGATCAACACCTTAGAAAGTAATAAGGCTTAAACGTGCCCAAGATCTCAAGACAATGGCTCGGTACTGAAAATGGCATTCTGGGAAAAAAACCGATCCACTTGGATTACAATATGCCTAATTTTGGAAACATCTGATTTCCCCCCTTATATGACTTGGGGGTGGCACATAAAGTAGAATGTCTGTATAAAGTCCTGAATGGTGGAACTTAATGCTGCTTCCTTCCTTGGTTTACCAATGCATCTTAGGGGTAGGCAATGTGTCCCTTCAAACTTGTAGGCTGGGTATGATGGTAGTTGTAGTTCTGAAACAGGGAGAGCGATGTTTTCCCTATGTCTGAGCTATATGTCTAAGCCAACATTTAATGCAGGGGATAGACTGTCAGATGGCTCGCCAACATATGTCAACCTGATTCTTAGTAGTTGACTGGGGCTATCTTAATCAGAAGCATCTGATAACTTATTAGACAAAATGAATCTTAAAGGATTAGCCCTCAAAGCAAGCAATCCAATCTTTTTCATTACAATGTGACATCATCATGTGTCAAACGTCTACATTTCCATCTTTGACTGCCTTCCCCGGGTTCTTGGAGACATTTTGGTTAAACATTTCCAAGGTGGAAATCTATCGTTCCCCCATTGCATATAATAGAAATGGAATTTTCTTTTAAATCTTATCAGCAGAAATCAGTTTTCTGGCTAAATCAGATCACGCACTAACACTGGAGGCTTCCTAATGTTTTTCCCAAATCTTGGCAGTGTACGGAGAGCTGTAAGCTGCTAAGACTTGGACACATCTGTGCTGCAGATTTCCTCAGCAATTTGATGGCTTTATAATTTCTCACGAATAAAGATATTCACGAAATAAAAATCAATCAGCCCCCCCCCCCCCCCCCCGTGCCTTTTAAAGAATTATTAGCAGGCGAACTTGACCTCTCTGATTGCTAAGGAAGCTCCTGTTCGTTTTTTGTAATTATGATCATTTGCGTTTTATTGTGGGATATTTAACATTAACTGTTTAGTTACCAAAAGGGCTCGATAGACACAGTATTTTCTGGGTATAGACTAAAATGTTCTCATTGCTCTGTAGGGTAAGTGGACTCCTTAAGTTTTCTTCTTACAGAGGGAAATCATTTTAGGGAAATAGTTTTCATGCCAGGAGAAGAATTGAAAGAACCTTTGGTTACCTTTATTAGACTGACGGAGACGTCTGAAAGTGCATTATATCTGCCAGTGCCATCTGTCAAAATGGATAAATAAAAAAATAGCAGTAGCAGCAGCAGCAGCAAGCTGTCACCTATTGCTCGGTGATAAGAGTTAGTGCGGGTTCCCCCTTCTTCCTGGAAAAGGGACATCTTTATGTTGTGATTTTCTAATATTGCCCACATGAAGGATGCTTGTTATCTGTTAAAGGTCATGATCATTTACTGATGACTTTGGTTTTGCAAGTCTGTAGCCATCCTGTATCTATCTCACTGACTGCCAGCCAACTGTGTCTATAACTTTATATTTTACTATCTTAGCTGTAGGCCACTGCAGGAACTCTGCAACCTCCAAATCTAGACTAAAACAGTCAACCAAGGGATCCTAATATTCAGGTACCAACACCAGCAAGTGTAATAAGAGGTGGACCGAGAGGCACAAGTGCTCTGCCCCCATTCAATTCCAAACAGGTCTTAACCACTCCAGGACATTAATGGCAGCTATATGCCATTAATTCACGCCAAAAGAGCCATAAGCGCAATATTAAATTGCTTGTGATGGCTGAGTGGGTTTTGCATAACACAAGCAGCCATCGCAATTGTTTTGTAATTGGATAAGCGTGACTCTTGGTCAACCGGATTGGCGCAACCACATTTCTTAAATCAAAATTGCGCAAAAAATTGATTACATTACATAATCGATGGCACCTAAATATTGGCAGTGGCAATTAAAGGGCATGTTTACCCTTAAAATAAGAAAATGGGAAGTTTCAAAGTAGAAAATTAGATCAGCACCGATTGGCAGTGGCGAAACTGCAGGGTCCACCAGCACCAGTTTAAACAGATGATTGCGTGTACCTTTACTTCATACGTGTGACCAGCACTTCGTCCCCAGCCCCCCCCCCCATCGCGGGTCCAGTATTTACGCCACTGCTGATTGGTGATTTTCCTTTTCAAGTGGAAGCTTTGAAAACAACTGTTCTTCCAAGAAAGCCCTATCTGTATCCAGGATACTTACACACGCACAGTGACTCACCATGGAATAGATTGGGTAAACATAGAGCTAAACAGGACACAAACTCAAACCCCATTCAAGGCCAGGAAAAGAGAACGAGCACAGATAAATATGAAGGAGTTTAAAAAAAAAAAGGGTGGGGGGGTGTAAGTGTGTTTAGTGCGCAAACAATCTATATGGCAGGGCTTGGTGTAGGCTGCTTCAATTCTCCTACCCCTCAGCTTTGTGAAGACAGATGACATTCAATTCTATGTTCCATGCAAAATAGACAATAACTGCTGAAACTTAAGCCAGCTGCCAGGTGTAAAAAAGGAAAAAAAAAAAAAAAGAAAAGATGATAAATCCATAAATTAATGAAAGACATCTGCTCAGGAGCATAAAAGATCAGAGAAACAGTGAGCTGCACCTGAACCTGGAGAGTAGTGTTCAAACAACCTGAGACTTGTGTTGTCTGTTTACTGAGTACAATGTAGCCTTAACTAAACAACAGCAACACAAAAAAAGGCAGAAAGGTGAAGGGAAATCTACGGACAGCAGACGCCTTAGATAAAAACGGAATTTTAACCAAATGAATAGGTAGCTCGGCAATGTACATATTACTAATAAACCTATATCTATCGTATGGCAAATAATCTTTTGACCCATCTGTCTGTCTACACCCAATCTCCATAGAGTACATGGGTAAGGAGGTTTTACATGTAGAGGAGGGAAAGAGCTCAGTATTGAAACCTTCAGGACGTTATTTTAGTAGCTAACCCTCCAGCACAGTTAAGCTTCATACACATGTGGGATTGTGGGGCTGACCCACGTGACGTACGTTGTGTATGCGTGCCCGAGTGGCCAACAATCGTGCCATGTATGGGAGCTTTGTCGGCCGAAACGGACGTTCGGTCAGGCCTCGTGAAATGGGACTCATTGAATGACTCGCCAGGCGAATGTTGGGTGAAACGTGTGCTCCTACACATCATGCGTCACAGGTCAGCCCCTCCCATCCCACGTGTGTATGCAACACAGGCAGGTAAAGAGCACGGAGCGTAACACGGTTTAAATAACGTTTGTTTTCACATTAAAACAAAGGTGGGTTTTTTGCAAACTATGTGGTGAACCCATGCTAACCCAATATTCCATTGAGAAGCGTTGGTTTAGCTCATTTTCTGCCCTTTGTGGCCGATACAACATCTCCAAGATTATGTTTTATGTAGGGGGATCGATCCCTGAGCCATTAAAATGATTTCCCAAGCTAAGGTTGTTGTTCATCAGGTCTAGGAGTCCAAAAGAAAAACTGTCAGTCAAGGAAAGGGGCATTAAAATAACCAATTATAGTTCAGTCTCGTAGACATTCCCCTATACATAGGGACCCCAAAGACCTAAATATATTTCCTATGTACATGGCAATGCTCTGTTATTGCTGCTAGAACTGCACCTGTATGGCGACGTGAAATAATGAATTCTCTGGCCAGCTTTGCAAATTAACCTTATTAATCAAATATTAAGTTTTATTCAAATGCAAAAAGGAACTGAAGCCTCTTGTTTTTCTCGCTTCCTTTTGTTCATATCCTTGCCGTGCATCTTTTTTGCATCTTAAGGAAAACAGGCCCATTCACGCCTAAACATTTGCATTTACCAGCCAGACACACAATAACAGGAGTGAACTAGGACCTAATACACCAACAACCCCCCCCTCATCCTTTTTCTACTAAAAACCAACCAGCTCGATGAATGACAAACTTCAGTGTTTCAAACTGAGTTCATCTTCAAGTCCATTACAATTTGAATGCCAGTTGAGTTTGCTATAAATTTGCTTTAGGATTAGTAAAACTGTTCTCTAACAACACAAATTAACCATGAAATCAGATTGGCACAAGGAGATTAAAGGGAAAAAGCCCCAGTCTTACAGGAAACACCCCCACCATTTACAAGGTTTTTCCCACTGGGAGGGGCAAAAAAAAAATTAATTCACGATTTGTTGTTCGATCTAACCTAATTTTCACATTTTTGTAAAATCTAGAAGATCACGAATGATTCATATGTTTCCTAACTAACAGGGAATGCTGCCTTTCCCAGTGAGTCACTGACCCAGATACAGAGCTGCACATGCTCGGTTAGTTCTCTAGTTCCCCTGCCTAATCAGTAAAGTAACTACTGAATAACCTTCCCTTGAACCCTCTGTAAACAAAATGGACCAGTCAGAAAACCAACTGTTACTGGTTATGAAGGAGGGCAGCAGGAGGACCCAGAGAGTTACAGCTATCCACTAGTTAAAGCTCATTAACATTTTAACTTTGACTTCTCCTTTAAATTTCTGACCATTATATAGACATTTAAACTGCTTGTAGGCAGAAGCATTTAACAAAACTTGGGCATTGCTACTCCAAGTCCTAAATTTAATCAAGCAATCCAGGTTTCATAGATTACCATTGTGCACAACACCGATTAACCATATACTAATTAGCTAAACCAGACATAGTCACTTTAAATCAGCCTTTCTATAGAACGCAAATAAATCCATGGATATCAGACCAGGTGGTAAATTTGTCAGCTGATACAACAGTAGCCAATGAAGATAACATACTTATCTTCATTAACCTGGGTGATCCTTCTCCAACAGTTTAAAGCGTATAAAGTTTTTTTGAAAAACAGTTAAAATGAGAAGTATCTGTGTCAGGGAGGTAGGATTGGTACTTTCTACCTCCCAATATTATTTCTATGAGGAGGGGCAGGTGGAATAAAACTGCTTATGCCAGTCTTCCTGAATGTTTCAGCTCCATCGCTAATAAGGCCCAGGGCCATAACCTGTGCTGTAGCTCCTCAACAAAAAAACTGGGAGGTAGGAATAATCAATCCTATCCCCAGGTAATTTCATTTTTTAAAAAGTTTGTTTTTACAGTATAGTTATACTTTAAAGGGGATCCATAATGGCAATTCTAAAATGTTGTAATCCATTTACCTTGAAAGTCTAGGTGCATTGGAGGGAAGAGTGAATGTTTCTTATTCTGAAGTGTTAAGCAATAAAACAAAAAGCCCCAAAAAGCTGCTTGGTCAGTTCCCCCAATGCTCCTTCATCCTACAGCAAGTGACATGCATGCCCAGGAATGAGAATAAGCTGGGAGACCTTGTTACAGCTCTGCTTAAAAAGAAAATAAAGAAAATTGGGAGGTAGGGAAATCCCTATCATGTTGGGACTACCATGCAAGTGGTAGAATCAGTTCATTCCATTAGTAAATGGTTAATGATAACAACCAGAGCTACATTCCTTTATTTAGGGTTTAAACTGGGTGCAAACAGACTCAGGCCTTAAAATTTAAATTTCTTAAAAAGAAATGAATTGTTAAGTAAAAGTACAGGAATAAGAGAGGCAGGACTGATGCAATAAAAGGTGCAAAATTTGCCCTTGATATAACTCAGCAACAAGATCTAATGGATGAAAACAGTAAAGCCTTGTATGCACGTTAGATACTGTTAGCTGAAGTGGCTACTGAATGTCCAAAGGCCGACTGCTTCAGCCAACAATCTAACATATGACATCTCTCGTTGGTGCCTTTTGCCAACCGCCCTTTCTCTCCAGTCGACATTAATTGTGCTAGGCTTAAAACGCTAACACCTGATTGGTTGCTACAAATTAATACCACAATCAAATTTTTGAACCTCTTAATGCATCAGCCCTGTGTTATCAATAAATAACAGACAAGAAATATTAGAAAATGAATCAAAAAAACCAGAGACCAGTTTAAACCATCATCCATTTTCAACATTCAGCCTGATGAAGGCGGCTTAGGACTTCCGAAAGCTTGCTTATTTTTTTTTATCTAGTTAGCCAATAAAAGGTATCATAGCTCTACTTCTCTTCTCTATAATGGTAAGCTCCCAAACACCTGAATAACTTTAAACATAAAAATATTAACAGCTACTTAAGAATGTACGTGACTTCTCCTTTTATTCCCATGCTCCTTTGCTTCTGGTAACACCTTAAGGTGTAGTTTAGTGAAATGGATAGCAGCCTATGACCTCCTTATACGGAGACTCAGTTATTACACTAATTCATTTTAACGGTAGTTGTAAAAGAACTGGCCAAGATGTTCACAAAATCTGTCACCCCCAGAAAAGTCACTCCCCCAAAAATACCGTTCCAGAAACCTTCAACCGCAGACACCAAATATTGCCAATGTAATCAATGTGTTTGTTGTTAGAAGCCTGTGCACACATTCTAATTTACAACAAATGTCACAATGTTTTAAATCCTGCTTCTAGAACCGAGAGAAAGATAATTATATGGACATGTTTCTTAAGGAAGAACTAAGGAGGAGCAGACTAAATATGGCTATACACAGTACCAACCTGCAAGATTCTGTCTGCCATGTGGCTACCCACTGTCACGAGCATTCTCTTCCTATATAAACTATCGAGAGATCACTTGTGACAGCCATACTCCCTACTTTACTATACTTTAGTACAGGATGCCGACAGCTATCAAGGGAAATTTTTCGGTCAGAACATCTGTTTACGATCCTAACGCGGAATATTTGTTGGCATCAAATGGTTGCTTGGCCACATACATTAGCAATATCGGGCCTATCCTGTTGTTACTGACAACCGGTTGTTATGCTGGGTACTGATGTGTGTTCCCAGCATAAAACATTCAGAGAGATTCAATAAAAAGTTCTTATCGTTTAAAATGGTGCTAATTTTGCCACAACCAATCAGAACTTATGTAACATTTGTAAGCTAACATCTGATTGGTTGGGGCAAAATTAGCACCATTTTAAACGATAAGAACTTTTATTGAATAACCCTGATAATTTTTTCATGCTTATAGTCAAGATCATGCTAATGAAAATGACGTATCACTTGTCTTTATAATACTTTCAACGCAAGGTTATTGAAGTCAGTAAAATCTTATACTACAATAAACAATAGAGATGTTCGAAACAAGGAAAGCCATTCCTTTTTCAGATTTTTGGAAAAATTAGAAAATCAGAAAACAGATTTAAGGTAGAAATACCAATAGTATATTAGTATAAATGACATAGGGACCAGGTAACCCTCGAAAATAGGTTTGGTAACCCTTAAAAGTATTTCAGTATTTTTGAGAATCATCAAAAATCCAGATAATCCGATATACAAAAGTTCAGATCAGTTCCGACAGAACTTTGTACCTTGAAAACCGGGAGTTCTGTGTTGGAGCGGACCCCTTATAAACACTGCCGTCAACTCCCCTCACTCACTGAACATAGTAGGCATGGTCATTAGCGTGGTCATCTGAATAAAAGAGAGAAACTCTGCATTAAGCTAATGGGGAAGTGACTGGATTGTCTACTGTAGGACAGACCTCATCTATTCTTCTGTAACATCCAGTCTGATGAAGTGGGCTAAGGACTCCCCAAAGCTTGCTAAATTATCTAGTTAGCTAATAAAATGTATCACAGTTCTACTTTTCTTCTCTTACTAATGGCTAACACGGTACAAACCTCAACTATTGCTTTAAAAGACAAGTGGTATATATTACTTAGAAAGACAAGTGGTATATCATTTTAGTCAGCAGTTTCTGGTACATAAGTCAAGTAAAAACAAATTTGTTGCTATAAATGTTCCTTATTGTCTAGATTTTATTGTAAATACATTTTATAAATACAATAATATTTAATAATATTTCCTTTCTTAACTACACATATGATTTTATCAAGAGATTTCTTTGTCACATGGAAACGTCTACATGACTGATGAATGAAAAAATACTTTTAATTTTCCCTTTGCAGTTTATTGTCTTTGTCAAAATAAGATAACTTATATTCTCCACTAGAAACTTTCAACTTCACAAAGATCAAAGGATAAATGGAGAAGACAAAACAAGGATTTGCCAGATCACAACTTTAACAATTTTTCTTCATTCAAACAAAAAAAAAATGTCGAACGATATCAGATTGAACCACAAAAAAGTGACTACGGAACAAAACGATAAAAGTGGTTGGGGAGACGGCTATTTGGGATCCTAAAACAGCTGAATTTTGTGTTTAATTGTGCTCGGTGGCCTTCCAAAATAATTTGCATTGTGTACTTAGGGACAAAAGATTTCTGTGTACGGCTCAACAGAGGTTAATCATGCATAACAAGCAGCTGCCATCCTGTGGAAAAGACTTCTGGGGTGGAGGACAGAACTTTGTGTGGTGAGAATAAATCAGTACCTGCATTTTGTTGTTTACTCACTTGAACACACAGAAAACATGTATTTCCCCTCTAATAATTAACCTTTCCTAAGATTTTCCATTAAAGTCAGGCATTTCCTTGCTTTAGGTGAGATCAGTAACAAAATATAAAGGGGAGGACACCGATTTTTGTATCCACATAGATAATACAGGATACTGACAGGTGACAAAAAAACCCACCAAGGTTAAAGGGGCCATACAAGCAACAACTGCAATGGTATGATCCTGGGATTTTCTTTTACTGCACTTTTTTCACACCATGTATAGCCAATCATCCAACCATCATTCAATATTTTCCTAGAATTTTTTATTAGCAGACCAATAACGATCACACATTACTAAGATGGTACAGTGGGTATGCTGTATGTATGGGCCCCATAACTTTGTAATATAGATCTAGCCAATTATCTGTCCCCAGCAGCTTAGTTACAAAATGTGACTATGAACAACTGTGCTCTACAATGTGACTAGAAAGGATCAACCCCTTCTAGTCACATAATGGGGCGTAATTATAAAGGTGCATGGGGCGTATTTATAAAGCTGCATGGGGCTTATATATAAAGGTGCATAGGGTGTACTAATAAAGGTGCATGGGGTGTATAAATAAAGGTACATGGGGCATATTAATAAAGGTTCATGGGGCGCATTTATAAAGGTGCATGGGGCATATTTAAAAAGGTGCATGGGGCATATTTAAAAAGGTGCATGGGGCGTATTAATAAAGGTGCATGGGGCGTATTAATAAAGTGCCATGGGGCGTATTTCTAAAGGTGCATGTGGCGTATTTAAAGGTGCATGTGGCGTATTTATAAAGGTGCATATTTATAAAGATGCATGGGGCATATTTATAAAGGTGCATGGGGCGTATTAATAAAGGTGCATGTGGCATATTTATAAAGGTGCATGGTGTGTATTAATAAAGGTGCATGGGGCATATTTATAAAGGTGTATGGGGCTATTTATAAAGTTCATGGGCATATTAATAAGGTGCATGGGGCATATTTTTAAAGGTGCATGGGGTGTATTAATAAAGATGCATGGGGAATATTAATAAAGGTGCTGTGGTGTATTCATAAAGGTGCATGGGGCGTATTTATAATGCATGGGGGCGTACTAATAAGGTGCATGGGCATATTAATAAAGGTGCATGGGGCGTATTAATAAAGGTGTATGGGGTGTATTTATAAAGGTGCTTGGGGCGAATTAATAAAGGTGCAGGGGGCTTATTAATAAAGGTGCATGGGATGTATCCATAAAGGTGCATGGGGCGTATTTATAAAGGTGCATGGGGGCGTACTAATAAAGGTGCATGGGGCATATTAATAAAGGTGCAGGGCGTATTAATAAAGGTGTATGGGGTGTATTTATAAAGGTGCTTGGGGCGAATTATAAAGGTGCAGGGGCTTATTAATAAAGGTGCATGGGGCGTATTAATAAAGGTGCATGGGGCGTATTTATAAAGGTGCATGGGACGTATTAATACAGGTGCATGGGGCGTATTTATAAAGGTGCATGGGGCATATTAATAGGTGCATGAGGCGTATTTATAAAGGTGCATGGGACGTATTTATAAAGATGCATGGGGCATATTTATAAAGGTGCTTGGGGCGAATTAATAAAGGTGCATGGGGCTTATTAATAAAGGTGCATGGGGCGTATTAATAAAGGTGCATGGGGCATATTTAAAGTGCATGGATGCATTTATAAAGGTGCATGGGGCATATTTCTAAAGATGCATGGGGCATATTTATAAAGGTGCTGGGGCGTATTAATAAAGATGCATGGGGCATATTAATAAAGGTGCATGGGGCATATTCATAAAGGTGCATGGGTATTAATAAAGGTGAATATTTATAAAGGTGCATGGGCGTATTATAAGGTGCATGGGGCGTTTTATAAGGTGCTGGGGCATATTAATAAAGGTGCATGGGGCGTATTTTAAAGGTGCATGGGACGAATTAATAAAGGTGCATGGGGGCGTATTAATAAAGGTGCATGGGGCATAGTTTAAAGGTGCATGGGCATATTATAAAGGTGCATGGGGTGTATTAATAAAGGTGCATGGGGCGTATTAATAAAGGTGCATGGGGTATTAAATAAGGTGCGGGGGTGTATTAATAAGGTGCATGGGGCGTATTTATAAAGGTGTATGGGGCGTATTTATAAAGGTGAATGGGGCATATTTATAAAGGTGCATGGGGCATATTTATAAGTGCATGGGGCGTATTTATAGGTGCATGGGGCGTATTTATAAAGGTCATGGGGTGTATTAATAAAGATGCATGGGGCGTATCCATAAAGGTGCTTGGGGCATATTAATAAAGGTGCATGGGGCATATTAATAAAGGTGCGGTGTCGTATTTTGTGATACCGCACATTTAACCATCGTATAATAATGTACACGATCGTATAATTATGACCGCAATCTACATTAACAACCACGATCAGCCATGCAATACCAATGCTGTAGTCTACTACCACATGGTAATACAAATGGACGTATACAATTTCGATCACGGCTGTAAATTTACAGCCCGCGATCAAACTTTTGAAAAACCTGCAGTGGCAGAAGTTTCTAATCCCGCAGGTTTTTAAATACTGCCAATGAGTGACAATAAAGCCTAATTTTTATTGCCGCTTATTAATTTGATTTATTTATTGCACATTTTATTTGTATTGTTTTAATTTGTAATCCTCAGATTAACCAGATATTACACTCCCTCAATACCCCCTAGGGGGCAGCAGTGGTTACATGGGGCGGGGGTTATGTGAATCTCCCAGTGCCTACAGTATCCTGACCATTGCACCTTGCACATTTGATTTGGGCAGGAATGGTTATTCCCCTGGATCATCCTATTTATCCTTTTGGTAAATCACATTACTTTGTCCTAAGAGCCTATTAAACTATTTACACTGACAACAGTTTGTCCAATACCATTTACTACACTGGACAATTATAAATCGTCTAAAATCTCAAGGTCACTAGCCATGCAATAAAGTAAATATTAGTTATTTCCATGTTGCTGTTGCAAAGAACAAAGTGTTAATGTTGGAATATTATGATTATAATACCGCGGGCAGTTCGGTCCTACGGCAATGATTGGGCGAGACAATAAAGGGTCATCATAAATCTACATACTCCCCAAAACCTATGGTCAAGTGGTAGGAGTACAGGGTATATGGTATAACTTGTTAGTAACCCTAGCCACTCTGGTTGGGTATTGCCATCTGTGGTCTAAACGTGAGGACCTGATTGTCCCCTCCAATTGAGCTATACTTACCTTGCAGAGAATAGGGAGAAGAGGGTCTCTTATGGGCAATGCACAATTAATTTACTAAGGCCATAAACTGTATTAACTTCAATATTTTTTTCCCAGAATTGCCTTATAATAAAACAACAACCCCCACCCCCCCCAAAGCATTTCAAAAGCAATATCATCCAGAGCACAGAGCTCCACCACCCTACCCCCAGTAGCCCAGGCACGTGCAGTGGGACAGAAAGAGAAGCATTTGCTGGTCAATTCCATTAGTGCTCCTTTGACAATGAAAAGATCTGTGTTTCTGCCTCTATCTCACTGCACATGGGCAATGGACACATAAGTGAATTTACTGCACCCAGGATGAGATTGGTTTTCCCTTATACATCATTTTAACAGCCACTTTTGTAAGAAAGGTTTAAGGAAATTTTAAAATGGGAGATTACACTGTCAATCTCCTAGACCCAAACTTTGTAAACAGTTTAATTTTTCCTAAAAACCAAATTAGTAAAATCCAGTAAACAGACATTTTTTACTCCTAATATCTTTAAAGTCACTTTATAAACACTGACAGCCGATGCACCAAGAGCCGCTATCGATAACCCGCTGCAAACATGCCAGCAATGCTATATGCCAATAGCGCTCTCGGTGCATCTGCATAACGGTATCCATTTCGGCCACTTTAGCCAGTTTTAGATGGCGTTTAAAGTGCCGCAATAGAATCCACTTTCGGGATATAATATCACTTGCAGCGGCTGTACGGTTAACTTCGGCGTTAGCCATGCAGCGCAGCAATGAAGAAGTTAGTCACGCTAACCAATATAACATCGGCTAGCGTGACTTAAACTCCAGAACAGGAGGGTTCGGCCCATTGGTGCATTGCCCTGTGAGAACTAAACATTATCTTAAACCAAACTGAAAAAAAGGATATTGCACTTCCCGAATAAGGTGAGATATCAGACATATCTTGCATGTCTCCGCATCAGACTTGATGAAGGACAATGAGGCCTTCTGTGTGACTGGGTGGATGAGCTGGAGAGCAAGGATGATGATTCATATGATGTGATGACATCTTGGTCCTCAGGCTTGTGGTTTCCCTAGTTAAATCTAGAGATTCGGGGGAGGTCCTGTCTTTTCCTTGGAAAGCTGAAGAGGGAGCACCCAGAGGATTTTGAAAGGGGTAAGCCATGAGGGGAAGAGGAAATGGGTGACGGAAAGAAGGTGATGTAAAACTGGCAGCTGCTGAAAGAGGAGACTGATGTAATGACGGGTGGTGACTAACAGTGGTGGCCCAGACAGACTGGTCAGTTGAATTTTTTGCGCACAACTAAAGGCAATGCTTCTGTTTGGTCTGTAGAGCTAGGCATGGAACATTGGCAAATGTGTCCAGTGGATTAGGAATTATGACATCACCAAGCATTGCAGACGTTGGTTGGTGGTATGGAAGTTGTGGTTTTCCCCACTGATTGCAAATCTTGCCTGAGGAATTGTAAGGGTGGGAAGACCTGAGGAAGTTGGCGTATGGGCTTAGCAAAAAAAACCTTAACCACAGTGTCCACTATTTGTGACATGGCAGTATTAAGTTCTTGCTTTAGTGTTTCCGCCAAATGTTTCCCTTCTGGGTGAGGAAACTTTTTATGTAAATATCTTTCTCTTTAGGTCCATCTCTTTTGGGGGCGATTATCTGATCCTAGTTCACGTTCCCTGATAAGGGCTCGAGCACGGTCAATAAACTGACCAGGATCTAAGTCAAACATTTCATTGTCTGATCTACCTACAGAATCATGAACTCTTGCTCTATGATTTCTGAATGCATGCGGTCCTCAGATAGGTTGCCATCTTCATTGTTTTCAGAATCTGTGCTGTCATAGATCTGGTAGAATTTTTCCTGCAGCTGACGCAGCTGTTTCTGCATATCTTCCAGCTGCTGTTTCAGCTGCCTGCGCTCTTCCCGTTTCTGCTCTTTTCTAGCTGATCCCAGCTGCTGGAAACTCTGCTGCTGTTGCTGAGGCAGTTTTTGCTTGCGCTTGTTTTCTCTATAGCTTTCACGAGGGCTTATTGACCGAGGGGCTCCTCTCTATCATTTTCATTGCCCCTCAATGACACATTTGGTGAATGGCTCATACCTCTAATTATATTCTCACCCAGGGCACGCTTTGCTCTCAGGTGCTCATCACACAACCGATCCATATCAAACTGGCTCATGTTAGGCCTGCCAAATGGGGAAGACACTCTTGGGGGCTGTCTCTTGAAGAGTTGCTGCACACATCTTCCTGATGTATTTCTGAGCCTGTGCTAGACAGCCCACTGGTTGGAAACTGGGCTCCGAGCCACCATTTTTGTTAATGTTATTTTTCAACAGCTGGGAAATGATGGTTGCTCCTGGAAAAGGCATCATGGCATCTTCATAGGAGTTTGCCCTTTTCAGCACTTGCGGAGAACGTTTGACTTTCCCCATCTGTATGTTGCACTACCGAATACTCAACACCTGTTCAGACCTTGGGGATTCATGGCACCGAAAAATGTTGCTCTTTCTTTCGAAAAAATGCAGATGCTGTCCCCACTGTCCTCTTCACTCCAATGTCACTCTTCTTCTCTTGGTTTGCCTGCTTAAGAGGGCTGTGCTGTCATGGTCAGGCATCACTGGACTGTTATTGTGCCATCTTCAAAAGCTTGTCAGCTGGGCACACAGCTCGAGAATCCTGGACCCTGGCCAACAGACACAAAGGACTGATGAATCATTTTCTTTAAATTTCTCCATTTCCTGACCTCAATCCTGAATAAAATGCAAAATGCATAGGCTACAAGATTTATGGCACATTACAATTATTGCATTTTATCCGCTCCGCTTGAAATGAAACATTTTAAATATTTCTGCTTCATTGATTTAAGAGGATTAGATTAAAAAACAAAGATGAAAAACAAAAACATGCTTATCATAAAAAACATAATTGATTTTGTAAGAAAAAAAATTAAAGTGATACTGTGTAGCTCAATAGACATAGTAGCTTATAAAAGCACTGCAGCTTACAACCAGGGTAATTTTAGACACACATGAAGAAGATCAGTCAGTCTAGTAAGGGTAGCGGGGTGAAAGCTTGGAATTTGCCCTACATTATTAAACGGAAACAAAAAGGGATATTTTCTACCACTGTGGTTTTCTAGGTCTTTTTCCTGGATGGGTTTATCGGTCGGACACTACATTTCCAGAGCAAAAAAAGTAATTGAGTAAATAAAACAAAATATTAGATGAATACAGTTTAAAAAGGTCTGTTGAGAGGGCAGGAAAGTTTCTAGCTGACGTTTGACAGAAGTTAGGGGTAATATCTTTTAGACTCATCTATGTTCCTTGAATCACAAATCTTGCAATACCTTGTCAACGTCTTCATTAATTTGCCCTTTCTCTTTGACAATAGTATCGTGTGCTATAGTAGACAACTCTAGCCCATTTCAATGTATATGTTGCAGCAAGCGAATCTAGGAGATAAAAATAGTTCAATGACATTCATGGCACCATGCACTTAATCTGAATCCCGAGTTTCCTTGTAATTTCCCCCATAATGTCTGATTAGGGATTATGGGAAAATTACAGCTCTTTCAATAAAAAATTTTTAGATGCACAGCCTTATCTAAAATAATATGGAATTTGTTTAAAGGAAGCAGTGACTTCACACATTGTCACCCTTTTCCTGGGATTGGTCACTCTTTCCGGGATGGTCACCCTTTCCCTGGGATTGGTCACCCTTTCCCTGGGATTGGTCACTCTTTTCCTGGGATTGGTCACTCTCCCCTGGGATTGGTTGTCCATCATAACCTTCATATCTTTTAAAAACTTTTATCTCATTCTTAAAACCTTGGGGGACATCTCTTTCTTCCTTACATAAAACTGCACTTTGGAATAAATAGCGATTTCCATGGAGTGTTTATCTAATATTAAACTGCGCATTTGCTCAACAGAGCACATCTTCCCAATCATAGGGTATATTGCCAAAGGCAGACGTGCAGACTTTTTGGAATTGTTCCATATCTTTCGGTTCACCTGTGAAAACATCTCTGTGCTCACTAGAACTGCATCTGTGGCTACTTTTAAAGGATGACTATTCATGCAATAGAAATCACTTCAGCATGACAAACCACAACCTCGAGATGACAGACAGTGGGGTTTCTATCGAAGAAGGTTCAAGGTTTATAGAATATGTATCGAGTTTTGTTGTACACATAGATACCCAGGGGCATATGCAATAATAAGCACCTAGATATTGACCGAGGGAGTAACATTAAGGTAACATCACCCACAGAAATATAAACAGGGGTTGACACAGTTCATCTTATTCTAAATTTAAAAGCTTGGAAATTTTGACCAATAGCAACACCTGAAATAAACTGTCTCGTAACTTTGTTAGAGCTGGTGTTTTCTCATATACCTGTATATCAATTTTAATTGATAAATTCAAATCTTTAATCATATCTGTTATGAGAATGACATCTGTCTGAGCGTTGTCTCACTGTCTTTATAAAATAAGGAAAGGCACTTTATATTGAACATTTCACTGCAATACAAATCTCTATATGTACCATTGAGATGCACTTAAACCTGTGAAAAGCTATTTGCTTCTTGTTAGTTCCCCACAGTTTGGTAGACTATTCGTAGACTACTAGGAGACTACTAGTAGACTACTATAATAATTTTTGTGTTAAGTTATTTTAAATTAATTATAATTCAATAATTTAAATTATTACAAATTTTTTTTTGTGTAAACTGTACATCACACTCAATAACACGTTATCGATTCAATCGTTTTAACTTTCTACCTCTCTGTGTCTGTTCTTCTGATCCATTCTGTCTGTCACTGTGCATATCCTTATATCTACATGGCCATGTATGTTGACATTATTGCTCTCCTTAGTTCTTTTATTAGTTTCCAACATTCCACCCTCTTATTTACCTTCTGCTCTCAGATTTCATTTCTCGTTTCTGTTTATGATCAAAAAATAATCTGGGAAAGAGTAACAATTCTAAATGGATTCTTGTAATATCTGGCGTGTTCATTCATTTATAGATGCTATTGTGAAATTCCCTCGTTAAAGGAATATAATGACATAAATGTTGGAGGATGTTGCATAGTGGAGTGTATACTCCTATTTTCGAATATTGTCAGTTGTCACTTTATTATTTCTCTTATTGAATGAAATATCACTAACGTTATAAATATGCCGTGTCTTTTAGGCAGGTTTTTTTCTTACTTAAATCACGTCTCTGCACTTTCTTAAAAGAAATTTTGAATTAAACCAATTAAAAACTAGAATTAAAATGATATAAAATGCACCAGGCCCACAAAATATATGAGTGTTTTTTAGAGAAATATCTAGTTTTACATTTCAAAGCAGATATATATATTTTTTTTTATTGTAATATTTGCTTCCTATATATTTATTTTAGAGTGACCTACATTACTTAATATCAGATTTACCAACAGAGAGTTTTTGTTCTTTTGATAAAAATTCTGTCCTCAGTTATGACGCTAAAAGTACAAAAGACGATTGCAGATTAAAAACAAAAACTAGACATAACCTAGTTTGTTAATACAGGTATTTTCCATTCCAGATGCATAGTTGGGTAACTAAAGCTTTCAATGAAGTACCAGATTGTACCTTTTTTTTTTTTTTTTTAAGAATGTTTAAACCATTTATCTAAAAAGAAAAGTTGTGTAATCACAGAGTGACCTGTTCTGTCCAGTTAGATGATTAGTGAAAAGTCTGTTTATAGCCTTGAAATGTAAAAAAATTACTAAAGGGGGTTTTGAAACCTCAAACTGAATTTGGCTCCTTACATTTCAGATTAATAATTAATCTTGAAATCATTTCGGGAAAAGCAATCTCCACTGGCAGACAGATAGTCACTTATCACTAATATTCTGTTCTACCTTCTAAATCTTTAGCATTTATAAACACATTCAATTATTTTAACTTCAAAATCCTTTATTTTACTTTACAATAAAATTTCTTTAAAAAGTTGGAAACAATAAAAAAACACAGATTAAGAAAGTTTTTGGAATGACTTCAAAACCTACAAGTTTAAAGAGAGAGGATATTTTACAATCGTGACTTCCTTATGTGTAAATACCCTAGTTACCAAATAAATCTAATTTCCATAAACTACACCTTGTAAAGCTTGATTTGACAGATAATATTTCTACACTAAGACACTTAATATAGGACTATATATAGATGTCTTATAACATATATTCCTTTAGAATAAATAAAGAATTTTGTTATTTAAATATGTGTTTGATTTTTTTAAATGCAAGGTGAGGTCAGAAAGATCTATGTATCTCTACTATCCCGGTAGTGGGTTTGCTAAACTTTACATTACATTACAACTCTAACCTGTCCCACTGAGCTTTCTTATTGTTCTATTATAACAACTGTCCAGCAAGACAATGATCATTTTTGAGTTAGATTTTAATTTTAAAAATACATGGCAAAGATGATAAGCAGAGTTATAAAATATTAATGATATAGATATTTATATCCAAAACAATTGATCTTCACCTATCCTGGCCTTGCACCCCTTAATTTAGTATGATTGAGCGTACCTTCTACTCTTCTCGTGTATTTAGGATGTCGTCAGGGCTGCTACGGTAAGTGCTTTGCAAATTAAATAGAAACTTTGACATGTTCATCCAGGGAAGGGGAAAGAAGGGTTCACATTCTCCCATCTAATTGACATGTTGGGCTGTGTGATCCAGATTTGATGGAATAAAAAGAGTTAAAACAGTCCCATGGAAAACCCTTATGACTTTATGCCTCCTTATATCTTAAGTTCCTTCATTTATGATTGATAAAAAGCAGAAGTATCAGGTGTACGATTGTGGAAGTGCTAGAGATAAGCTTTTGTTATTTAAGGAAATAATTGAAGGCTTTATACAAGCAGGTTCAAGGGAAACTAAGGAACTGTACTGCACAACAAGGGGTTGGTTCTTCCTTAATACTCTCAATAACATATAGATATTTAATAGATAATTCCCCGCAACAATCTAATGCCAATTGGGCATCAATTACTAAACTTTAGATGCTAGGCGTATTAATAAAGGTGCATGGGGCGTATTTATAAAGGTGCATGGGGCATATTAATAAAGGTGCATGGGGCGTATTTATAAAGGTGCATGGGACGAATTAATAAAGGTGCATGGGGGCGTATTAATAAAGGTGCATGGGGCATAGTTATAAAGGTGCATGGGGCATATTAATAAAGGTGCATGGGGTGTATTAATAAAGGTGCATGGGGCGTATTAATAAAGGTGCATGGGGGTATTTATAAAGGTGCATGGGGTGTATTAATAAAGGTGCATGGGGCGTATTTATAAAGGTGTATGGGGCGTATTTATAAAGGTGAATGGGGCATATTTATAAAGGTGCATGGGGCATATTTATAAAGGTGCATGGGGCGTATTTATAAAGGTGCATGGGGCGTATTTATAAAGGTGCATGGGGTGTATTAATAAAGATGCATGGGGCGTATCCATAAAGGTGCTTGGGGCATATTAATAAAGGTGCATGGGGCATATTAATAAAGGTGCGGTGTCGATATTTTGTGATACCGCACATTTAACCATCGTTATAGTAAATGTACACGATCGTATAATTATGACCGCAATCTACATTAACAACCACGATCAGCCATGCAATACCAATGCTGTAGTCTACTACCACATGGTATTATACAAATGGACGTATACAATTTCGATCACGGCTGTAAATTTACAGCCGCGATCAAACTTTTGAAAAACCTGCAGTGGCAGAAGTTTCTAATACCGCAGGTTTTTAAATACTGCCAATGAGTGACAATAAAGCCTAATTTTTATTGCCGCTTATTAATTTGATTTATTTATTGCACATTTTATTTGTATTGTTTTAATTTGTAATCCTCAGATTAACCAGATAGTACACTCCCTCAATACCCCCTAGGGGGCAGCAGTGGTTACATGGGGGCGGGGTTATGTGAATCTCCCAGTGCCTACAGTATCCTGACCATTGCACCTTGCACATTTGATTTGGGCAGGAATGGTTATTCCCCTGGATCAATCCTATTTATCCTTTTGGTAAATCACATTACTTTGTCCTAAGAGCCTATTAAACTATTTAACACTGACAACAGTTTGTCCAATACCATTTACTACACTGGACAATTATAAAATCGTCTAAAATCTCAAGTGTCACTAGCCATGCAATAAAGTAAATATTAGTTATTTCCATGTTGCTGTTGCAAAGAACAAAGTGTTAATGTTGGAATATTATGATTATAATACCGCGGGCAGTTCGGTCCTACGGCAATGATTGGGCGAGACAAATAAAGGGTCATCATAAATCTACATACTCCCCAAAACCTATGGTCAAGTGGTAGGAGTACAGGGGGTATATGGTATAACTTGTTAGTAACCCTAGCCACTCTGGTTAAGGGTATTGCCATCTGTGGTCATAAACGTGAGGACCTGATTGTCCCCTCCAATTGAGCTATAACTTACCTTGCAGAGAATAGGGAGAAGAGGGTCTCTTATGGGCAATGCACAATTAATTTACTAAGGGCCATAAACTGTATTAACTTCAATATTTTTTTCCCAGAATTGCCTTATAATAAAACAACAACCCCCACCCCCCCCAAAGCATTTCAAAAGCAATATCATCCAGAGCACAGAGCTCCACCACCCTACCCCCAGTAGCCCAGGCACGTGCAGTGGGACAGAAAGAGAAGCATTTGCTGGTCAATTCCATTAGTGCTCCTTTGACAATGAAAAGATCTGTGTTTCTGCCTCTATCTCACTGCACATGGGCAATGGACACATAATGAATTTACTGCACCCAGGATGAGATTGGTTTTCCCTTATACATCATTTTAACAGCACATTTTGTAAGAAAGGTTTAAGGAAAAGTTTAAAATGGGAGATTACAACTGTCAATCTCCTAGACCCAAACTTTGTAAAACAGTTTAATTTTTCCTAAAAACCAAATTAGTAAAATCCAGTAAACAGACATTTTTTACTCCTAATATCTTTAAAGTCACTTTATAAACACTGACAGCCGATGCACCAAGAGCCGCTATCGATAACCCGCTGCAAACATGCCAGCAATGCTATATGCCAATAGCGGCTCTCGGTGCATCTGCATAACGGTATCCATTTCGGCACTTTTAAGCCAGATTTTAGATGGCGTTTAAAGTGCCGCAATAGAATGCCACTTTCGGGATATAATATCACTTGCAGCGGCTGTACGGTTAACTTCGGCGTTAGCCATGCAGCGGCAGCAATGAAAGAGTTTAAGTCACGCTAACCAATATAACATCGGCTAGCGTGACTTAAACTCCAGAACAGGAGGGTTCGGCCCATTGGTGCATTGCCCTGTGAGAACTAAACATTATCTTAAACCAAACTGAAAAAAAGGATATTGCACTTCCCGAATAAGGTGAGATATCAGACATATCTTGCATGTCTCCGCACTCAGACTTGATGAAGGACAATGATAGGCCTTCTGTTGAGCTGGGTGGATGAGCTGGAGAGCAAGGATGATGATTCATATGATGTGATGACATCTTGGTCCTCAGGCTTGTGGTTTCCCTAGTTAAATCTAGAGATTCGGGGGAGGTCCTGTCTTTTCCTTGGAAAGCTGAAGAGGGAGCACCCAGAGGATTTTGAAAGGGGTAAGCCATGAGGGGAAGAGGAAATGGGTGACGGAAAGAAGGTGATGTAAAACTGGCAGCTGCTGAAAGAGGAGACTGATGTAATGACGGGTGGTGACTAACAGGTGGTGGCCCAGGAGCAGACTGGTCAGTTGAATTTTTGCGCACAACTAAAGGCAATGCTTCTGTTTGGTCTGTAGAGCTAGGCATTGGAACATTGGCAAATGTGTCCAGTGGATTAGGAATTATGACATCACCAAAGCATTGCAGACGTTGGTTGGTGGTATGGAAGTTGTGGTTTTCCCCACTGATTGCAAATCTTGCCTGAGGAATTTGTAAGGGTGGGAAGACCTGAGGAAGTTGGCGTATGGGCTTAGCAGAAAAAACCTTAACCACAGTGTCCACTATTTGTGACATGGCAGTATTAAGTTCTTGCTTTAGTGTTTCCGCCAAATGTTTCCCTTCTGGGTGGAGGAAACTGTTATGTAAAATATCTTTCTCTTTAGGTCCATCTCTTTTGGGGCGATTATCTGATCCTAGTTCACGTTCCCTGATAAGGGCTCGAGCACGGTCAATAAACTGACCAGGATCTAAGTCAAACATTTCATTGTCTGATCTACCTACAGAATCATGAACTCTTGCATCTATGATTTCTGAATGCATGCTGTCCTCAGATAGGTTGCCATCTTCATTGTTTTCAGAATCTGTGCTGTCATAGATCTGGTAGAATTTTTCCTGCAGCTGACGCAGCTGTTTCTGCATATCTTCCAGCTGCTGTTTCAGCTGCCTGCGCTCTTCCCGTTTCTGCTCTTTTCTAGCTGATACCAGCTGCTGGAAACTCTGCTGCTGTTGCTGAGGCAGTTTTTGCTTGCGCTTGTTTTCTCTATAGCTTTCACGAGGGCTTATTGACCGAGGGGCTCCCTCTCTATCATTTTCATTGCCCCTCAATGACACATTTGGTGAATGGCTCATACCTCTAATTATATTCTCAACCCGGGCACGCTTTGCTCTCAGGTGCTCATCACACAACCGATCCATATCAAACTGGCTCATGTTAGGCCTGCCAAATGGGGAAAGACACTCTTGGGGGCTGTCTCTTGAAGAGTTGCTGCACACATCTTCCTGATGTATTTCTGAGCCTGTGCTAGACAGCCCACTGGTTTGGAAACTGGGCTCCGAGCCACCATTTTTGTTAATGTTATTTTTCAACAGCTGGGAAATGATGGTTGCTCCTGGAAAAGGCATCATGGCATCTTCATAGGAGTTTGCCCTTTTCAGCAGCTTGCGGAGAACGTTTGACTTTTCCCCATCTGTATGTTGCACTACCGAATACTCAACATCCTGTTCAGAACCTTGGGGATTCATGGCACCGAAAAATGTTGCTCTTTCTTTCGAAAAAAATGCAGATGCTGTCCCCACTGTCCTCTTCACTCCAATGTCAACTCTTCTTCTCTTGGTTTGCCTGCTTAAGAGGGCTGTGCTGTCATGGTCAGGCATCACTGGACTGTTATTGTGCCATCTTCAAAAGCTTGTCAGCTGGGCACACAGCTCGAGAATCCTGGGACCCTGGCCAACAGAACAAAAGGACTGATGAATCATTTTCTTTAAATTTCTCCAAATTTCCTGACCTCAATCCTGAATAAAATGCAAAATGCATAGGCTACAAGATTTATGGCACATTACAATTATTGCAATTTATTATCCGCTCCGCTTGAAATGAAACATTTTAAATATTTCTGCTTCATTGATTTAAGATGGATTAAGATTAAAAAACAAAGATGAAAAACAAAAACATGCTTATCATAAAAAACATAATTGATTTTTGTAAGAAAAAAAAATTAAAGTGATACTGTGTAGCTCAAATAGACATAGTAGCTTATAAAAGCACTGCAGCTTACAACCAGGGTAAATTTAGACACACAATGAAGAAGATACAGTCAGTCATTAGTAAGGGTAGCGGGGTGAAAGCTTGGAATTTGCCCTACATTATTAAACGGAAACAGAAAAGGGATATTTTCTACCACTGGTGTTTTCTAGGTCTTTTTCCTGGATGGGTTTATCGGTCGGACACTACATTTCCAGAGCAAAAAAAAGTAATTGAGTAAATAAAACAAAATATATTAGAATGAATACAGTTTTAAAGGTCTGTTGAGAGGGCAGGAATAGTTTCTAGCTGACGTTTGACAGAAGTTAGGGGGTAATATCTTTTAGACTCATCTATGTTCCTTGAATCACAAATCTTGCAATAACTTGTCAACGTCTTCATTAAATTTGCCCTTTCTCTTTGACAAATAGTATCGTGTGCTATAGTAGACAACTCTAGCCCATTTCAATGTAATATGTTGCAGCAAGCGGGAATCTAGGAGATAAAAATAGTTCAATGACATTCATGGCACCATGCACTTAATCTGAATCCCGAGTTTCCTTGTAATTTCCCCCATAATGTCTGATTAAGGGATTATGGGAAAAGTTACAGCTCTTTCAATAAAAAAATTTTTAGATGCACAGCCTTATCTAAAAAAAATAATATGGAATTTGTGTTAAAGGAAGCAGTGACTTCACACAATTGGTCACCCTTTTCCTGGGATTGGTCACTCTTTTCCTGGGATTGGTCACCCTTTCCCTGGGATTGGTCACCCTTTCCCTGGGATTGGTCACTCTTTTCCTGGGATTGGTCACTCTTCCCCTGGGATTGGTTGTCCATCATAACCTTCATATCTTTATAAAAAACTTTTATCTCATTCTTAAAACCTTGGGGGATCATCTCTTTCTTTCCTTAGACATAAAACTGCACTTTGGAATAAATAGGCGATTTCCATGGAGTGTTTATCTAATATTAAACTGCGCATTTGCTCAACAGAGCACATCTTCCCAATCATAGGGTATATTGCCAAAGGCAGACGTGCAGACTTTTTGGAATTGTTCCCATATCTTTCGGTTCACCTGTGAAAACATCTCTGTGCTCACTAGAACTGCATCTGTGGCTACTTTTAAAGGATGACTATTCATGCAAATAGAAATCACTTCAGCATGACAAACCAGCAACCTCGAGATGACAGACAGTGGGGTTTCTATCGATAGAAGGTTCAAGGTTGTATAGAAATATGTATCGAGTTTGTGTTGTACACATAGATACCCAGGGGCATATGCAATAATAAAGCACCTAGATATTGACCGAGGGAGTAACATTAAGGTTACATCACCCACAGAAATATAAACAGGGGTTGACACAGTTCATCTTATTCTAAAATTTAAAAGCTTGGAAATTTTGACCAATAGCAACACCTGAAATAAACTGTCTCGTAACTTTGTTAGAGCTGGTGTTTTCTCAGATACCTGTAATGCAATTTTAATTGATAAATTCAAATCTTTAATCATATCTGTTATGAGAAATGACATCTGTCTGAGCGTTGTCTCACTGTCTTTATAAAAGTAAGGAAAGGCACTTTATATTGAACATTTCACTGCAATACAAATTCTCTATATGTACCATTGAGATGCACTTAAACCTGTGAAAAGCTATTTGCTTCTTGTTAGTTCCCCACAGTTTGGTAGACTATTCGTAGACTACTAGGAGACTACTAGTAGACTACTATAAATAATTTTTTGTGTTAAGTTATTTTAAATTAATTATAATTCAATAATTTAAATTATTACAAATAATTTTTTTGTGTAAACTGTACATCACACTCAATAACACGTTATCGATTCAATTCGTTTTAACTTTCTACCTCTCTGTGTCTGTATCTTCTGATCCATTCTGTCTGTCACTGTGCATATCCTTATATCTACATGGCCATGTATGTTGACATTTATTGCTCTCCTTAGTTCTTTTTATTAGTTTCCAACATTCCACCTCTCTTATTTACCTCTGCTCTCAGATTTCATTTCTCGTTTCTGTTTATGATCAAAAAATAATCTGGGAAAGAGTAACAATTCTAAATGGATTCTTGTAATATCTGGCGTGTTCATTCATTTATAGATGCTATTGTGAAATTCCCTCGTTAAAGGAATATTAATGACATAAATGTTGGAGGATGTTGCATAGTGGAGTGTATACTCCTAATTTCGAAATATTGTCAGTTGTCACTTTATTATTTCTCTTATTGAATGAAATATCACTAACGTTATAAATATGCCGTGTCTTTTAGGCAGGTTTTTTTCTTACTTAAATCACGTCTCTGCACTTTCTTAAAAGAAATTTTGAATTAAAGCCAATATAAAAACTAGAATTAAAAATGATATAAAATGCACCAGGCCAACAAATAATATATGAGTGTTTTTTAGAAGAAATATCTAGTTTTACATTTCAAAGCAGATATATATATTTTTTTTTATTGTAATAATTTGCTTACATATATATTTATTTTAGAGTGACCTACATTTACTTAATATCAAGATTTACCAACAGAGAGTTTTTGTTCTTTTGATAAAAATTCTGTCCTCAGTTATGACGCTAAAAGTACAAAAAGACGATTGCAGATTAAAAACAAAAACTAGACATAACCTAGTTTGTTAATACAGGTATTTTCCATTCCAGATGCATAGTTGGGTAACTAAAGCTTTCAATGAAGTACCAGATTGTACCTTTTTTTTTTTTTTTTTAAGAATGTTTAAACCATTTATCTTAAAAAGAAAAGTTGTGTAATCACAGAGTGACCTGTTCTGTCCAGTTAGATGATTAGTGAAAAGTCTGTTTATAGCCTTGAAATGTAAAAAAATTACTAAAGGGGGTTTTGAAACCTCAAACTGAATTTGGCTCCTTACATTTCAGATTAATAATTTATCTTGAAATCATTTCGGGAAAAGCAATCTCCACTGGCAGACAGATAGTCACTTATCACTAATATTCTGTTCTACCTTCTAAATCTTTAGCATTTATAAACACATTCAATTATTTTAACTTCAAAATCCTTTATTTTACTTTACAATAAAATTTCTTTAAAAAGTTGGAAACAATAAAAAAAAACACAGATTAAGAAAGTTTTTGGAATGACTTCAAAACCTACAAGTTTAAAGAGAGAGAGGATATTTTACATATCGTGACTTCCTTATGTGTAAATACCCTAGTTAGCCAAATAAATCTAATTTCCATAAACTACACCTTGTAAAGCTTGATTTGACAGATAATATTTCTAACTAAGACACTTAATAATAGGACTATATATAGATGTCTTTATAACATATATTCCTTTAGAATAAAATAAAGAATTTTGTTTATTTAAATATGTGTTGATTTTTTTAAATGCAAGGTGAGGTCAGAAAGATCTATGTATCTCTACTATCCCGGTAGTGGGGTTTGCTAAACTTTACATTACAAACTCTAACCTGTCCCACTGAGCTTTCTTATTGTTCTATTATAACAAACTGTCCAGCAAGACAGATGATACATTTTTGAGTTTAGATTTTAATTTTAAAAATACATGGCAAAGATGATAAGCAGAGGTTATAAAATATTAATGATATAGATATTTATATCCAAAACAATTGATCTTCACCTATCCTGGCCTTGCACCCCTTAATTTAGTATGATTGAGCGTACCTTCTAACTTCTCGTGTATTTAGGATGTCGTCAGGGCTGCTACGGTAAGTGCTTTGCAAATTAAATAGAAACTTTGACATGTTCATCCAGGGAAGGGGAAAGAAGGGTTCACATTCTCCCATCTAATTGACATGTTGGGCTGTGTGATCCAGATTTGATGGAATAAAAAGAGTTAAAACAGTCCCATGGAAAACCCTTATGACTTTATGCCTCCTTATATCTTAAGTTCCTTCATTTATGATTGATAAAAAGCAGAAGTATCAGGTGTACGATTTGTGGAAGTGCTAGAGATAAGCTTTTGTTATTTAAGGAAATAATTGAAGGCTTTATACAAGCAGGTTCAAGGGAAACTAAGGAACTGTACTGCACAACAAGGGGTTGGTTCTTCCTTAATACTCTCAATAAACATATAGATATTTATAGATAATTCCCCAGCAAAATCTAATGCCAAATGGGCATCAAGTAATAAACTTTAGATGCTCCTCCCAAAATATATACTGGTGTCATGTGATTTATTGAAGAATGATTGGGGCATACTGTAGGTTTTAGACCAATGTAACACTTCATCGTTAGAATTTTTATGGGGAGTTTGTATTGCACACCCAATACAATAAATGTATCAAGTTAACAAATTTCAGGGTTTTAAAAGAAACAAACTTTCTTTCTTAGTTTTCAGGCCCTACATGGAACACATGCAACCTGTAAAACAGGATGATTGCTTTGCAATATAGGAACTAATGGATTGACTTTACTACTAACAGTCAGTAACAGACTATCACTCTCTACCTGTTTGTGGAGAACAATTAGAAAATTCTAAAGCAGGTTAATTTCACAGCAATGATGAACAGGTGATGCTTTCACTTAAACGAAGCAAAACATTTGAGACCTTACCTTAATGGGAATGCTAGTTCAACACATCTTGCGTTTAGCATGCAAATAAGCTTTTTATACAAAATATCTCTCACAGGACATAATCTAATAGTTCCTGCTGTCTGACACGCCTTATCTTAGAGCAGACCATAAATTCATAAAGCTCTCCAGAAGAGAGAGACTGCTACGTTTCTACAAAATGAAAAAAAACTGCACCTGTCTCTCTTGACACAACACACCTGTCTGTCTTTTTTTTTTTTTCCTGCATATCTTGTTATGGTCTCACAATAGCTTTTTTAGACAGATGAACTAAAGGGAGAGGAATTAAAAAGAAAGAGAAAAATCTTTCATAGAACATTAGTCATTAGTGTGTTCCCTTCACAAACTTAACAGAACATGCACAGAAAATAAATAGAGACGCCAATAAACTGCCCAGATCATTAGCAATAGCAATGGACCCAATTGGAGAAAACTGCTGCTGGGAAACTTTTTGAAGAAATTCTATAGAGATATGAATGGAATATCTTGGGTTATCATGTCCCTCATACAGCTCGCTTCTTCTGGGATTTACCTTAGTAGAAAACAGTTATGTCTCTAGACCCACAAGGTGAACTCATTTTTCACTTTGACACAACTTACACCCTCACTGGGCACATGGTCATTTCTGCTGAAAACCCCAGTCCTTGGAATGCTTATTTCTGAGAATTCAGAGAAAGCCATGGATGGGGATGGATAACCCAGCTATGACTCTGCTTACACACCCCTCCACCATCATAAGGGTCAGAGGTAACCCTACAAGGTTCTGAATGGGCTCTCACTGTGAAACTAATAATATCTGTCAAGATGAAGAGCCATCAGAAACAGTGGACACCAAAAATCCCAGATCATCACATTTGTACGAAGCCAAGCAATCGGTCCTCACATTTTCTTTAAATAAAATTCAATTATTTCAGCATTCAAGTTATAAAAATAAACTTTTTTTTAGTAAAGTACTAATATATCCATTATTCATTTTCTCTAGGAGGGGGAAAAAGCCGGAAATATTCATGCAAATGGGAAAGAAGAAATTAAAAACGAGACAAAGGACAGAAAAATGAATCAAAAATTCAAAAGTTTGCAAATAGAAAAATTTGAACCAAAGAAATTAAAACAAAAATGCAACAATGACCGTCCCACCTATAAAAACCTTATAAGAAAAATCTGCAGCCAGGCAAATCGAAACCCTTTCCAGTCCTAAAAACAGAAACGTGGTCAGGGAAAATAAACTCAACATCTGAAAGTTTGCAAACACTGGGACAAGGTTGACACAAAGCATCATTAGGTTAAGAAGTTATTTCAAACATTTAAGAAAAAGCCAGTGCTGAAGGGTCTATACTTACTCAGGGAAAGCAATGAAACTGATCCGCTTTGCCGGTGAAAGACAGAAAGCAGAGAGCCTGGAATATCTGCTGATGAATAGTACAATTTGACAAGGGAGGGAGAGTGTGTGTGTGTGAGAGAGAGTGACTAAGAGACAGAATGTGTGTGTATGAATCTGCCAGTGAGCAAACAGAAGGCAGAGTGGAGAGACAGAGGGAGAGGGACCTTTTGTGTGTCTCCCTTTGCCTTGCTGGAACTGTCTGATTACTGAAGGCAGAGCTAAGCTGAGGCTCCGCACTACAACAAGATTTACTTTAAGACACAGCTGGAGGAAACAGGAAGAATGGACGTCACATTCTGAGTGACGTAAGGGAGGGAGCACACACCAATCAGAAGACAATTTGAGATGTAAGGGTGGACAGTTAGCAGTCAACTTGGAAAAGATTAGAAAAAAAAAAAAGGGGGAAATCAGAAGGGAACAGAAAAAGGAGGAGGATAAGTCCAAGCCAAACCCTCTTACCAAGGCAAAGTATTTTTTTTAATTTTATTTCCCAAGTTGGATTGTACTTAAAAAAAAGAACAAACAACAACAACGTCGTATTTGTATTAGTGTCTTGACGGATTTCGTGCTTGACCAATCAAAGACGCTTCACCTTGTTTTATTTTTGCCATTTCTATGATGTTCCATTTGGGATCCGCTACCTTTTTTTTCTTGGCCCTTTCCATTATAGGGAAACCAAGAGGTGTTCGAGATCTTACATTGGGAGAACCAATCAAATAAATGTAGAAACCGCCATGGAAAATGTCTTAAAAAATGGGTATTTCTTCCAGGAACTTGTTTAATTCTTTTTAATGTTCCCTTTAGATCATTTCTAAACTGTATACTGTCAAGTGTTAAACCTAATGCGATTGAATGGTAAACATAAAGATGTCTTAGTGAAATTTCCATCTAAAAAGACTGTATTATTATTCTGCAGCCCTTTAAGCTAAATGCATTGGTTACATTACTCTCAATCCAGATGTCGAATTGCACGACAGATTGTAAAAGGTATTACGAGGCTGGCAGCTAGAGGTAGATGAAATATAATATTAAGCCTTTCAGGAAGACTCATTAAAACCATCTATTTTTTTTTTTTTATTGCACATCAAGGATATAAAACAATTTAATATTTCATGGCACTAGCAATGCAGATAAAAGGAAACGTAAATATTTTGACTGATTTCTAATGATACTTTCCTGCACAGACTTTCCCCTTTGTGTGACTTTAAGCTAAAAGTACGACTCCTACTGTTGACTGGCTAGAACCTCTAATAAAGTTACTGTTGTTTGGCCCTTACAAAAACTTTTATGTAAATGAATTCTGCATCTGTGGTTATCACCTTTTGCCTTGCACGGAATGTTCTTCCATAGTTATATTTCTACATAATACAAATAACAGACAATTATATTACGGTTTGTGGTTGGTTGATGTTGTTTCGGACTTGCTCAAAATGGCTGAATGTCCGCTCTGTGGCATGTCCACCCTCTAGATTGCCACGATCATTCCTGTTAATGCCAGGTTCAAATTTTCATTTGTTAAAGGGTCAACGATATGTGAAATCATGAAAATGGGCATGTGGTGCATATTTTCTATTCTTTCAGCATTTTAACCCTTTGTCATCTATTTCAGAAAACATAGTAGGAAAAATGCACAAATCTCTCAGCTAATACATAGTGGCCCGGATTTACAGGGTGGCAGTGCGCTAGTTGTTGGAGTTAAAGTCGCGTCAATGATTCATTATCATTATCAGCTACATGGGTATCGCAAAAGGCACCCATGCAACTGGCGCAAGGACTCGCGCTGTGAGTAAATTCCTTTTGGGATTTACTCACCAACCCGATATTAAATTCAGGAGGGGAGATTTACCTAGAGTGATAATATGGACCTATAATCAAATGCACCTGGTTATTAAATCAGTTCATATCATATCTGTAAGGTCCATGTTAACTATATTGGCCTATTCCCAATCGTAAATCTGTAAAGGTCCAGTGTAACTATATTGGCCTATTCCCAATCATCGTATTCAGTAAGGTCCATGTTAACTATTTGGCCATTCCCAATCAACGTAATATCAGTAAGGTCCATGTTAACTATATTGGCCTTTCCAATCAACGTAATATCAGTAAGGTCCATGTTAACTATATTGGCCTATTCCCAATCAACGTAATATCAGTAGGTCCATGTTAACTATATTGGCCTATTCCCATCGTAATATCTGTAAGGTCCATGTTAACTATATGGCCTATTCCCAATCATACATCTGTAAGGTCCATGTTAATTATTGCCTATTCCCAATCGTAATATTTATAGGTCCATGTTACTATATTGGCCTATTCCCAATCATCGTAATATCATTAAGGTCCATGTTAACTATATTGGCCTATTCCCAATCATACTATCTGTAAGGTCCATGTTAACTATATTGGCCTTTCCCAATCATACATCTGTAAGGTCCATGTTAACTATATTGGCCTATTCCCAATCATACTATCTGTAAGGTCCATGTTAACTATATTGGCCTATTCCCAATCAAACTATCTGTAGGTCCATGTTAACTATATTGGCCTATTCCCAATCATACTATCTGTAAGGTCCATGTAAACTATATTGGCCTATTCCCAATCATACTACCTGTAAGGTCCATCTTGGCCTATTCCCATATCAGCAATACTTTTTTCCAGTGGAAATTATGCAATTGTGCTTTAAATTATTTAAGTTAATAGGTTTCTTAAATACCCCCCAATAAATAATTAAATGTGTTATTATTTTTAATATCCCATAATCGTAATAACTTGGGACTGTTACTTAATTTACTTATAAAGTGACCCCTATTAATAAACTTCATGTGGATATAATAATTCTTCACAATCGACATTAAAGAAAAATAAACAAATGAAATAGGGCCTAAAACAATGTATTTGTCAAACATTAACATGGTTATAGAGATTAAATACTAAAAAACTTTTTTGGAAGGGAGACTGGAAAAAACAGTAAGAGGGCCTTCTACACATAGTCAGAATAAATTTTGTGGTTATTGTGCTTTAAAAGCTGGGATACATGCAGGAGGGTGGTCAGAAAATAAACATGATCACTTAATGGAATTCTTTTTGAATAATAGAAATAAAGGGTAACTAAAAATATTACAAAAACTGTGATAAAAAATGCTGGATTGAAAGAGGCCGTAGTTTCCTATGATCATTGACTTTTAACTTGGGCTTGCTTACTTTTCTCTAAAACCACAGGAAGGTACACTAATCCTCCCGTACACGGCATCAATATCCGTCGAAATTGGTTAATAGATCGAACTATTAATGACATTTTGCCATTAATAGCAATATAGATCAGTCTAATCAAAAAACTATAATCGGGCAAGGTCCTATCTTCCTTGGTTTTCAAGATTAATTGAAAGATAGATAGATAGAGAGAGAGTGAGAAAGAGAGAGAGAAATAATAGATAGAGAGAGAGAGAGAGAGAGAGAGAGAGATAGATAGATAAGATAGATGTGTAGATAGATAGTAGAGATACTAGATAGATGAGATAGATAGAGTAGATGATAGATAGATAGATCGATAGACTCATAGGTGGATAGAGAGATAGATACTTGGCCGTTATATAGATAGATAATTGACAGATAGATCGATAGATAGATAGATAATAGATAGTGACAATAGATAGCACCACATTAAATGAATAGGTAGATAGATCGATAGATAGATAGATAGTAGAATATATAGTAGATAGTATTAGATAGATAGATTGATAGACAGACAGACAGACAGACAGACAGACAATGATAGATAGATAGATATATAGATAGATAGATAATAGATAGATAGATAGATAGATAGACAATAGACTAATAGGTGGATAGATAGATAGATAGGTAGTAGATAGATAGATAGATAATTGACAAATAGATAGATCAATAGATAATAGATAGATAGACAAGTAGATACACCACACTAGATCAATAGTGGATGTATAGATCGATAGATAGATAGATGATAGCAAGAAGATATAGATAGATAGTAAAATAGAATTAAAATAGATAGCAATAAATAGATAAATAGATATAGATAATAGACAGACAGATAGATAGTACCACACTATATCAAAAGGTGGATAGTAGATAGATAATAGATATATAGATACTGTAGATATATAGATAGATAGATAGATAGATAGATAGATAGATAATAGATAGATAGACTAATAGGTGGATAGATAGATAGATAGATAGATAGATAGATAGATAGATAATTGACAAATAGATAGATCAATAGATAATAGATAGATAGACAGATAGATAGCACCACACTAGATCAATAGGTGGATGTATAGATCGATAGATAGATAGATAGATAGATAGATAGATAGATAGATAGATAGATAGATAGATAATAGCAGATAGATAATAGATAGATAGTAAATAGATAGATTAAAAATAGATAGCAGATAAATAGATAGATAAATAGATAATAGATAGATAGACAGACAGATAGATAGTACCACACTATATCAAAAGGTGGATATTAATAGATTATAGATAGATATATAATAGATAGATAATAGATAGATAAATATTAGATTGATAGTAGATAGATAGATCAATAGGTGGATAGAGAGATAGATATTGGAGCGATAAATACATAGACATTGACAGATAGATAGGAAGATAGATACTGTAGATAGATATATAGTGGATATATAGATAGAATGATAGATAGATAGATAGATAGATAGATGGATAGTGAATAATAGATGATAGTAGATAGATAGTAGATGACAATAGATAGATAGCGATAGATAGATAGATAGATAGATATGATAGATAGATAGATAGATGTATATAGATAGTAGATAATAGATAGTAAGATAGATAGATAGATAGATAGATATTAGATAGATGATAGTAGTGTGTATGTGTGTGTGTGTGGATGGTGTCGGTGTGTGTTTGTGTGTGTTGTTGTATGTGTTGTAGTGTGTGTGTGGTGTGTGTGTAGTGTAGTGTGGTGGTGTGTGTGTGTGTGTGTGTTGTTGTGTTGTTGATGTGGTGTGTGTGATTGTATGGTGTGTGTGTGATGTTGTGTTGTGTTGTTGTGTGCTAGCTGTTGCGTGTGTGTAGTAGTGTGTGAGTGTGTGTGGTCGCGCTGTTGTGTGTGTTGTGTGGATGGTGTCGTGTCGCTGTGTAGTGTGTGTGTCGGTTGTGTGTGATGATGTGGTATGTGTGTGCTCGATTGTAGTGTGTTGTGTGTGTGTGTGTGGTGCTGTGTGTGTGTGTTGGTGTGGATGTCGTAGTGATGTGGATGAGCTGTGTGATGCTGTTGTGTAGATGTGGTGTGTGTGTTGTGTGTGTGTGGTGTGTGTGTAGTAGTGTGTGCGTTAGGATGATGGTAGTTGTGTGTGTGGTGGTGCTTGTGTGTTGTGTGTGCGTGATGTCATGGCTGATGTTACTTGCAGGGAGCGTGCAATATTTTGTGCTCACGGAGTTGGTCTTGTCTAATGTGTACAGCCATGACCGGGGCACGGGTATTACTATGTGTGGTAACACGGCTTTGCCTTATATAAATATATGTAGGTTACAGGTGTAAATACAGACATAACATTGATTATAAATTCCTATTTACAGTTATCTGCTTTACCACATTTTACATTATATTATTGCTGTTCGTGGGGGTTGCCATACATTCCCTGGACAGTGGACACCAGAGCAATACTATTCCATCGGAACCTTATCAAGAAGAAATGCTAAAATGCTTGCTTAACCAAGCAATAGCTTCTGAATGCACACGAGCATGTCTGTACTCACTGAGTTAGTGAAGGGGCAATAACATTCTTTAACGACTTTGCATTATGAAAACAAAATAATATTTATGTTTTTCACTATGACCTCTAACTATAAATAGCAAAGTTGTGTTTTCGAAGTCTGGACAGCTGTAGGTTGTCTCTGTCATAGGGTTTGTCCTGTATATGGGATCTCGGTGATATGTTTCTACCACAATCCCAAGCAGTTTAGCAGCAGAGGATTGAGCTCCAAGCTGCTTGGTGCAATTGCCCATTTTTTACAGCAGAGAGCGCTCTACTGCAAACCAGACTTTCTTATTCCTCACACACAATCCCTGGAATCCGATCTAATGTTATAAATATGAGTCATCATATACCCCATTGGGTTTAGAATAGAATTATTTAAAAAATGTGATTATTGTTTTCAGCCTTGAATCGGTTAGAATTGGGAAATCGTAGACTGGTCTATTACGGGGTCATTCTATAAAGACAAAATAAACATTTTAAAGGGAAGAAAAATCTAAAAAGATTTCAAATGATTTTAATCCCGTGTGTACACTAAATTCCACAGGTGAAAGTCAGGGACCTGCAACAAAGGGATTTTGCTAGATAAGTAGAGACGTTTGTCAACTTCGACCTATAGCCATGATGGGTCAGCAACAGGAATCAAGGGAAGTAAGGTTAATTTCTTAACTTAAAGGACAAATAAAGACTAAAGACTATACACACATCCGACAATGCATGTTGGGGGGCGTGTCCTGAATGAATATTTTGATTGGCTAATCTTCCAATATATCTTTCTTATAAAAATGTATCTTATTTAATAGCGATTCAATAAAAACAAATGAATCTAGATTTCCACTAAATCTTTGCGGGTAAACGCATTTCACGGTCTGAGGAGTGATGAGTCCGGTTTTGATTCGGAACTTTTTGAAAAACTGACGTTTTTTTAAAAAGTGATGTCACTTTGCAACTTTTTCGAAACTCTGAACTAATCATCGAATATTCGAAAAATCCACACATAAAATCGAAAATAAGATGGAAAATTCGATAAATTAACGATTCAATTGGGTTTGAATCGAATATTCGGAACTTCAAGAGGTTTCATTCATCTCTTGTTCTCAGCTGTGACAGACAAAGTTTCTGATTGGTGGACAGAGAATGGAATGCTGACTAATTCTGCCTGTCAGCACTCATCTTATTCAACTGCTTAGCCTCTCGCAGCCGAACGGCCAATGATTAGCACACTGCTTGGCCTTGCAATTTAGACTTTAACAAAAGGAAGACAAGAAAAGAAACCGAAGGATCCTTACAGTTAATATGGGTCTATTTATACACAGAGTTTTGAGAGGAGACCCAGGGGTGTCATCTCTAACTAGAGCCTTCCAGGCATTCCCAGATGGAATCAGCTGCCTAGACGTCTTATTCTTTCCTTAATGGGAAATACAATTCATGTTTTGTTTGTGTTCTGGAGCCAAGTGATCAAGCCTTGACCTCCTACTATAGACAAATAGCTGGATCTTCCTGTTACATTGAGCTATTAACATTTTGACAAACACTTTCCCTTCATGTGTCTGGACCGCTTGGGCTGGGGCAGACAGATATTGTTGAGGGAATTATAAGGAGGGGAATGTGCTAGGGAATTCTTAAGGTCTCCTGAGGCTGCAACTAAGTTTCAATTGTATAACTGTTTAGAAACATAGTAAGTTTTATACACCAATTCTTTACGCCATGTGTATAATAATTCCCCATCTGTAATGTAAAGCAATCATTAACATGGATGGAATTGCCATATTGATCTCCATGACAAGGAAAATGTTATCAAAGGGCATCTCCACCCCAATATATTTGTTAATATATTGTAATGCCCTCCCACCCCAACCGCTATATTGGACTGTAAAATAGATTCCATACTCTACTTACAGCCATTTCTCCAGCGTTGTTCTGATCTGGCTCACTGCCTGCCGGAACTACAAGCAGGGGGCCGGACCAGCAGACGCTGCTGTGATTGGCTGAGAGGCAGCCAATCACAGCTGGGCCGCCAGTAATACAGAATGTGCAGTGGGGCGAGGATCTGTAAGTAGAATTTTGATTCTATTTTTTTTTTTTATTCTATTTTTACAGCTCCTACTCTCTGTTTCCTGAACTTTGAACAGTCACTTCGGAGAAACCTAAGGAGCAGGGATGTTGGGTAGGATTTTTTTTTAAATTGTACAGTGGGCCAGTAGTGGGTTAAATTTTAGTTTGAGGAGTAGACATGCCCTTTTAATCATATGTAACCATTTTTTTTTTTTTACAAGGGACCACATTTAGAATGGAAAAAGACTTTGCCTCATTTCAAGCTATTAAGGGCATGTCCACCCCCAAAACTATATCCCCCCAACTACTGGCCCCACCATGTAGTGTAGTTTAATCCTTACCTCACATCCCAGCTCCATAGGGTTCTCCTTGTAGACCCCCCCCCCAAAGTCCCAAACTAACCACCAGGAGGATAGCAGGGCTCTGCCTGCTATCTTGCCTCCGGTAGATATTTGCCATGCGTACTGCAGCCCTTCTCCCCCCCTCCCTCCCCCTCCCTCTCCCTCCTCTCCCTCCCGTTGTACTATCCCCCCCCTAGCCCAAATCCCCCTTAATATGATGTTCCCCCATGTCCCCCAGCCCCAACCGCATATTTTTTTTCAAAAAGCTCCCCAAACTCTTACTTACCTCTCCGCTTTCCTCCCTGCACTGAATGACCAGCAGCCCGCGTCTGTGATTGGCTGCCGCTCAGCCAATCACAGACGCGACTGCCGGTCCGCCCCTCTGCTTGCATTCTTGCAAGCAGAGGGCCGGCAGTGCGGCGAAGGAACGAGGGGAGGTAAGTAAGAGTTTGGGGGGCTTTCTGAAAAAAAAATTATGCGGTTGGGCTAGGGGACATGGGGGATCAGCATATTAAAAATCAGTTTTACGGGTGGACATACCCTTTAAAATGTAAAGTACGAGGAAGGGAAGCAGGATTGGTAATTCCTACCACCACCTCGTCAGCATGAAGAAATTGCTTCTGCCAGGCTTTCTCAATGCTTTCTCAATGCTTTCCAATAAAGGAAAGCCAGGGACACTAACCTGGCGGATGAAAGCTGTACTGCTGCTGTATACTTGTGAAGGTTCTCATTCATCCAGGTCATGGTATATCTGTTCTCAAGAAAAAGCCAGTCGGATGACTAGCGAAACGTCTTCAAGAACTACATTTCAAGTCCAGTTGATCTAATTGAATACAACAGATGTACTTGCTGCTGTATGTATGCATGTATTTTATTTCTTATATAGCGCTACATATTCCGCAGCGCTTTACAATTATTTACTCAATTCACATCAGGCCCTGTCCCGAAGAGCTTACAATCTAATCACACATATACAACCTATCAGTATGTCTTTATGATTGTGGGGTACCGGGTACCTGGAGGAAACCCACACAAGCACAGGGAGAACATACAACTCCTTGCAGATGTGTCCAAGGTGGAATCAAACCCTGGACCTCAGCGCTGCAAGGTATCAGTGCTAACCACTGAGCCACCGTGCTGCCCCGGGGTGCTCCTAACAAAATGTAACTGGGAATGAATAATCAGTCCTACCTTCCAGTCCCAGGTACTTTTCATTTTTAAAAGTTAATTTTTATAGTGTGTTTGTGTCCATTAAGAGTCACGAAAAAAACCTCCAAATTCTACTGGCCCTGTGTGAAAAGTGATTGCCCCCCCCCTTATAAAATAAGTTAAAAAAAAATAACTTATGAGATCTATCAGTATGGTAAAGTTATAAGCCATTCTAAAGCTTTTGGGACTCCAGCGAACCACAGTGAGAGCATTATCCACAAATGGCAAAAAACATGGGAACAGTGAGGAACCTCCCAGGATTGGTGGCGAACAAAATTAACCCAAGAGGCACAGAGGAAAAACTCATCCGTGAGGGCCACAAAAGACCCCAGAGAGAACATCTAAAGAAACTGGCAGGCCTCAATTGCCCCAATTAAGGTCAGTGTTCATGGGACTCCACCATAATGAAGAGACTGGGCAAAAAAAACGGCCTGCCATGGCAGATATAGACAAGGCGCAACAACCTTTTAAGGCAAAAGAACCATTAAGGCGTCTCAATTTTGCTAAAAAAAAAATCTCAAGGTTGCCCAAGACTTTTGGAAAATACCTAGTGGCCGGCCAAGACAAAAGTAATTGAACTTTTTGAAAGTGCGTGTCCAGTTACATCTGGCGTAAGAAGTAACACAGCATTCAGCAAAAGAACATCATACCAACAGTAAAATATGGTGGTGGTAGGTGTGATGGTCGGGGTTTGTTTTGCTGCTTCAGGACCTGGAAGGATTGCTGTGATAGATGGAACCATGCAATCTACTGTCTACCAAAAAAATCCGGTGAGTAGAATGTCCGGCCATCTGTTCGTAACTCAAGCTGAAGCGATCTGGGTGCTGCAGCAGGACAATGACCCAAAACCACCAGCAAATCCACCTCTGAATGGCTGAAGAAAAACAAAATGAAGACTTTGCGTGGCCTAGTCAAAGTACTGACTGAATCCTTTGAGATGTTGGGGCATGACCTTAAAAAGGCGTTTCATGCTGAAAACCTCAATAAAGCTGAATACAAACCAATTCGCACAGATGAGGGGGCCAAACTTCCTAAAAGACTCGTTTGGCCAGTTATCGCAAACGCTTGATTGCAGTTATTGCGTAAGGGTTGGCACAACCAGTATTAGGTTCAGGGGGCAATTTCTTTTTCACACAGGGGCCATGTAGATTGGAGGTTTTTTCTCACTCAATAATACAAACCATCATTTAAAACGGCATTTGTGTTCAATATGTTATCTTTGTATAAATTAATGGTTTTTGATTGAGCAGAGAAACATTTAAGTGTGACAATACATGCAAAAAGAAAGAATAGAAATCAGGAAAGGGGGCAAATGTTTTACACACTGTTTATCATATAATTATATCAGCTCCAGCATTCCCTACAGTAGTTCGATAGAAGGCTGGCGACATTTATTCCATTCACTAGTTTGGGTAAACTATTACCATTTAATAAAATGCTTTTTCATTTTATTAGTAAGGCAATCCATTGTAAAAAAGGGCCTATAGGTGGTGTACATGTAATAATACAGACCGAACAAGGCCTGTTATTGAATGATGGTAGAAAGGAACACAGACATTTTTTGAACATAGATTTTCCAATCAAATTTTTTGCAAATATATTTTTCTATCCAATTAATTTTTATAGTACGGATTTTTTTAAAAAAAAATATCTGAAATATTGCCCTAAAACATCTCTAGCATGTCTGAAAAACGACTGATCCCCCAACAATCCAACAGCCGATCTCCCAATTTCATACAATTGGCATTGTTAGGCTTGAATGGTCACTTGTGACAAAACCTCTTCTTATGGGTCCCTACATTTTTCATGGAGCAAATGTATGCCTTTTTTCCTTCATTGAAAAGCAAAGATGGCACCGTATTGAAGGATCCAATATCAGTAAAGTGGAATATCTGTAAGAGTCAAGGCCACACTAAAGCGGTTTTGAGCGCTCCGGAAATGCGCAGTGCCGTGCACGTGCAATAATGCGATGTTGCGCTATCGGAAGCACATGTGGAATGCATGAAAAATGCACAAACGCAGCAACGCACTGTGTGCCCACCACCAATGGGGCCACACTTAATGTGCGCTATTTTCAGCATGATCACAATCGCGATCAGATTCGCGATTGAAGACGCACTAGTGGGGCATAGCCCTAAAAGTTTAACCATTTTACACTATACATGCCAAGAACTTTAATCTGCCATTTTAATCTATAAGAGCAGCGCCATCAGAGTTACTCAACTCTGGCACTAATGCAGGAGGAAGAAATTGTCCATAGGGAAGGATCTATGGGACGTTTGGTCAGAAACTGAATCTAATAGTTGGTCTCGTACCATTGACCAGTGTGATATCCTCACACAGGAAAGATGCTGTCAGCTCTATTGTTCGCTGTGGAGCGACCTGTGATGCTGTGCATCTTACAGTCTGCAGAACAGTTATAGACATAATAAAGCAATGAAGCATTACCTGTCTTCATAGAGACAGATCAGGAGTGGTGGAATGTTGTTGTGTTTATGGTAGTTAGAGGTCAGTAAGGTTGACTATTTCTCCCAAACATATTGTTGGCAGGGGGTTGCAATTGAATAGTATAAGGTTCCTACTTCTGCTCTGGAAAATGTCTCCAGGAGCAGGTTTCTTGTCCACCTCTGATTACAGTTTATCTCTAGGACATCAGTCCCAGGCCCAGCCAGGTGCGGCCTTTAATAGCATGACCAAGACACAGCAAAGTGGAGGGTATACGCTGAACAGGATCCAATTTAAACCAGAAGTAGATGCAATGGAAAGAATTGATGTCAGTTAAGGGCCGGGGAAAAGGTTTATCCCGGTACTAAAGGTGTGAACTACATATTACTTTAATAAGTTACTGTCTATGGGATGGCTGAAGCGATGCATTTGTTAATTCCATCCTTAAAAATGACATGTGGTGCTTCAGTTTTATTTAATAATGGGGGGGACCTTCTTTCTTTCTTATCCTCGTCAAACATCCCATTTTTACATAACTGTAAGGAAAGTTTTAAGTTTTCTTGATCAGAATAATAAACAATATATGTGCAAACTCGTAGTGTCCTAAAATTGAATGCTACAATTATATTTGTCTGACAGTCATATGATACTCTGTTGTGCTGGTCTAGAAAGGCCAGCAGATAACACATGGACCAAAACAGGATGTCAAACTAGGGAGGTCAGTTTCTATGCAGTGTTGCCCACCTTAAAGGTAAAGGGTCCAGATTTTTTAGGACATGAGTTGAATATGCTGGTCAGAGAGGACAATAGTTATAAGAGGAGTGAAAGAGACCATCTATGGAAAAAAATGAAGAAATAATACCTGAATAGGGTAAGGTAATCCAACAAGATTTACCCATCGCTGAATGAGGAAGCCACTGATGACTGAACGTCTTCTATGGCCTAAAACTAATTCAGTTGCATTGTTCCTACGGCAACTAACAGGTTAGATGTGAGCATTCTCTCTTTACTCACCCTTTGGAAAATAAAATAGACTGCACCCTCCCCTTCCGATTATATTCATTGTAAAATACCCTAAGGAGGTCTGCAGCATTTGCATGTTCCCCTCTGTGGTTAATGTGGCAGCAGAAACATGCTCTCCCCTGTGCCAATGATCAGACACTGAAACACACTCATACACTGAGAATGAGTAGACACTCATATTGACTCGAAGACCCATTGAATAAAAGGGGGAGGTTTCTTAGATAGCTTTATGTCTTCTTTAATTGTGATAATCAAGTCACATAAATACTGCCATATCAAACAAAATAAATCCCTTATTTTAAACAACAAGATTTCATCCTTGCGCTAAAGCTCCCACAAGGCCTCAATACGACGATATTGAAATGACACTTTCAGTGCGTCTGTCTTGATCCATATTACAGCTCTCTTGTTGTCAATGATAGCAAAGACAGCATCCTGTATAGTACATTTTATTAATGTCGACTTCAATTTGTCTCAATTCAGTTCCATTTTAAAAGATCTGATTGGCTCACATCAATATGATTGGGTTTAGGTATGCCATGTTTTCATGCATTGCGGATTATTATCTTCTCAAAGAGAATTCTTCAAAAAACTGTTGTGAATACAGAAGTTTAAGCGGAAAATGGGAATATTTATAATATGGGCGTTATCGGTAACTTAAGAACAACCGTGATCGATACATTTACGCCGAATGTTCGCTTAATTTACAAACAGTTACGGCTGTAGAATACAATGAGCAGCAGTAAGCTACCGCAAATGATATACTATGAGATCATAATCTACGATGTCCACGGTCATAGATTTACGATCGTTATTAGAGATTTAATCGTTTTAGCGATCGTTTAAAAGTGGTGTTGCAGCGATCGTACAGTTTACACATGTTCAATTAATGCAGTCCAAACGTACCGCAATGGTCTTTCTATGCGGGATCATAAATCTACAATGATCGGTATCTGACATTTACAATCAGATTTGCAAAAGCGAACGCCAAATTAACGATCATTAAAGGCGCGGCCTTTATAAACAGGGCCTATGGCCTCATAAAACCCAATGATGAGCATAACTTCCCTCCATTCGGAATAAGTTTCAAAAACCACGGTAACAAAGCAAAGACAATACTGATTGAAATACTCCTAAAGGTTGGTTCCTATTCACCAGGAATACATTACATTATAGGACGTCCTTCTACTCCATGGTCTGGCCTCCCCTGGCTTAGAGCCATAATTGACGGCATGCCAATCAATATCTCACAGTGGAGTTCTTCATGCCAGAAAAATTGTCTTCACAGCCCTCTCTGTTCTTGTCAAATTTATTAAATACTATTCAGTGGACCTACTCAATACAAAGAATTTAGATGTATTTTGTAAAAAGGCGTCAAAGGAACTTCCTCCTCATCGAGCATACGGACTGCCCATGAGCTTCGCTGGACCTTGCCCTAGAGCTGCACTTACCCATTATCTTTGAATTTTACTTAAAACTGGACTTGATGGTGCGACTAACTTGATCCGGCATTATTCTCGGACTTAAAGGTAAACACACGGGGATGGGCACTAAAATATATGTGATACCATCGGCCTCTGCAATGCCCCGGCTGTTTTTCAAGAATTCGTTAATGATCTGTTTCGTTGACCTCTGGGTCATTCTGTAGTTGTATATTTGGATGATATACTGTTTTTTTTCTCAATCCAATAGAACCAGGTCAAGGTGGTACTATTCAAGTCTCAGACAAATTCCCTGACACCAAATTAGGCAAGGTGCCTTGTGAAGTCTGCAAAGTCACTTTTCTGGTTATATCATTTCTCAGGGCTTTAAAATGGACCCAATAACATTTTATTGCTATACGTGACATGGCCTTACCTACTGGCACCCAAGGCCCATCCAGAGATTTTTTTTATTTTTTTTTCGGGGTTGCCCATATATACAGCAATTTAAGTTTCGTTGCTCAGAATAATAAAAATATGTGCAACTTGAAAAAGTTGTCTGCCTCCCAGCATTCCCCTGTCCCATCAGGTCACGGGCCAACAGGAATATGAGGTTTGAAAAGATTCGGATTCCAGATGTACAGAAAGCACCCTGCAGTATCTCATTCAATGGAAAGGCTTTTCCAAGAATGTTCTTGGGTCAAGCACTGGATGTCCATGCTCCTCGGTTGATTCAGAGGTTCTTAAAGTGCTTCCCTTTGAAAACTGGCCATTGGTCCTGTGGCCCCCATGGGGAAGGGGGGGGTACTGTCAGGAAGATACTCACCTCTCCAGCCCCATTCAGTCCATCCATGGATGGCAGCGCCCAGTGACATCCAACGCCGACATCATCACGGGAAGTGATGTATCGGAAGGCACCAGCGGAGCAAAAGAATTAAATTGAGGCACTTCCCTTGGACGGTGCCGATTATAGCACATAAGATGTGCTTCTTCTGTGTACGGGTTCTAGTCCTGCTATTGCTGGATCCTGCCTTGCAAAGAAGTATCTTGATCTGCATTGTTTGTGGATCATGGTCCGCCCTTTGGAACATTGTCCTCCTGTTTCCTGCCTTGAAACTTATGATGATCATGCCGAGTATCTAACAGTTACAGTTCTGCTGTGTTTCCTGTTCTTCCCTGCGCGACACTACCCTCCGTGGTCCCCGACTCTTGATGCCTTGATGTCATACAGGTACCTAACCGTGTCAGGCTGACGACAATAAGTATGTATAGCCATACCCTCATGTTTGTTTAGCTTGACAAACTGAAACTGTGAAGAAAAATGGAAATATATACACAAAATATGTTAAATTTAATAGATTTGTTAATTTATACCCAAACAATAAAAAACCAAATATATGAAAAACCCCAATTTTTTTTACACTCCAGAATTGACACATATCCCTCTAAAACACAATTAAACGGTAAAAAATATCACTACAGTAAATAGCAGTAAAGTAATTTAACCCCCGAAACAAACTGGATGAAAAAGAAACTGTGTGTATTGTACTAGTGGACTGGCACACCCCTGAACTCGTTCACATTGACTCCCGTTCATTAATCTGTGCCTGTAAAAGGATTGGCTAGAGGCTCTATTTTGGGTGGACCAACTTTGTTTTAAAAAAGTCCCTGCAAGATCTTGGATGGCATGTGTACGAAAGTCAGTGACACACACGGGTGATATAAAACAAAACCCAAAGCTAGAAAGGTGAAATATCCTAACAAACCATATTTAAAGGAGAATTTGACACATATACTGCTTTATATACGGTGCCCTTCCTCTGAAAGTTGTGTTGTTCTGAGTTTTTAGTGTCCTTTAAAGAGCATGTTCCACTCCTTAAATAAAAATGATAAATAGATAAATACCAACAACCCCCATATGTAGGATTAACCTATGGCAGTCGAAATGTATTCTACTCTTCCCTCTCTAAAGGTTTCTGCCTCCTCCTAGGCAAGCTAGTGTAAGAGCATTCAATGACTGGCTGTGTTGTCACTGTAATCATGACTGACAGTTGCTAACAAGGAAGCCAAAAGAGGGAGAAAGGGACAATCGGCAGCATCTTCGTTGTTGGTCTTACATCATCTCTGCCTGAGAAGAGTCAAGTGCTTGGAAATTCTTGCATTTCAGTCATTTAGTTTTTACTTAATAAAAGGTATTATTTATATTTAGAATAGATGTCTTTACTTTCTCAATGGCTAACACAATATCTCTCAGAGTGTAACTATGCAGGTTTGGGGTGGGGGGGGCTAATTTACCTAATAACAATATTCCATTTGTGGGGTGGGACTAGACAATTGATTTTTGAATAAATGAAGTCACGAAGGATACTACCAGGCATACGCTCAGATTCACAACTTCTTTTTGTTGTAATTGTATTATAACTATAAGGATTCATCATACATTAGCATTTGTTTACTCTGGTTATGTTGATAATCATGACACCAGATAACGTTTATAGTATAGTCTGGGGGCAACTACAGTTTTAATATTTCAATGTGAATCTCAGTTTAACGTTAATTCAGTTTAACTATTGAAAGGGTATCTCCATCCGAGAAACTAAACATTTCGTATGTTAGGCACAGCAGGAGAACCATTTGGAGAAGAGGGTAAGGTAAGGATTTTTTTAGCACTACACAGTGGGGCCAGTAGTGGGTTAAATTTTAAATGTTGCTGTGTTCTTGCATGGTGTTACCATCAAATTTTTCAGGTGACAAATGCTACAAGGTAATCTCGGACAGTAGGCCAAAAAATGGATGGTGTGTACACAGCCTAAGCGCCCCATTCAATCAAATCGCTCACCAATATCGTAACCATTTCTGTTTTCCCCGATTGACTGCCTCAGCAATGGCGAACGGTTTATCGGAAAAACAAAAAGGAGAAACTGCCAATTCCATCTTAAACCCCATCTCTGCAGATGAAATCGATTGGAAGAACTCTGTCCATGTATGGCTATCTTTGATTCTGCTGCAACCATAAGATGTTACCTTTTACCAGCAGTTAGAAAATCTCTAATGCCCATTTCTGTTCTTGCATCTGACAATAATGTTTGGCTGTGTTTTTTTTTAATTGTTTCCAAAGAGTCCAGTGGAGACAAGGTGTGGATAGTGTAGAAGAAAAGCAAGCAAGCTCACTCTTTGCCAGATTTTATAGGCCGGGATTAGAGCATGTCAGGATCATATCCTGCGAACAAGGCATAAGCATCCACAGAACTTTAACAGCTATATGTTGTACTTACCATGCTCAACGATAGAGAAGAACTAAAGAATTGATTGTTATATGATAATTCCATTAAGTGGGAAAATAAGGTTTGGATTCTACCTTAAACTCCCCAAAAGTTATATTTTACAAGATACTTACATCATACCCTTGTTCTGTCATATAGTTACTTCAAGGGGTCTTGTGCTTCTCAATTGGTGGCCACCATCCATCCTAGGTGGGTGCAGATCATTTGCCTATTCCTTCAGCTGCTGGAGGACCAATGCGGAGAAAAGTCAGGACTTTTAGTGATGTCACTTCTGCCACTTAACCAATGTATCTTGGGAAAAATGTACTCTGGAAGTTTCAATCAGCAACCTTGTGTGTTAAATTAATGCCCCCCCCCCCCAAAAAAAGTTAATATTCCGATTGTTTCTATTTCAGGTTGTCTTGAGGCTCATGAGGCAGATTGAAAATCCTGCGTCGAGAGTGTGGGTCTTTATGAAAAGACGCTGAATTTTTTATGTGCTTAAAATTATATTATTTTATTTTTAATATTTAGCTAATTGTAGAGTTAAGTACAACCTGACTTTTGTAGTTTAAATGCAGGTTTAGATCTCTGGGTCCCTGCGACCGTCAGATTAATGATTTTCCTAGTACTAATAATCATGACTTAAAACAATACACCCTTTACCATACCAATCCAGCATATGACCCGAGCTCTATCATTTAATGGATATCATTTCAAGTTTTCAATGAAAAGTAGCTCTTGAAGCCAAGTGCCAATAGCTATTCAAAGCTTTCAGACTGCCTTTATTTCCTAGAACTAAGCTGTTAGAAATAAAGATTAGGAAAATGGCCAGTATAATCAATAAAATGATTGTTATCAATGAAAAGCCCCATGGATAGCAACCTAAATAACTTATTACCTGATAACTAATAGGAATGGATCATCATTAACACATTTGCTATTTGTTACGGTGAATCAACTGCAAAGTCCTTTTAAAAGTGTAATAAATTCTGTTGTTTAATCTAAGTCAAGTTACTGTTTAAGTCGTTTCTTTTTTCTTTTTTTTTTAACAAGCACTAAACTACATGAAGCCGGTGACACAATTTAACCAATTGGACACAAATGTGAATGGCTGAAGGGTGATCCATCTTGAATTGGACTGAGATTAAGAGGGTCCTGTGGTAATAAAACAGGCTTCCTCTACACCTCTGCAGTTGTTCCTTTCTCCAAAAGCTCCTTAATGTTTCTAGACTGTTTTTCCATAACTCAACCATCATGCCTTCAGGGGGGGAGAGGAAAGCAGAAAAGTGCTGAATGCAAAGCACGTTTCTAAACAAAGATGTAGACACCTGCTCTGGAAAAAAGAAAAAACTCAGGACAATATAGTTCAATTATACTCAATACGGGCCAAATACTTCCTTACTTCCATACTCATACCCCATGGAAATTCTACACTACTCAGGGATGAGGAAAACTACTGCAAACCATATCATTGTATTTATTTTATCAGCAGAGCCTGTTAGTTTATTTTATGTGCACTTATGAGCCCTTGTTGCATGAGTTTTCACTATTTAAAGAACAATGTAAAAATTAATTAGGACTTATGCATAATAAACACAGTATTCTTTATTATTTTCTTAATCAGTGACTTTTCTTTAATTTGCTTCTCTCTTTTACGCTGTCCAACTCCATTGCCAATCAAGAGTATCTCTGAAGCACTAATGTAAGAGATAGATGTGTTAACACTTGAAGGCGACATTTAAGGATTAGAGGGCTGGAAGACACGAGGCTAAACTCAAAGAGGAAATAGTAGTAAACAATTTGTATATAGCTAGCATCGGCTAACAAGCTGGAAGATTTCTCATGACACTTGTCACATTAGTTTTAGTGAAACTAAAGCAGCACTTATCCCTTTTCTGTGTTTAATCTCCCCAGCCGCCTGGTAGAAAACATGCTACTGTGCTTAATAGGATGTGTTAGTTCACTTTCCCTCTTGTCCATACTCTCTCCACCGTTTTTTGTGTGTTTTATACATTTCTATTTTCAACCATCAAGAAGCTTAAGGGGAGAAAAGTGTCTGCTGTGATACTAAGCACCACATTGAAATGATCCTTCGTTATGTTTTTAGTAGCAGACTTGGGATTTGTTTAATTTCATTCGTGTAGACGGCACATCTCGAGCCACCGCATAGTTATTTCAATCAAGTCAGATTTGCGTTGGTGTGTTTATGTAGGAAAGTACGGTGGTATGGATTAGTAACGCTATTCAATATTTGTAACTCAGTTAGAATGTTCATAAAAACTTACCGCTAAATAGATAATTGACCCACCACCCACCATTATTCTCCACTGTTGCGAAAGGGACATCATAAAGGTCCATGGGGCATATTTATAAAAGGTGCAAAATTTTGCCCATGTTATCAATTTCTAACTTTTTTCTACAGTTTTCTAACTGTGGCGACCAGTAAAAAGGCATTTTCTGATTGGAGGAAGTGAATCTTTGCATCTCTTATTAAATAAGCCGGCTGTGCTAAAATTATGTCAGATACAGGAAGTCATACCATATCGATAGTGCCCAAAGAAGGAGGAACCCTTAATTGGTCAAATCATTGTTGGTTACAGGGTTGTAGGCAAAATGAATATTCAGGCCTTACGCTAGTTCAGTGTTCAACTTTTGATCTGTGGGGGACCCCTTGAAATTATTTTCCTGTCTCGGGGAACCCCTACATAAAATTATGTTATATATTATTGTGTTCTTTCTTGGCAACAAATCATCAAAATACGTCATTTAAACCATATAAATGATCTATAAATATTTCTATTATTAAAATAATGCACTCAAATTCATGCAGGGGGGGAACCCTTACAAAAAATGTGTCAGTTCCAAAATGTTGGATCGGCCTTGTGTCGTCGTTCGGGATAGACCTAAAATTTTCTCGCCCACTGTAGGCTCCCTAGACGGGACCCGCTGTCGAGGGAGACCAACCGTTCCGGAACTTTCTCACTATGTGTGGAAATGCCTGTGGATAAAGAGAACGCTCTGGACTATATGTTTCCCTGATCTTTAGAGAGGATAGACAGGATCTTGTCTGTCATCTTTCAAAATATTGAAAATCACCATCCCAGATAAGGATAGATCATTAATGAGCACCTCTGCATAGTGTTCAGCAATTGGACCAGTTGCCACTAAAGACATACCCATTACGTACCTGTTATAAGGATTGGTTTGGACACCAGTTTGCCACTGAACATTTATTAAGACTACCATACCGTACCTGTTGTGGGATTGGTTTGGAACCGTTTGCCACTGAACATTTATTAAAGACTTACCATACCGTACCTGTAGTGGGATTGGTTTGGAACCAGTTTGCCACTGAACATTAGTAAAGCCTACCATACCGTACCTGTATGTGGGATTGGTTTGGAACCAGTAGCATAGTGATGGCAGTCGCGGAACCGAACCCGAATCCGCGGCGGATTTACTCGTTTGCGACGGGGATATCACGGATTTTCCGGTTTTCGCCTTCCAAACTTTTCCGAAACCGTGTTTTCGAAAATCCCGAAATTACCGAGGATTTCGCGTATTTGCAAAAATGCATGAAAATACGTATTTTCTGAAATTTCGAAATTACGCGGATTTCTATGTATTTTCGAGGATTTTTTATTTAATTTTTTAATTTTTTAGAAAAATCGTGGATCCTCGAACGGGACCGGATTGCGAAGTTCGGACATCTCTATTAGCCTCCATGAACATTTATTAAAGATTTACCGGAAAAAAAACAAAGTGAAAGAATCCATCCATCAGACAAGGATCACACGTACGTTTATAGGAAAATAAGAATACTGAATTTATTGCAAAGGCACGGTACATAAGCCCATTATGGGCTTATGTTACCTGCCTTACAAGGGGAACCGCCTGACGCGTTCGGGCGAGCTTCTGCCCTTAGTCATAGGCTAAAGTTTACCGTACTGTATGTGGATTGTTTGTAACCAGTTTGCCATGAAGATTTCTAAAAGTACTTACAACGTACCTGTATGTGGGATTGTTTGGAACCATTTGCCACTGAAAATTTATTAAGACTTACATACCGTACCTGTATGTGGGATTGTTTGGAACCATTTTGCCAATGAACATTATTAAAGATTACCATACCGTCATGCATGTGGATGGTTGGAACCATTTGCCACTGAACATTATTAAAGACTTACCATACCGTACCTGTATGTGGGATTGGTTGGAACCATTTGCCACTGAACATTTATTAAAGACTTACCATACCGTACTCTTATGTTGGATTGGTTTGGAACAGTTTGCCACTGAACATTATTAAAGACTTACCATACCGTACCTGTATGTGGATTGGTTTGGAACCAGTTAGCCACTAGTGATGGCCCAGTTCACGAACCGAACCGAATCGCGGGCGGATATTACCCGTTTGCGAACGGCGGAATCAAGGATTTTCTGGTTTCCGCCTTCAAACTTTTCCGAGCCGTGTTTTCGAAAATTCCCGAAATTACGAGGATTTCGCGTATTTTCAAACTGGTTTGGACCAGTTTGCCACTGAACATTATTAAATCTTACCATACAGTACCTGTATGTGGGATTGGTTTGGAACCATTTGCCACTGAACATTATTAAAGACTTACCATACCGTACCTGTATGTGGATTGGTTTGGAACCAGTTTGCCACTGAACATGTATTAAAGACTCCATACCGACTGGATGTGGGATTGGTTTGGAACCAGTTTGCCACTGAACATTTTAAAGACTTACCAACCGTACGTATGTGGGATTGGTTTGGAACCAGTTTGCCACTGAACATTTATTAAAGACTACCATCCGTACCTGTATATGTGTTGGTTTGGAACCAGTTTGCCACTGGACATTTATTAAAGACTTACCATACGTACTTGTAGTGTGGATTGGTTTGGAACATTTTGCCATGACCATATTAAAGACTAACCATACCGTACCTGTATGTGGGATTGGTTTGGAAATTTGCCATGAACATTTATTAAAGACTACCATACCGTACCTGGATGTGGGGTTGGTTTGGAACAGTTTGCCACTGAACATTTTTAAAGACTACCAATCCGACCGTGGTGGGATTGTTTGGAACCAGTTTGCCACAAACATTTATTAAAGACATACCTAAGTTCTGTATGTGGGATTGGGTTGTAACCAGTTTGCCACTGACATTATTAAAGACTATCACAACCGTACTGTATGTGGGATTGGTTTTGGAACCAGTTTGCCACTGAACATTTTATTAAAGACTTACCTACGTACCTGTATGTGGGATGGTTTGGAACCAGTTTGCCTCTGAACATTATTAAAGACTTACCATACCGTACCTGTATGTGGGATTGGTTTGTAACAGTTTGCCACTAAACATTTATTAAAGACTTACCAGACCGTACCTGTATGTGGGATTGGTTTGGAACCGTTTGCCACTGGCATTTATAAAAGACTTACCATAACGACTTGGATTGGGGGGTTTGGGAACCATTTTGCCACTGACCATTTATTAAAGATTACCATACCGTACTGTATGTGGGATTGGTTTGGAAACATTTGCCACTGAACATTTATTAACAGACTACCATACCGTGACCTGTATGTGGGATTGGTTTGGAACCAGTTTGCCCAACATTTTATTAAAGACATACCATAAGGTATCTGTATGTGGGATTGGTTTGTAACCAGTTGCCTCTGAACATAATTAAAGACTTACCCTACCTTACTGTATGTGGATTGGTTTGGAACAGTTTGCACTGAACATTTATTAAAGACTTACCATACGTACCTGTATGTGGATGGTTGGAACCAGTTTGCTTGCAACATTTATAAGACTTACCATACCGTACTGTATGGGGATTGGTTTGTAACCAGTTTGCCACTAAACTTATTAAAGACTTACATCAACGTACCTGTATGTGGGATTGGTTTGGAACCATTTTGCACTGCACTTTATTAAAGACTTACCATACCGTTCCTGTATGTGGGATTGGTTTGGAACCAGTTTGCCACTGAACATTATAAAGACTTACCAACCGTACCTGTATGTGGGATTGGTTTGGAACCAGTTTGCCATGAACATTATAAAGACTTACCATACCGTACCTGATGTGGGATTGGATTGGAACCAGTTGCCACTGAACAATTTATTAAAGACTTACCATACAGTACCTGTATGTGGGATTGGTGTGGACCATTTTGCCACTGAACATTTATTAAAGACTTACCATACCGTACCTGTATGTGGGATGGTTTGTAACCAGTTTTCCCACTAAACATTATTATAAAGACAACCAGAGAATAGAGGAGAAATTCGGCTTTACCATTCTGGACTGAATAAAGATCATAGTGAAAAGTAAGTGACCTCAGATTTGAAACAAGAAACCATTCAAATCTGACCTTGTTGGGGCGTGGGACATAATAAATGCATTCAAAGTCTTTTGTGGAATCTATCAACAGCGGTGAAGTGGAAAGCATTTGACTAGCATATGTACCTGCAAGCTCCATCACCTCCTTAAAGGGACTTTACAATATTTCATAGGAACAAGTTATCAAAAAATATCTGTCTTGTTTTACAAATCCCTATAGAAACCAGCACAATATCTAGACTCTGCATTATATTTTTAGGATGATGATACTTATAATTGGGTTTAGAACAAGGGAATGCATTATAACAGATATTATTATAATGGATCACTTCCCTAACACTTATACAGTATAACATACATTTTCTCTAGATTATATAGATATGATATTACCTAGCAGGGTAAAGACAGTTCTGTAGTAGTAGCCCTTATTGAATGTTGAAGAGAACATTTCATATTATATGTCATGTGACACTGAGTGAGCACTGGATTGCTAATTATCAATGGGACTTTTCCAGAATGAGAATAGCATTACTATTAGGGCTTTGAAGACATAAAGCCTGGGATTAAAGAAATTAAGAATGTACTTATTACTAAACTTCTTAATCTGGAAAATTTTCTGCCAAAAGTGCTATTTCACCATCCCCAGACTGTTTGATCCTCCCACCTTTTGGCCCAAGGCCTGACCAATAGGAAGATGCTCTATGGTTTCCTATTAGACAGGTCCAAGACTGTGAGGTGTGGAACAGAGCAAGGTGGCCCAGTGGTTACAACATTCAGCACATATGTCTTTGATATTGAAGTAAACCAGAGGGAAGGGACCTAGTGTTTAGGTCCTCACCCTGGGTACTGTAATGGGGCAGTTTGGAGGTTTCTTTCTTTAGAATTTTTCCCCCCTAAAGAACTGTCAAAATGTAAATGACATTTTGGAGGACTGAACCATTTTTGAATTGTTTGCAAATTCTATATATATTAAATTCCACCATGGTGACCTTTGCTTTCAGATAATGAGTGGAATGCAGAAAAAATAATCACCCAATAGTGTTCACTGGGATTTTTATATAACTAGGTGTAATTTTGTGATACTTTTACATTTAATAATTTAGGGACCAGAAATTATGTTCTTATTAAAACGTATTGTTCGGATTTATTCCCGCAAATTACTATAAATAATGTTTAAGGGAAAATCCCTAAATTGGAATATCAGCTGCAGAAAGTCTTGTCTCAGTCCAGTTCTGGTTCCTTATTTGGAAACTGAGCAAACCAATGAGTACTTGTTCACTGCATGAAACAAGGGTTCTCATAGGTCAGGCCACTGACCAAGTGAGGGGGAGGCACCTGGACCAGTCCAAATATGATTCATTCTTTAGAATGTTCAGCAGAAAGGCACCAGTACCTGTAAACAACTTTAAAGGACAAACTCCACCCTCATAAGAACATACTTTTAGAAAGAATGGCCTCTTTAAAATTTGGTGATATATCATTGTTTGTCCAAAGAATCTTACTGTATGTTGCTATGCTTCTGAATTCCTCATGGAAGTGAGCAATTGAAACCTGTACTGAGCCTGTACTGAGCCTGGGCATGCGTCAGAAGAGGCAGGAGGGGATTAACTTCGTCATTGGCTGTGATGTCAACTGTCAAATCCATAACTCGACAGTTACTAACTGGAAGAACCAGGAAGCAGAAACAGGGAAACAGGACATTGTGCGGATTCAGGCTGACTTATATTTTCACATTTCAAACTATTACCGTTAGTGTTCTGGGGGGTGATTTACCTGATGTAAGTTTCATTAGGACTGGACTTGCCCTTTAAGAAATAAAAATGTCTTTCTCCCTGATGTGCAACAGTTAGAAATAGGAATTGGCACTGTATTCTGGATGTCACTATGGATTTCTACTACAATGTAAGATCTGGAGGAAGTCTGTTGTATTCAATTAGATCAACTGGACTTGAAATGGTAGTTCTTGAAGACGTTTCGCTAGTCATCGACTGGTTTCTCAATTCCGAATGACGTACAAGAATCTGTGGCAATATGTACCCTGGAAAATCCCAATTAGCATATCACACAGGTGTTAAGGGTGTGATTGGGTAGTGGCTAAGAGGTGTTATAGGAACGCCCAGAGTAAGGTGTTAAAACAGCATTGTACAGATTCCAGTATCACCATTCTACCGGCAGATAAAGGAAGATGCACAGTGGTACTCAACACCTCAGACTACCATGATAAGGTGACCATGCTCCTGGCCGATAAAACACATATGAGGCTTTAACAAGGGATCCCACAGACGTTACAAGAAAAGACATAGACCTTACTACAACAGCTTCAAAAGGATAAAGCCATTGACCGAGCAATGTATCATCGCCTCTACCTGGTGAGGCACATCCATGCATATATGGACTCCCAAAGATACATAAGGAAGGGGCCCCACTAAGACCTATAGTCAGCAGCATCAGCTCTGTAAACAACAAGGTGGCAAAATATCTAGCTAACAACTTAGGACCTTTGGTGGGAAGTTCTAAGCATCACATCCAGAACTCTCAGGATTTCACCAAAAAGATTGAGATAGTACTTGGTGCAGAGAAGAAAAACTATGGTGTCCTATGATGTGACACTCTCTTCTGTATACCCACCAAGGAGGCTGTTGACATGGGTGAGAAAACGGCTGGGCCAAGACAGCACTCTACCAGCAGACCGATCTCAAACAAGACAGGTGTGTGTCCTTGTGGACTTGTGCCTGAATACCACCTATTTCAAAATACAGGATAAGTTCTATAAGCAAAAACATGGATGTGCTATGGGATCTCCAGTTTCACCCATTGTGTGGCCAACCTTTACATGGAGGAGGTAGAAAAACAGGCGCTTAATACTTAAGGCATAGCACCCAGCCACTGGTTCAGATATGTTGATGACACCTGGGTTAAAATCCACAGAAGGAAGTACAAGCTTTCACAGAAACCATTAAGGTGGACCAAACATAAATTCACAGGAAGAGGGTACAAAACAACAAACTGGCTTTCTTGGACTGCTTGGTAGAAGTTAAGAAAATGGTAAAATGGAAGTAGAGGTTTACAGAAAACCAACAACCACAGATCAGTATTTGAGTTTGACTCCCACACACCTTTAGATCACAAGCTGGGTGTCATCAGAACCTGCAACACAGAGCAGAGAACATCCCCACTAGCACAGAGGCGAAGGCGTAAAGAAATTAAACATCTCAGAGCAGCCCTTAAAACTTGGGATATCCAGAATGGGCCTTTGTCAAAAGAAGTAGAAGGAAAGAAAAGAACACAAATATCAACAGTGAAGGGGAAAAGCAAGACAGGAGGAAGAACATGGTCATCCCATATGTAGCAGGGGTCTCCGAGAATTAAGAAGATTTTCAAAAAACATCGTATCCCTGTCTGCTTTAAACCGACAACACAACTGAGGCAGCAATGGTACATCCGAAAGACCCAATACCTAAACACAAGAAAAGCGACATCATATATGCAGTGCAGTGCAGTGAAGAATGCTCTGATTTGTATGTGGGGGAGACCAAACAGCAACTGCATCAACATATGGCCCAGCACAAGAGCCAATCCTCGGGTCAGGACTCACGTTGTATCTGCATCTTAAGGATAAAGGACATACCTTTGAAGATTGTAATGTTAATATACTGGCGAAGGAACGTGACTGGTTCAAGAGAGGTGTTAAGGAGCCATTATGTGAAAATAAAGAAACCAAGCCTAAATAGAGGGGGGGGTTCGACACCAACTGTCTGCCATGTACAATGCTGTTTTAACACCTTACTCTGGGCGTTCCTATAACACCTCTTAGCACACTACCAATCACACCTTAACACCTGGCTGTGATATGCTATATTGGGATTTTCCAGGGTACATAATTGCCACAGATTCTTGTACAAGTCATTCTGAATTGAGAAAGCCAGTCGGATGACTAGCGAAACGTCTTCAAGAACTACATTTCAAGTCCAGTTGATCTAATTGAATACAACAGATATACCAGACTGGATGAATGAGAACCTTCACAAGCATGGAGGAAGGAGAAATATTTATTTCTTTAATGCAGTATAGGTTACCCGTCTGGGTAAAGCTGGCGTTTTTTTTAACCCTTTAGTTCTTTTTTTAAGTGAAAAGGGCTAATAATAACTTGTGTTTAGTTGATTCCCTAATTGTGAATGACTCTGTGCTATAGCAATTATAACACTAATACATAGCATAAAATCATTTCTAATATAAACTTTATGATTCAACCTTAGTTCCCCTTAGTCGCCCCCATGGTGGCAAGCATTGTATATATATTAATAATAACTGCAGCAGCGATTCCGATTGGAAAATCGCACCAATGGAAAAATGATAGACTTTCCGTAGTCCCTGGAAAATGATTCTAGTGACATAAACACCAAACAACTGAATCAATAGAATGTCAGGGTCTGGCTATATAATGAAACATTGGCGAGCGGCAGATTAGCAGGCTGATTGAGTAATGGACCTGTGTTGTTTACTTGTGTGAACTGTGTCAGCCTTGCATCTGTCCCTTCTAGAAGGATCTGAATGGCAGGCAATGCAAAGGAACAGCGCTGACCCTTTCTAACCCTCACCTCCCCAATGACATGATCTCATCCTGCTCACACACACAGTACCTGATGCAGTTTGTCAGCAGATCGATGGTAGAGAAGAAAAGGGAGATATCCAGGATGTGAATTGTCAACTCTCCTAAAATCAGCTGGGCTGTTAGTCTGAATGAGAAAAACACAGACACGTCTGTAACTAAACCCCCCCTTTGTAGCCTATTTTATCCATGGGCAGAAATTACATTTGGTGCTAATGTTACATTTTATGTATTCTCTTAAATGGACAAACACACTATAAAAATTAACTTTTAAAAATGAAAAGTACCTGGGACTGGAAGGTAGGAATGATTATTCCTACTTCCCAGTATCATTTTGTTAGGAACACCCCGGGGCAGCACGGTGGCTCAGTGGTTGCACTGATACCTTGCAGCGCTGAGGTCCAGGGTTTGTTCCACCCTTGGACACATCTGCAAGGAGTTTGTATGTTCTCCCTGTGCTGTGTGGGTTTCCTCCAGGTACCCGGTTACCCCACAATCATAAGACATACTGATAGGTTGTATATGTGTGATTAGATTGTAAGCTCTTCGGGACAGGGCCTGATGTGAATTGAGTAAATAATGTAAAGCGCTGGGATATGTTAGCGCTATATAAGAATAAAAAATACATGCATACATACAGCAGCAAGTACATCTGTTGTATTCAATTAGATCAACGGACTTGAAATGTAGTCTTGAAGACGTTTCGCTAGTCATCGACTGGCTTTTTCTTGAGAACAGATATACCATGACCTGGATGAATGAGAACCTTCACAAGTATACAGCAGCAAGTACAGCTTTCATCCGCCAGGTTAGTGTCCCTGGTTCCTTATTGGAAAGCATTGAGAAAGCATTGAGAAAGCCTGGCAGAAGCAATTTTCTCATGCTGACGAGGTGGTAGGAATTACCAATCCTGCTTCCCTTCCTCTGGTACTTTACATTTTAAAGGGTATGTCCACCCGTAAAACTGATTTTAATATGCTGATCCCCATGTCCCCTAGCCCCAACCGCATAATTTTTTTTTCAGAAAGCCCCAAACTCTTACTTACCTCCCCTCGTTCCTTCGCGCACTGCGGCCCTCTGCTTGCAAGAATGCAAGCAGAGGGGCGGGACCGGCAGTCGCGTCTGTGATTGGCTGAGCGGCAGCCAATCACAGACGGGCTGCTGGTCATTCAGTGCAGCGGAGGAAAGCGGAGAGGTAAGTAAGAGTTTGGGGAGCTTTTTGAAAAAAAAATATGCGGTTGGGGCTGGGGGACATGGGGGAACATCATATTAAGGGGGATTTGTGCTAGGGGGAGGGATAGTACAACGGGAGGGAGAGGAGGGAGAGGAGGGGGAGGGAGGGGGAGAAAGGGCTGCAGTACGCATGGCAAATATCTACCGGAGGCAGATAGCAGGCAGAGCCCTGCTTCCTCCTGGTGGTTAGTTTGGGACTTTGGGGGGGGGGGGGGGCTACAGGAGAACCCTATGGAGCGGGATGTGAGGTAAGGATTAAACTACACTACATGGTGGGGCCAGTAGTGGGGGGATTATAGTTTTGGGGGTGGACATGCCCTTAATAGCTTGAAATGAGGCAAAGTCTTTTTCCATTCTAAATTTGTGGTCCCTTGTAAAAAAAAAAAAATGGTTCATATGATTAAAAGGGCATGTCTACTCCTCAAACAAAATTTAACCCACTACTGGCCCCACTGTACAATTTAAAAAAAAATCCTTACCCAACATCCCTGCTCCTTATGGTTCCCCGAAGTGACTGTTCAAAGTTCAGGAAACAGAAGAGTAGGAGCTGTAAAATGAATAAAAAAAAAAAATGAATCAAAATTTATTACAATCCTCGCCCCCACTGCACATTTGTATTACTGGCGGCCGCAGCTGTGATGGCTGCCTCTCAGCCCATCACAGCAGCGTCTGCTGGTCCGGCCCCGCTTGTAGTTCCGGCAGGCAGTGAGCCAGATCAGAACAACGCTGGAGAAATGGGCTGTAAGTAGAGTATGGAATCTATTTTACAGTTCCAATATAGCGGTTGGGGTGGAGGGCATTACAATAATTAACAAATATTATTGGGGTGGAGATGCCCTTTGAATAACTTTTCCTTGTCATGGAGAGTCAATATGGCAATTCCATCCATGTTAATGATTGCTTTACATTACAGATGGGGATTATTATACACATGGCGTAAAGAATTGGTGTATTAAACTTCTACTATGTTCTCAAACAGTTATACAATTGCAACTTAGTTGCAGCCAGGAGACCTTTTAAGAATTCCCTAGCACATTCCCCTCCTTATAATTCCTCAACAATATCTGTCTGCCCAGCCCAAGCGGTCAGACACATTGAAGGGGAAAGTGTTTGTCAAAATGTTAATAGCCTCAATGTAACAGAGAGATCCAGCTATGTCTATAGTAGGAGGTCAAGGCTTGATCACTTGGCTCCCAGAACACAAACAAAAATGAATTGTATTTCCCATTAAGGAAAGAATAAGAGTCTAGGCAGCTGATTCCATCTGGGAATGCCTGGGCTCTAGTTTAGAGATGACCCTGGGTCTCCCTTCAATAACTCTGTGTATAAATAGACCCATATTAACTGTAAGGATCCTTCGGTTTCTTTTCTTGTCTTCCTTTTGTAAAGTCTAAATTTGCAAGGCCAAGCGTGGTGCTAATCATTGGCCGTTCGGCTGCGAGAGGCTAAGCAGTTGAATAAGATGAGTGCTGACAGGCAGATATTAGTCAGCATTCCATTCTCGTCCACCAATCAGAAACTTTGTCTGTCACAGCTGAGAACAAGAGATGAATGAAACCTCTTGAAGTTCGATATTCGATTCAAACCCAATTGAATCGTTAATTTATCGATTTTCCATCTTATTTTCGTTTTCTTGTGTTGGATTTTCGAATATTCGATGATTAGTTCAGAGTTTCGAAAAGTTGCAAAGTGACATCACTTTTAAAAAAACGTCAGTTTTCAAAAAGTTCCGAATCAAAACCGGACTCATCACTCATCGACCGTGAAAATGCGTTTACCCGCAAAGATTTAGTGGAAATCTAGATTCATTTGTTTTTATTGAATCGCTATTAAATAAGATACATTTTTATAAGAAAGATTAATATTGGAAGATTAGCCAATCAAATAATATTCATTCAGGACACGCCCCCCAACATGCATTGTCGGATGTGTGTACTAGTCTTTAGTCTTTATTTGTCCTTTAAGTTAAGAAATTAACCTTACTTCCCTTGATTCTGTTGCTGACCCATTGGCTATAGGTCGAAGTTGACAAACGTCTCTACTTATCTAGCAAAATCCCTTTGCTTGCAGGTCCCTGATATTCAACTGTGGGATTTAGTGTACACACGGATTAAAATCATTTGAAATCTTTTTAGATTTTTTTTTCCCCTTTAAAATGTTTATTTGTCTTTATAGAAACCCCGTAATAGACCAGTCTACTGATTTCCCAATTCTAACCGATTCAAGGCTGAAAACAATATACAATTTTTTAAATAATTCTATTCTAAACCCACTGGTGTATTATGATGACTCATTTATAACATTAGATCGGATTCCAGGGATTGTGTGTGAGGAATAAGAAAGTCTGGTTTGCAGTAGAGCGCTCTCTGCTGTAAAAATGGGCAATTGCACCAAGCAGTGGAGCTCAATCCTCTGCTGCTAAACTGCTTGGGATTGTGGTAGAAACATATCACCGAGATCCCATTAATTTACAGGACAAACCCTATGACAGAGAAACTACAGCTGTCCAGACTTCTGAAAAACACAACTTTTGCTATTTATAGTTAGAGGGATAGTGAAAAACATAAATATTATTTTGTTTTCATAATGCAAAGTCGTTAAAGAATGTTATTGCCCCTTCACTAACTCAGTGAGTACAGACATGCTCAGTGTGCATTCAGAAGCTATTGCTTGGTTAAGCAAGCATTTTAGCATTCTTCTTGATAAGGTTCCGATGGAAAGTTTGCTCTGGTGTCCACTGGTCCAGGGAATGTATGGCAACCCCCACGAACAGCAATAATATAATGTAATAATGTGGTAAAGCAGATAACTGTAAATAGTATTTATAATAATGTTATGTCTGTATTATTACACGAACAATATTTATATAAGGCAAAGCCGTGTTAACACACATACTGTACATACGTGTCCCCTCTGGTCATGGCTGACACATAGACAAGACCAACTCCTGAGCATCAAAAAATTGCACTGTCTCCCGCAAGTAACATCAGCCATGACATCACTCACAACATAGAGCTATCTATCTACAGGACTAGCTTTCTACTCGATTATCAGTCTCGATCTATCGACGCAGCTAAGCTAGCGAGCGACGATCGGCAAGCGAGCGTAGCGAGCGTAGCGTACGAGCGAGCGAGCGACCGAGCGAGCGAGGAGCGAGCGAGCGGAGCGAGCATGAGGAGCGAGCCAGCGAGAGAGCGAGCGAGCGAGCGAGCGAGCGAGCGAGCGAGCAGCGGTGAGCGGATCGTCAGAGGCGAGGAGCGAGCGAGCGGAGCGGGCGAGCGAGCGCAGGCAGGCGAGCGAGCGAGCGAGGAGCGAGCGAGGGCAGCGAGCGAGCGAGGAACGCGAGCGAGCGAGCGAGCGAGCTAGCGAGACGAGCGAGGCGAGGAGCGACCAGCGACGATGCGAGCGACGAGCAAGCGGAGCGAGGCGAGCGAGCGAGCGGAGCGAGGCGAGCGAGCGAGCGAGCGGAGCGGCGAGGCGGACGCAGCGAGGCGAGGTGACGAGCGAGCGACAGGAGCGAGCGGGGCGACGCGAGCGAGCGAGCGAGCGGCGAGGAGCGAGCGAGCAGCGAGCGAGCGGCGGGACGCGGGAGCGAGCTGAGCGAAGCGAGCGAAGCGGAGCGAGGGACGGCGAGAGAGGCGTAGGAGGACGAGGGGGCGCGAGGGCGGAGCGAGCAGTCGAGGGAGCGAGAGCGAGCGAGGAGGCGAGCGAGCAGGAGCGAGCGAGGAGCGAGCGAGGGCGACGGGCGACGCGAGCGAGAGCGAGTGGGGAGCGAGGGGAGCGAACGAGCAAGCAGGGAGCGGGTGACGAAGCGAGCGAGCGAGCAGGAGCGAGGGCGCAGCGACGCACGGGGCGAGCGAGCGAGCGAGCGAGCGAGCGAGTAGCGAGCGAGCGGGGACGCGAATGAGCGAGCGTAGCTGAGCTAGAGAGCGAGAGAGGGAGCGACCGCGGCGACGAGGAGAGACGAGCCAAGGCGCGGAAGCGAGAGAGCGAGCGAGCAGCGAGCGAGCTAGCGAGCGAGGGGCGAGCGGGCGACGCGAGCAGGGGCGAATCTATCGTGTACTTATCTATCCTAGCGATCTATCATCGGATCTATCTATCGATCTATCGATCGATCAACTATCGATGCGACGATCAAGCGATAGCAAGTTATCGATCTACTCTATCTAGAATGAGCTAGCTGATTGCGTCATAGCGATCTAATCTATAGCGAGTACGGTAATCGTAGATATGTATAGCTACGAGCGGTACTATCAATCTAGTATCTAACCTATCGCTCATCTATCATTATCGATCGATCTATCAGGATACTATATCACATATATTTCTATCTACAGTATCTATCTCCATCTATCTGTCAATTGTCTATGTATTATCGCTCCCAATTATCTATCTCTCTATCCACCTATTGATCTATCTATCTACGATCATCTAATATTTATCTATTATCTATCTATTATTGATATATTATCTATAATCTATCTACTATCCACCTTTGGATATAGTGTGGGTTACATATCTATCGGTCGTGTCTATCTATCGTATTATCTATTTATCTATCTATTTTCGCGTAGTCTATTGGAATCTAGAGGGCATCTTGCATTCTACCTAATCTAGCGTCGATATCTACGATGCTATCAGTCTATTTCTATTCTATCTTACTAGCTATCTAATCTACTAGCGATCTATACAATCCACCTGATGACTAGTGTGGTGATCATTTTTCTGTCATCTATCTGAGATCTATGATCTATCTATTGTGTCAATGTATCTATTATCTATCTATCTATCTATCTATCGATCTATCCACCTAGTCTATCTATCTATTAGATCAATAGGTGGATGTATAGATCGATAGATAGATAGATAGATAGATAGATAGATAGATAGATAGATAGATAGATAGATAGATAGCAGATAGATAATAGATAGATAGTAAATAGATAGATTAAAAATAGATAGCAGATAAATAGATAGATAAATAGATAATAGATAGATAGACAGACAGATAGATAGTACCACACTATATCAAAAGGTGGATAGTAGATAGATTATAGATAGATATATAATAGATAGATAGATAGATAGATAAATATTAGATTGATAGTAGATAGATAGATCAATAGGTGGATAGAGAGATAGATAATTGGAGCGATAAATACATAGACAATTGACAGATAGATAGGAAGATAGATACTGTAGATAGATATATAGTGGATATATAGATAGAATGATAGATAGATAGATAGATAGATAGATGGATAGGTAGATAATAGATTGATAGTAGATAGATAGTAGATAGACATATAGATAGATACGATAGATAGATAGATAGATAGATATGATAGATAGATAGATAATGTAGATAGATAGATAGATAAATTGATAGTAGATTGATAGTAGATAGATAGTTGATAGATAGATAGATAGATAGATAGATAGATAGATAGATAGATAGATAGATAGAGTAGAAAGATAGAGTAGAAAGATAGAGTAGAAAGATAGATACAATAGAAGATAGCATAGATAGATAGATAGATAGATAGATAGATAATAGATTGATAGTAGATAGATAGTAGATAGGTAGATAAATAGATAGATAGATAGATAGATAGATAGATAGATAGATAGATAGATAGATAGATAGAAGATAGATAGATAGATAGATAGATAGATAGATAGATGATAGATGATAGATAGATAGATAGATAGATAGATAGATATAGATAGATAGATAGAGTAGAAAGATAGAGTTAGAAAGATAGATACATAGATATAGATAGAGAGAATCAGATAGAGTAGATAGATAGAATAGATAGATAGATAGATAGATAGATAGATGTGATAGTAGATAGATAGATATAGATAGATAGATAGATAGAGTAGAGAAGATAGATAGATAGATAGATAGATAGATAGATAGATAGATAGATAGATAGATAGATAGATGATAGATATGTAGAAGATAGTAAGAGATAGATAGTAGAAAGAATAGAAAGATAGATCGATAGATAGATGATAGATAGTAGATAGATAGTAATAGAGATAGTAGATAGATAGATAGTAGGTAGATAGATAGATAGAGAATAGATAGATAGATAGATAGATAGATAGATAGAGTAGATAGATAGATAGATAGATAGATAGATAGATAGATAGATAGATGATAGATAGATAGATAGATAGATAGATAGATAGATAGATAGATAGAGTAGAAAGATAGATAGATAGATAGATAGATAGATGATAGATAGATAGAGTAGAAAGATAGATACTGTAGATAGATAGACAATAGATGTTGTGAGTGATGTCATGGCTGATGTTACTTGCAGGGAGACAGTGCAATATTTTGATGCTCACGGAGTTGGTCTTGTCTAATGTGTACAGCCATGACCAGAGGGGACACGGGTATGTACAGTATGTGTGGTAACACGGCTTTGCCTTATATAAATATATGTTACAGGTGTAATAAATACAGACATAACATTGATTATAAATATCCTATTTACAGTTATCTGCTTTACCACATTATTACATTATATTATTGCTGTTCGTGGGGGTTGCCATACATTCCCTGGACCAGTGGACACCAGAGCAATACTATTCCATCGGAAACCTTATCAAGAGAGAAATGCTAAAATGCTTGCTTAACCAAGCAATAGCTTCTGAATGCACACTGAGCATGTCTGTACTCACTGAGTTAGTGAAGGGGCAATAACATTTCTTTAACGACTTTGCATTATGAAAACAAAATAATATTTATGTTTTTCACTATGACCTCTAACTATAAATAGCAAAAGTTGTGTTTTTCAGAAGTCTGGACAGCTGTAGGTTGTCTCTGTCATAGGGTTTGTCCTGTAAATTAATGGGATCTCGGTGATATGTTTCTACCACAATCCCAAGCAGTTTAGCAGCAGAGGATTGAGCTCCAAGCTGCTTGGTGCAATTGCCCATTTTTTACAGCAGAGAGCGCTCTACTGCAAACCAGACTTTCTTATTCCTCACACACAATCCCTGGAATCCGATCTAATGTTATAAATATGAGTCATCATAATACACCAGTGGGTTTAGAATAGAATTATTTAAAAAATGTGATTATTGTTTTCAGCCTTGAATCGGTTAGAATTGGGAAATCAGTAGACTGGTCTATTACGGGGTCATTCTATAAAGACAAAATAAACATTTTAAAGGGGAAGAAAAATCTAAAAAAGATTTCAAATGATTTTAATCCGTGTGTACACTAAATTCCACAGGTGAAAGTCAGGGACCTGCAAGCAAAGGGATTTTGCTAGATAAGTAGAGACGTTTGTCAACTTCGACCTATAGCCAATGGGGTCAGCAACAGGAATCAAGGGAAGTAAGGTTAATTTCTTAACTTAAAGGACAAATAAAGACTAAAGACTAGTACACACATCCGACAATGGCATGTTGGGGGGCGTGTCCTGAATGAATATTATTTGATTGGCTAATCTTCCAATATTATCTTTCTTATAAAAAATGTATCTTATTTAATAGCGATTCAATAAAAACAAATGAATCTAGATTTCCACTAAATCTTTGCGGGTAAACGCATTTCACGGTCTGATGAGTGATGAGTCCGGTTTTGATTCGGAACTTTTTGAAAACTGACGTTTTTTTAAAAAGTGATGTCACTTTGCAACTTTTTCGAAACTCTGAACTAATCATCGAATATTCGAAAATCCAACACTAGAAAATCGAAAATAAGATGGAAAATTCGATAAATTACGATTCAATTGGGTTTGAATCGAATATTCGGAACTTCAAGAGGTTTCATTCATCTCTTGTTCTCAGCTGTGACAGACAAAGTTTCTGATTGGTGGACAGAGAATGGAATGCTGACTAATATCTGCCTGTCAGCACTCATCTTATTCAACTGCTTAGCCTCTCGCAGCCGAACGGCCAATGATTAGCACACGCTTGGCCTTGCAAATTTAGACTTTACAAAAGGAAGACAAGAAAAGAAACCGAAGGATCCTTACAGTTAATATGGGTCTATTTTATACACAGAGTTATTGAGAGGAGACCCAGGGGTGTCATCTCTAAACTAGAGCCTTCCAGGCATTCCCAGATGGAATCAGCTGCCTAGACGTCTTATTCTTTCCTTAATGGGAAATACAATTCATGTTTGTTTGTGTTCTGGGAGCCAAGTGATCAAGCCTTGACCTCCTACTATAGACAAATAGCTGGATCTCTCTGTTACATTGAGGCTATTAACATTTTGACAAACACTTTCCCCTTCAATGTGTCTGGACCGCTTGGGCTGGGGCAGACAGATATTGTTGAGGGAATTATAAGGAGGGGAATGTGCTAGGGAATTCTTAAAAGGTCTCCTGAGGCTGCAACTAAGTTGCAATTGTATAACTGTTTGAGAAACATAGTAGAAGTTTTATACACCAATTCTTTACGCCATGTGTATAATAATTCCCCATCTGTAATGTAAAGCAATCATTAACATGGATGGAATTGCCATATTGATCTCCATGACAAGGAAAATGTTATTCAAAGGGCATCTCCACCCCAATAATATTTGTTAATATATTGTAATGCCCTCCCACCCCAACCGCTATATTGGAACTGTAAAAATAGATTCCATACTCTACTTACAGCCCATTTCTCCAGCGTTGTTCTGATCTGGCTCACTGCCTGCCGGAACTACAAGCAGGGGGCCGGACCAGCAGACGCTGCTGTGATTGGCTGAGAGGCAGCCAATCACAGCTGCGGCCGCCAGTAATACAGAATGTGCAGTGGGGGCGAGGATCTGTAAGTAGAATTTTGATTCTATTTTTTTTTTTTATTCTATTTTTACAGCTCCTACTCTTCTGTTTCCTGAACTTTGAACAGTCACTTCGGGAGAACCATAAGGAGCAGGGATGTTGGGTAAGGATTTTTTTTTAAATTGTACAGTGGGGCCAGTAGTGGGTTAAATTTTAGTTTGAGGAGTAGACATGCCCTTTTAATCATATGTAACCATTTTTTTTTTTTTACAAGGGACCACAAATTTAGAATGGAAAAAGACTTTGCCTCATTTCAAGCTATTAAAGGGCATGTCCACCCCCAAAACTATAATCCCCCCAACTACTGGCCCCACCATGTAGTGTAGTTTAATCCTTACCTCACATCCCAGCTCCATAGGGTTCTCCTGTAGACCCCCCCCCAAAGTCCCAAAACTAACCACCAGGAGGATAGCAGGGCTCTGCCTGCTATCTTGCCTCCGGTAGATATTTGCCATGCGTACTGCAGCCCTTCTCCCCCCTCCCTCCCCCTCCCTCTCCCTTCCTCTCCCTCCCGTTGTACTATCCCTCCCCCTAGCACAAATCCCCCTTAATATGATGTTCCCCCATGTCCCCCAGCCCCAACCGCATATTTTTTTTTCAAAAAGCTCCCCAAACTCTTACTTACCTCTCCGCTTTCCTCCGCTGCACTGAATGACCAGCAGCCGCGTCTGTGATTGGCTGCCGCTCAGCCAATCACAGACGCGACTGCCGGTCCCGCCCCTCTGCTTGCATTCTTGCAAGCAGAGGGCCGGCAGTGCGGCGAAGGAACGAGGGGAGGTAAGTAAGAGTTTGGGGGGCTTTCTGAAAAAAAAAATTATGCGGTTGGGGCTAGGGGACATGGGGGATCAGCATATTAAAAATCAGTTTTACGGGTGGACATACCCTTTAAAATGTAAAGTACCAGAGGAAGGGAAGCAGGATTGGTAATTCCTACCACCTCGTCAGCATGAAGAAAATTGCTTCTGCCAGGCTTTCTCAATGCTTTCTCAATGCTTTCCAATAAAGGAAAGCCAGGGACACTAACCTGGCGGATGAAAGCTGTACTTGCTGCTGTATACTTGTGAAGGTTCTCATTCATCCAGGTCATGGTATATCTGTTCTCAAGAAAAAGCCAGTCGGATGACTAGCGAAACGTCTTCAAGAACTACATTTCAAGTCCAGTTGATCTAATTGAATACAACAGATGTCGTGTCTGCTGTATTATGCGCTGTATTTTCTTCTTATATAGCGCTACATATTCCGCAGCGCTTTACAATTATTTACTCAATTCACATCAGGCCCTGTCCCGAAGAGCTTACAATCTAATCACACATATACAACCTATCAGTATGTCTTTATGATTGTGGGGTAACCGGGGTACCTGGAGGAAACCCACACAAGCACAGGGAGAACATACAAACTCCTTGCAGATGTGTCCAAGGGTGGAATCAAACCCTGGACCTCAGCGCTGCAAGGTACAGTGCTAACCACTGAGCCACCGTGCTGCCCCGGTGCTCCTTAACAAAATGATACTGGGAAGGGAATAATCAGTCCACCTTCCAGTCCCAGTACTTTTCATTTTTAAAAGTTAATTTTATAGTGTGTTTGTCCATTTAAGAGATACATAAAATGTAACATTAGCACCAAATGTAATTTCTGCCCATGGATAAAATAGGCTACAAAGGGGGGGTTTAGTTACAGACGTGTCTGTGTTTTTCTCATTCAGACTAACAGCCCAGCTGATTTTAGGAGAGTTGACAATTCACATCCTGGATAAATCTCCCCTTTTCTTCTCTACCATCTGATCTGCTGACAAACTGCATCAGGTACTGTGTGTGTGAGCAGGATGAGATCATGTCATTGGGGAGGTGAGGGTTAGAAAGGGTCAGCGCTGTTCCTTTGCATTGCCTGCCATTCAGATCCTTCTAGAAGGGACAGATGCAAGGCTGACACAGTTCACACAAGTAAACAACACAGGTCCATTACTCAATCAGCCTGCTAATCTGCCGCTCGCCAATGTTTCATTATATAGCCAGACCCTGACATTCTATTGATTCAGTTGTTTGGTGTTTTGTCACTAGAATCATTTTCCAGGGACTACGGAAAGTCTATCATTTTTCCATTGGTGCGATTTTCCAATCGGAATCGCTGCTGCAGTTTTATTTTAATATACAATGCTTGCCACCATGGGGGCGACTAAGGGGAACTAAGGTTGAATCATAAAGTTTATATTAGAAATGATTTTATGCTATGTATTAGTGTTATAATTGCTATAGCACAGAGTCATTCACAATTAGGGAATCAACTAAACACAAGTTATTATAGCCTTTTCACTTAAAAAAGAACTAAAGGTTAAAAAAACGCCAGCTTTACCCAGACGGGTAACCTATACTGCATTAAAGAAATAAAATATTTCTCCTTCCTCCAGATGCTGTGAAGGTTCTCATTCATCCAGGTCATGGTATATCTGTTGTATTCAATTAGATCAACTGGACTTGAAATGTAGTTCTTGAAGACGTTTCGCTAGTCATCACTGGCTTTCTCAATCAGAATGACTTGTACAAGAATCGTGTGCAATTATGTACCCTGAAAATCCCAATTAGCATACACAGCCAGGTGTTAAGGGTGTGATTGGGAGTAGGGCTAAGAGGTGTTCTAGGAACGCCCAGAGTAAGGTGTTAAAACAGCATTGTACATGGCAGACAGTTGGTGTCGAACCCCCCCACCTCTATTTAGGCTTGGTTTCTTTATTTTCACATAAATGGCCTCCTTAACACCTCTCTTGAACCAGTCACGTTCCTTCGCCAGTATATTAACATTACAATCTTCAAAGGTATGTCCTTTATCCTTAAGATGCAGATACACGGCTGAGTCCTGACCCGAGGAATTGGCTCTTCTGTGCTGGGCCATACGTTGATGCAGTTGCTGTTTGGTCTCCCCCACATACAAATCAGAGCATTCTTCACTGCACTGCACTGCATATATGATGTCGCTTTTCTTGTGTTTAGGTATTGGGTCTTTCGGATGTACCAATTGCTGCCTCAGTGTGTTGTTCGGTTTAAAGCAGACAGGGATACGATGTTTTTTGAAAATTCTTCTTAATTTCTCGGAGACCCCTGCTACATATGGGATGACCATGTTCTTCCTCCTGTCTTGCTTTTCCCCTTCACTGTTGGTATTCGTGTTCTTTTCTTTCCTTCTACTTCTTTTGACAAAGGCCCAGTCTGGATATCCACAAGTTTTAAGGGCTGCTCTGAGATGTTTAATTTCTTTAGCCTTCGCCTCTGTGCTAGTGGGGATGTTCTCTGCTCTGTGTTGCAGGGTTCTGATGACACCCAGCTTGTGATCTAAAGGGTGGTGGGAGTCAAACATCAAATACTGATCTGTGTGTGTTGGTTTTCTGTAAACCTCTACTTCCAGTTTACCATTTTCCTTAACTTCTACCAAGCAGTCCAAGAAAGCCAGTTTGTTGTTTTGTACCTCTTCCCTTGTGAATTTAATGTTTTGGTCTACCGCATTAATGTGTTCTGTGAAAGCTTGTACTTCCTTCTGGTGGATTTTAACCCAGGTGTCATCAACATATCTGAACCAGTGGCTGGGTGCTATGCCCTTAAAGGTATTAAGCGCCTGTTTTTCTACCTCCTCCATGTAAAGGTTGGCCACAATGGGTGAAACTGGAGATCCCATAGCACATCCATGTTTTTGCTTATAGAACTTATCCCTGTATTTGAAATAGGTGGTATTCAGGCACAAGTCCAACAAGGAACACACCTGTTCTGGGTTGAGATCAGTTCTGCTGGTAAGAGTGCTGTCTTGGCCCAGCCGTTTTCTCACCATGTCAACAGCCTCCTTGGTGGGTATACAAGTGAAGAGAGATGTCACATCATAGGACACCATAGTTTCTTCTGCACCAAGTACTATATCCTCAATCTTGTTGGTGAAATCCTGAGAGTTCTGGATGTGATGCTTAGAACTTCCCACCAAAGGTCCTAAGATGTTAGCTAGATATTTTGCCACCTTGTATGTTACAGAGCTGATGCTGCTGACTATAGGTCTTAGTGGGGCCCCTTCCTTATGTATCTTTGGGAGTCCATATATGCATGGATGTGCCTCACCAGGGTAGAGGCGATGATACATTGCTCGGTCAATGGCTTTATCCTTTTGAAGCTGTTGTAGTAAGTCTATGACTCTTTTCTTGTAACGGCTGGTGGGATCCCTTGTTAAAGCCTCATATGTGTTGTTATCGGCCAGGAGCATGGTCACCTTATCATGGTAGTCTGAGGTGTTGAGTACCACTGTGCATTTTCCTTTATCTGCCGGAAGAATGGTGATACTGGAATCTTTCTTGAGAAGTAGAGGTTTACAGGTAGTTTGTTGTTTTGTACCTCTTCCCTTGTGAATTTAATGTTTTGGTCCACCGCATTAATGTGTTCTGTGAAAGCTTGTACTTCCTTCTGGTGGATTTTAACCCAGGTGTCATCAACATATCTGAACCAGTGGCTGGGTGCTATGCCCTTAAAGGTATTAAGCGCCTGTTTTTCTACCTCCTCCATGTAAAGGTTGGCCACAATAGGTGAAACTGGAGATCCCATAGCACATCCATGTTTTTGCTTATAGAACTTATCCCTGTATTTGAAATAGGTGGTATTCAGGCACAAGTCCAACAAGGAACACACCTGTTCTGGGTTGAGATCAGTTCTGCTGGTAAGAGTGCTGTCTTGGCCCAGCCGTTTTCTCACCATGTCAACAGCCTCCTTGGTGGGTATACAAGTGAAGAGAGATGTCACATCATAGGACACCATAGTTTCTTCTGCACCAAGTACTATATCCTCAATCTTGTTGGTGAAATCCTGAGAGTTCTGGATGTGATGCTTAGAACTTCCCACCAAAGGTCCTAAGATGTTAGCTAGATATTTTGCCACCTTGTATGTTACAGAGCTGATGCTGCTGACTATAGGTCTTAGTGGGGCCCCTTCCTTATGTATCTTTGGGAGTCCATATATGCATGGATGTGCCTCACCAGGGTAGAGGCGATGATACATTGCTCGGTCAATGGCTTTATCCTTTTGAAGCTGTTGTAGTAAGTCTATGACTCTTTTCTTGTAACGGCTGGTGGGATCCCTTGTTAAAGCCTCATATGTGTTGTTATCGGCCAGGAGCATGGTCACCTTATCATGGTAGTCTGAGGTGTTGAGTACCACTGTGCATCTTCCTTTATCTGCCGGTAGAATGGTGATACTGTCTGCCATGTACAATGCTGTTTTAACACCTTACTCTGGGCGTTATAAATGTTCAGTGGCAAACTGGTTCCAAACCAATCCCACATACAGGAACGGTATGGTAAGTCTTTAATAAATGTTCAGTGGCAAAATGGTTCCAATCCGAATCCAATCCCACCTACGGGTACTGTAGGTAAGTCTTTAATAAATGTTCATTGGCAACTGGTTCCAAACCAATCCCACATACAGGTACGGTATGGTAGTCTTTAATAAATGTTCAGTGGCAAACTGGTTCCAAACCAATCCCACATCAGGAACGGTATGGTAAGTCTTTAATAAATGTTCAGTGGCAAAATGGTTCCAAACCAATCCACATACAGGTACGGTATGGTAAGTCTTTAATAAATGTTTGTGGCAAACTGGTTACAAACAATCCCACTACAGGTACGGTTATGGTAAGTCTTTAATAATGTTCAGAGGCAAACTGGTTCCAAACCAATCCCACATACAGGTACGGTTATGGTAAGTCTTTATAATGTTCAGTGGCAAACTGGTTCCAAACCAATCCCACATACAGGTAAGGTATGGTAAGTCTTTAATTAATGTCAGAGGCAAACTGGTTACAAACCATCCCACATACAGATACATATGGTTGTTTTTAATAAATGTTTAGTGGCAAACTGGTTCCAAACCAATCCCACATACAGGTACGGTATGGTAAGTCTTTATAAATGTTCAGTGGCAAAATGTTCAAACCATCCACCACATACAGGTACGGTATGGTAAGTCTTTAATAAATGGTCAGTGGCAAATGGTTCCAAACCAATCCCACATACAAGTACGTTATGGTAAGTCTTTAATAAATGTCCAGTGGCAAACCTGGTTCCAAACCAATCCCACATACAGGTACGGTATGGTAAGTCTTAAATGTTAGTGGCAAACTGGTTACAACCAATCCCACATACAGGTACGGTATGGTAGAGTCTTTAATAATGTTCAGAGGCAAACTGGTTCCAAACCAATCCCATACAGGTACGGTAGTGTAAGTCTTTATAAATGTGCATGGCAACTGGTTCCAAAACCAATCCCACAATACAGGTACGTTATGGTAAGTCTTTAATAATGTTCAGTGGCAAACTGGTTACAAACCAATCCCACATACATACATTTGGTATGTCTTTAATAAATGTTTATGCAAACTGGTTCCAAACCAATCCCACATACAGGTACGGTATGGTAAGTCTTTAATAAATGTTCAGTGGCAAACTGGTTCCAAACCAACCCCACATACAGGTACGGTATGGTAAGTCTTAATATGTTCAGTGGCAAAATGTTCCAAACCAATCCCACATACAGGTACGGTATGGTAAGTCTTTAATAAATGGTCAGTGGCAAAATGGTTCCCAAACCAATCCCCATACAAGTACGTTATGGTAAGTCTTTAATAAATGTCCTGGCAAACTGGTTCCAACCAATCCCACATACAGGTACGGTATGGTAAGTCTTTAATAAATGTTTCAGTGGCAAACTGGTTCCAAACCAATCCCACATACAGGTACGGTATGGTAAGTCTTAATAAATGTTCAGTGGCAAACTGGTTCCAAACCAATCCCACATACAGGTACGTATGGTAAGTCTTTAATAAATGTTCAGTGGCAAACTGGTTCCAAACCAATCCCACATACAGTACGGTATGGTAAGTCTTTAATAAATGTTCAGTGGCAAAATGGTTCCAAACCATCCCACATACAGTACGGTATGGTAGTCTTTAAATAATGTCAGTGGCAAACTGGTTCCAACCAGTTTGAAATACGCGAAATCCGTAATTTGGGAATTTCGAAACACGGCTCGGAAAAGTTTGGAAGGCGGAAAACCAGAAATCCGTGATATCCCGTTCGCAAACGAGGTAAATCCGCCGCGGATTCGGGTTCGGTTCGTGAACTGGGCATCACTAGTGGCTAACTGGTTCCAAACAACCAATCCCACATACAGGTAGGTATGGTAAGTCTTTATAAATGTTCAGTGGCAAACTGGTTCCAAACCAATCCAACATACAGGTACGGTATGGTAAGTCTTTAATAAATGTTCAGTGGCAAAATGGTTCCAAACCAATCCCACATACAGGTACGGTATGGTAAGTCTTTAATAAATGTTCAGTGGCAAATGGTTCCAAACCAATCCCACATGCAGGTACGGTATGGTAAGTCTTAATAAATGTTCAGTGGCAAAATGGTTCCAAACCAATCCCACTACAGGTACGGTATGGTAAGTCTTTAATAAATGTTCAGTGGCAAAATGGTTCCAAACCAATCCCACATACAGGTAGGTATGGTAAGTCTTTATAATCTTCAGTGGCAAACTGGTTACAACCAATCCCACATACAGGTACGGTAAATCTTTAGCCTATGACTAAGGCAGAGCTTCGCCCGAAGACGGCTTGTCAGGCGGTTCCCTTGTAAGGCACGGTACATAAGCCCATAATGGGCTTATGTACCGTGCCTTTGCAATAAATTCAGTTATTTCTTATTTCCTATAAACGTACGTGTGGATCCGTTGTCTGATGGATGGATTGCTTTTCACTTTGTTTTTCCGGTAAATCTTTAATAATGTTTCAGTGGCTAATAGAGATGTCCGAACTTCGCAAAATCCGGTCCGTTCGAGGATCCACGAATTTTCTAAAAAATTAAAAAATTAAAATGAAAAAATCCTCGAAAATACGAGAAATCCGCGTAATTTCGAAAATTTCAGAAAATACGTATTTCATGCATTTTTGAAAATACGCGAATCCTCGTAATTTCGGGAATTTTCGAAAACCGGTTCGGAAAAGTTTGGAAGGCGGAAAACCAGAAAATCCGTGATATCCGCCGTTCGCAAACGAGGTAAATCCGCCGCGGATTCGGGTTCGGTTCCGTGAACTGGGCCATCACTAGTGGCTAACTGGTTCCAAACCAATCCCACATACAGGTACGGTATGGTAAGTCTTTAATAAATGTTCAGTGGCAAACTGGTTCCAAACCAATCCCACATACAGGTACGGTATGGTAAGTCTTTAATAAATGTTCAGTGGCAAACTGGTTCCAAACCAATCCCACATACAGGTACGGTATGGTAAGTCTTTAATAAATGTTCAGTGGCAAACTGGTTCCAAACCAATCCCTTATACAGTACGGTATGGTATGTCTTTAGTGGCAACTGGTTCCAATTGCTGGAACACTATTGCGAGGTGCTCATTAATGATCTATCCATCTGGGATGGTGATTTTCAATATTTTTGAAAGATGACAGACAAGATCCTTCTATCATCTTCTAAAGATCAGGGAAACATATAGTCCAGAGCGTTCTCTTTATACACAGCATTTCCACAGCATAGTGAGAAAGTTCCGAACTGTGTGTCTCCCTCGACAGCGGGTCCGTCTAGGGAGCCTACAGTGGCGCGAGGAAATTTAGGTCTATCCCGAACGACCACAAGGCCGATCCACATTTGGACTGCACATTTTTGTACGGGTTCCCCCCCTGCATTGATCATATTGTTTAGAATATATTCAAGTCATTTGTATGGTTTTGTGTATGCTTTGATGATGTTGACCAAGAAAGAACACAATAATAATCATAATTTTGTGGGTTCCCCGAGACAGGAAAATAATTTCAAGGGGTCCCCACAGATCAAAAGGTTGAGAAACACTGAACTAGCGTAAGGCGAATATTCATTTTGCCTACAACCCGTGTAACCAACAAATGATTGACCAATTAGGGATTCCTTCCTTCTTTGGCACTATCGATAGGTAGGACTTCCTGTATCTGACATAATTTTAGCACAGCCAGGCTTATTTAATGAGATGCAAAGATTCACTCCTCCAATCAGAAAATGCCTTTACTGGTCGACTACAGTTAGAAAACTGTAGAAAAAGTTAGAAATTGATAACATGGGCAAAATTTTGCACCTTTTAAATTGCCCCATGGACCTTTTATGATGTCCCTTGCAACAGTGGATAATGGTGGTGGTGGGGTCAATTATCTAGTTAGCGGTAAGTTTTTGAACATTCTAACTGAGTTACAAATATATGAATAGCGTTACTAAATCCATACACCGTATTTCCTACTACAACCAACCAAAATCTTGACTTGATTGAAATAAATGCGGTGGGCTCGAGATGTGCCGTCTACAAGCTAATGAAATAAACAAATCCCAAGCTACTAAAAAGACATAACGAAGGATCAGTTTCAATGTGGTGCTTAGTTATCACAGCAGGAGACACTTTTCTCCCCTTTAACGTCTTGAATGGTTGAAAATAGAAATGTTAAACAACACACAAAAAACGGTGGAAGAGAGGGACAGAGGGAAAGTGAACTAAAACTAATCCTATTAAGCACAGTAGCATGTTTCTACCAGACGCTGGGAGATTAAACACAGAAAAGGGATAAGTGCTGCTTTAGTTTCACTAAACTAATGTGACAAGTTGTCATGAGAATCTTCCAGCTTGTTAGCCGTGACTAGCTGATATACAGATGTGTTTACTACTATTTCCTCTTTGAGTTTAGCCTCTGTCTTCCAGCCCTCTAATCCTTAAATGTCGCCTTCAAGTGTTAACACATCTATCTCTTACATTGTGAGTGCTTCAGAGATACTCTTGATTGGCAATGGAGTTTGACAGCGTAAAAAGAGAGAAGCAAATTAAGAAAAGTCACTGGTATTAAGAAAAAATAAAGAATACTGTGTTTATTATGCAATAATCCTAATTATATTTACATTGTTCTTTATAATAGTGAAAACTCATGCACAAGGGCTCTATAAGTCACTAAAAATAAACTAACAGGCTCTGCTGATAAAATAAAATACAATGATATGGTTGCAGTAGTTTTCCTCATCCTGAGTAGTGTAGAGATTTCCATGGGGTAGAGTGGGAATGGAATATATTGGCCCTATTGAGTTATATATTGAACATATTGTCCTGAGTTTTTCTTTTTCCAGAGCAGGTGTCACAGTCTTTTTTGTTTAGAACGTGCTTTCATTCAGCCTTTTCTGCTTTCCTCTCCCCCCCTGAAGGCATGATGGTTGAGTTAATGGAAAACAGTCTAGAAACATTAAGGAAGCTTGTTTAGGAAAGGAAAGCACTGCAGAGGTGTAGAGGAAGCCTGTTTATTAACACAGGACACCTCTTACTCAGCCATTCCAGATGGATCACCCTTAGCCATTCAAATTTTGTGCCAATTGGGTTAAATTGTGTCACCCGGCTTCATGTAGTTTAGTGCTTGTAAAAAAAAAAAAAGAAAAAAGAACGACTTAACAGTAACTTGACTTAGATTTAAACAAACAGAATTTATTACACATTTAAAAGGGCTTTGCAGTGGATAATCACCGTAACAAATAGCAAAATGTGTTAATGATGATCATTCTATTAGTTATCAGGTAATAAGTTATTTAGGTTGCTATCCAGTGGGGGTGTTTCATTGATAACAATCATTTTATTGATTATACTGGCCATTTCCTTAATCTTTATTCTTAACAGCTTATCTAGGAAAATAAAAGGCAGTCTGAAAGCTTTGAGTAGCTATTCCACTTGCTTACAAGAGCTACTGTTCATTGAAAACTTGAAATGATATCCATTAAATGATAGAGGCTCGGGTCATATGCTGGTTGGTATGGTAAAGGGTGGTATGTGTTTTGTCATGATTATTAGTACTAGGAAAATCATTATCTGACGGTGCAGGGGACCCAGAGATCTAAACCTGCATTTAAATCTACAAAGTCAGGGTTGTACTTACTACAATTAGCTAAATATTAAATAAAATCAATATATTTTAGCACATAAAAAATTCAGCGTCTTTACATAAGACCCACACTCTCTGAGCAGGATTTTCAATCTCCTCATGAGCGCTCAAGACAACCTGAATAGAACAATCGGAATATTAATTTTTTTGGGGGGGGGGGGCATTAATTTAACACACAAGGTTGCTGATTGAAACTTCCAGAGTTACATTTTTCCCAAGATACATTGTTAAGTGGCAGAAGTGACATCACTAAAAGTCCTACTTTTCTCCAGCATTGGTCCTCCAGCAGCGAAGGAATAGGCAAATGATCTGCACCCCCTAGGATGGATGGTGGTCCACCAATGGAGAAGCACAAGACCCTTGAAGTAACTATATGACAAGAACAAGGGTATGGTATGTAAGTATCTTGTAAATATTAACTTTTGGGGAGTTTAAGGGAGAATCAAACCTTATTTTCCCACTAATGGGAATTATCAATATAACAATCAATTACTTTAGTTTCTTCTCTATCGTTGAGCATGGTAGTACAACATATAGGGCTGTAAAGTTCTGTGGATGCTTATGCCTTGTTCAGCAGGATTATGATCCTTGACATGCTCTAATCCCGGCCTATAAAATCTGGCAAAGAGTGAGACTTGCTTGGCTTTTCTTCTACAATATCCAAACCTTGTCTCCACTGGACATCTTTGGAAACAATTAAAAAAAACACAGCCAAACAATTATTGTCAGATTGAGCAAGACGAAATGGGCCATTAGAGATTTTCAACTGCTGGTAAAAGGTAACATCTTATTGGTTGCAGCAGATAAAAGATAGCCATACATGGACAGAGGTTCTTCCAATCGGATTTCATCTGCGGAGAGATGGGGTTTAAGATGGAATTGGCAGTAATTTTCGCCTTTTTGTTTTTCCGTATAACCGTTCGCGACATTGCTGAGCAGTCAATCGGGGAAAACAGAAAATGGTTAACATATTGAGCGATTTGATTGAAATGGGGCGCTTTAGGCTGTGTACACACCATCCAATTTTTTGGCCTGACTGTCCGATATTACCTTGTATCAGTTTGTCAGCCTGAAAAATTTGATGGTATAACAACTGCCTAAGAACAACAACTTTTAAAATTAACCCACTACTGGCCCCACTGTGTAGTGCTAAAAAAATCCTTACCTTACTCCTCTGCTCCAAATGGTTCTCCTGCTGTGCCTACACTACGGAAATGTTTAGTTTCTCGGATGGAGATTCCCCTTTCAATAGTTAAACTGAATTAACGTTAATGGTTCCAAACCAATCCCACATACAGGTACGGTATGGTAAGTCTTTATAAATCTTCAGTGGCAAACTGGTTACAAACCAATCCCACATACAGGTACGGTAAATCTTTAGCCTATGACTAAGGGCAGAGCTTCGCCCGAAACGCGTCAGGCGGTTCACCTTGTAAGGCACGGTACATAAGCCCATAATGGGCTTATGTACCGTGCCTTTGCAATAAATTCAGTTATTTCTTATTTCCTATAAACGTACGTGTGGATCCTTGTCTGATGGATGGATTGCTTTTCACTTTGTTTTTTCCGGTAAATCTTTAATAAATGTTCAGTGGCTAATAGAGATGTCCGAACTTCGCAAAATCCGGTCCGTTCGAGGATCCACGAATTTTCTAAAAAATTAAAAAATTAAAATGAAAAAATCCTCGAAAATACGAGAAATCCGCGTAATTTCGAAAATTTCAGAAAATACGTATTTTCATGCATTTTTGAAAATACGCGAAATCCTCGTAATTTCGGGAATTTTCGAAAACACGGTTCGGAAAAGTTTGGAAGGCGGAAAACCGGAAAATCCGTGATATCCGCCGTTCGCAAACGAGGTAAATCCGCCGCGGATTCGGGTTCGGTTCCGCGAACTGGGCCATCACTAGTGGCTAACTGGTTCCAAACCAATCCCACATACAGGTACGGTATGGTAAGTCTTGAAACTGGAGATCCCATAGCACATCCATGTTTTTGCTTATAGAACTTATCCCTGTATTTGAAATAGGTGGTATTCAGGCACAAGTCCAACAAGGAACACACCTGTTCGGGTTGAGATCAGTTCGCTGGTAAGAGTGCTGTCGGGCCCAGCCGTTTTCTCACCATGTCAACAGCCTCCTGGTGGGTATACAAGTGAAGAGAGATGTCACAATATAGGACACCATAGTTTCTTCTGCACCAAGTTACTATATTTCAATCTTGTTGGTGAAATCCTGAGAGGCTGGATGTGATGCTTAGAACTTCCCACCAAAGGTCCTAAGATGTTAGCTAGATATTTTGCCAACTTGTATGTACAGAGCTGATGCTGACTGACTATAGGTCTTAGTGGGGCCCCTTCCTTATGTATCTTGGGAGTCCATATATGCATGGATGTGCCTCACCAGGGTAGAGGCGAGTGATACATTGCTCGGTCAATGGCTTTATCCTTTTGAAGCTGTTGTAGTAAGTCTATGACTCTTTTCTTGTAACGGCTGGTGGGATCGTTAAAGCCTCATATGTGTTGTTATCGGCCAGGAGCACTGGTCACCTTATCATGGTAGTCTGAGGGTGTGTGAGTACCACTGTGCATCTTCCTTTATCTATGCCGGTAGAATGGTGATACTGGAATCTGTACAATGCTGTTTAACACCTACTCTGGGCGTTCCTATAACACCTCTTAGCCACTACCCAATCACACCCTAACACCTGGTGTGATATGCTAATTGGATTTTCCAGGGTACATAATTGCCACAGATCTTGTACAAGTCATTCTGAATGAGAAGAAAGCAGTGGATGACTAGCGAAACGTCTTCAAGAACTACATTTCAAGTCCAGTTGATCTAATGAATACAACAGACTTCCTCCAGATCTTACATGTAGTAGAAATCCATAGTGACATCCAGAATACAGTGCCAATTCCTATTTCTAACGTGTGCACATCAGGGGAGAAAGACATTTTTATTTCTTAAAGGGCAAGTCCAGTCCTAAAATGAAAACTTACATACAGGTAAATCACCCCCCAGAACACTAAACGGTAATAGTTTGAAATGTGAATATATAAGTCTAGCCTGAAATCTGCACAATGTCCTGTTTCCCCTGTTCGCTTCCTGGTTCTTCCAGTTAGTAACTGTCAGTTATGGATTTGACAGTTGACATCACAGCAATGACTGAATTTAATCCCATCTCTGCCTCTTCTGAGCATGCCCAGGCTCAGTACAGGCTCAGTACAGGTTTCTAAATTGCTCAGCTTCCATGAGGAATTCAGAAGCATAGCAGACATACAGTAATGAATTCTTTGGACAAACAATGATATATCAACAAATTTTAAAGAGGCCATTCTTTCTAAAAGATGTTCTTATGAGGGTGGAGTTGTCCTTTAAAGTTGTTTACAGGGTACTGTGTCCTTTCTGGCTGAACATTCTAAAGAATGATATCATATTTGGACTGGTCCAGGTGCCTCCCCCTCACTTGGTCAGTGGCCTGACCTATGAGAACCCTTGTTTCATGCAGTGAACAAGTACTCATTGGTTTGCTCAGTTTCCAAATAAGGAACCAGAACTGGACTGAGACAAGACTTTCTGCAGCTGATATTCCAATTTAGGGATTTCTCCTTTAAACATTATTATATAATTTGCTGGAATAAATCCGAACAATACGTTTAATAAGACATTAATTTCTGGTCCCTAAATTATTAAATGTAAAAGTATCACAAAATTACACCTAGTTATATAAAAATCCCAGTGAACACTATTGGGTGATTATTTTTTCTGCATTCCACTCATTATCTAAAGCAAAGGTCACCATGGTGGAATTTAAATATATAAGAATTTGCAAACAATTCAAAAAGGTCAGTCCTCCAAAATGTTTACATTTTGACAGTTCTTAGGGGGGAAAAATTCTAAAGAAAGAAACCTCCAAATGCCCCATTAACAGTACCCAGGGTGAGGACCTAAACCACTAGGTCCCTTCCTCTGGTTTACCTTCTAATTCAAGAACATATGTGTCTGAAGTTGTAACCACTGGGCCACCTTGCTCTGTTCCCACCTCAGTCTTGGACCTGTCTAATAGGAATACCAATAGAGCATCTTCCTATTGGTCAGGCCTTGGGCCAAAAGGTGGGAGGATCAAACAGTCTGGGGATGGTGAAATAGCACTTTTGGCAGAAAATTTTCCAGATTAAGAAGTTTAGTAATAAGTACATTCTTAATTTCTTTAATCCCAGGCTTTATGTCTTCAAAGCCCTAAATAGTAATGCTATTAACTCATTCTGGAAAAGTCCATTGAATAATGTAGCAAATCCAGTGCTCACTCAGTGTCACATGACATATAATATGAAATGTTCTCTTCAACAGTTCAATAAGGGCTACTACCAGAACTGTCTTTACCCATGCTAGGTATATATCTATATCTATATAATCTAGAGAAAATGTATATGTTATACTGTATAAGTGTTAGGGATAGTGATCATTATAATAAATCTGTTATAATAGCATTCCCTTGTTCTAAACCCAATATAAGTATATCATCCTAAAAATATAATGCAGAGTCTAGATTGTGTGGGTTTCTATAGGGATTTGTAAAACAAGACAGATATTTTTTGATAACTTGTTCCTATGAAATATTGTTAAAGTCCCTTTAAGGAGGTGATGGAGCTTGCAGGTACCATATGGCTAGTCAAATGCTTTCACTTCACCGGCTGTTGATAGATTCACAAAAGACTTTGTAATGCATTTATTTATGTCCAGCCCCAACAAGGTCAGATTTGAATGGTTCTTGTTCCAAATCTGAGGTCACTTTACTTTTCACTATGATCTTTATTTCAGTCCAGAAATGGTAAAGCCAGAATTTCTCTCTATTCTCTGGTATGTCTTTATAATAAATGTTTAGTGGAAAACTGGTTACAAACCAATCCCACATACAGGTACGGTATGGTAAGTCTTTAATAAATGTTCAGTGGCAAAATGGTTCCAAACCAATCCCACATACAGGTACGGTATGGTAAGTCTTTAATAAATGTTCAGTGGCAAACTGGTTCCAATCCAATCCCACATACAGGTACGGTATGGTAAGTCTTTAATAAATGTTCATGGCAAACTGGTTCCAAACCAATCCCACATACAGGTCGGTATGGTAAGTCTAATAAATGTTCAGTGGCAAACTGGTTCCAAACCAATCCCACATACAGGAACGGTATGGTAAGTCTTTAATAAATGTTCAGTGGCAAAATGGTTCCAAACCAATCCCACATACAGGTACGGTATGGTAAGTCTTTAATAAATGTTTAGTGGCAAACTGGTTACAAACCAATCCCACATACAGGTACGGTATGGTAAGTCTTTAATAAATGTTCAGAGGCAAACTGGTTCCAAACCAATCCCACATACAGGTACGGTATGGTAAGTCTTTAATAAATGTTCAGTGGCAAACTGGTTCCAAACCAATCCCACATACAGGTAAGGTATGGTAAGTCTTTAATTAATGTTCAGAGGCAAACTGGTTACAAACCAATCCCACATACAGATACATTATGGTATGTCTTTAATAAATGTTTAGTGGCAAACTGGTTCCAAACCAATCCCACATACAGGTACGGTATGGTAAGTCTTTATAAATGTTCAGTGGCAAAATGTTCCAAACCAATCCCACATACAGGTACGGGATGGTAAGTCTTAATAAATGGTCAGTGGCAAAATGGTTCCAAACCAATCCCACATACAAGTACGTTATGGTAAGTCTTTAATAAATGTCAGTGGCAAACTGGTTTCCAAACCAATCCCACATACAGGTACAGGTTATGGTAAGCTTTAATAAATGTTTAGTGGCAAAATGGTTACAAACCAATCCCACATACAGGTACGGTATGGTAAGTCTTTAAAAATGTTCAGAGGCAAAACTGGTTCCAAACCAATCCACATACAGGTACGGTAGGTAAGTCTTTATAAAGTTCAGTGGCAAACTGGTTCCAAAACCAATCCCACAATACAGGTACGGTTATGGTAAGTTTTATAAATGTTCAGTGGCAAAAATGGTTACAAACCAATCCCACATACAGATACATTTTGGTATGTCTTTAATAAATGTTTAGTGGCAAACGGTTCCAAACCAATCCACATATCAGGTACGGTATGGTAAGTCTTTAATAAATGTTCAGTGGCAAACTGGTTCCAAACCAACCCCACATACAGGTACGGTATGGTAAGTCTTAATAAATGTTCAGTGGCAAATGTTCCAAACCAATCCCACATACAGGTACGGTATGGTAAGTCTTTAATAAATGGTCAGTGGCAAAATGGTTCCCAAACCAATCCCACATACAAGTACGTTATGGTAAGTCTTTAATAAATGTCCAGTGGCAAACTGGTTCCAAACCAATCCCACATAACAGGTACGGGTATGGTAAGTCTTTAATAAATGTTCACGTGGCAAACTGGTTCCAAACCAATCCCACAACAGGTACGGTTATGGTAAGTCTTAATAAATGTTCAGTGGCAAACTGGTTCCAAACCAATCCCACATACAGGTACGGTATGGTAAGTCTTTATAAATGTTCAGTGGCAAACTGGTTCCAAACCAATCCCACATACAGGTACGGTTGGTATGGTAAGTCTTTAATAAATGTTCAGTGGCAAAATGGTTCCAAACCAATCCCACATACAGGTACGGTATGGTAAGTCTTTAATAAATGTTCAGTGGCAAACTGGTTCCAAACCAGTTTGAAAATACGCGAAATCCTCGTAATTTCGGGAATTTTCGAAAACACGGCTCGGAAAAAGTTTGGAAGGCGGAAAACCAGAAAATCCGATATCCGCCGTTCGCAAACGAGGTAAATCCGCCGCGGATTCGGGTTCGGTTCCGTGAACTGGGCCCACATCGTGGCTAACTGGTTCCAAACCAATCCCACATACAGGTACGGTATGGTAAGTCTTAATAAAAGTTCAGTGGCAAACTGGTTCCAAACAATCCAAACATACAGGTACGGTTATGGTAAGTCTTTAATAAATGTTCAGTGGCAAAATGGTTCCAAACCAATCCCACATAACAGGAGTATGGTAAGTTTTAATAAATGTTCAGTGGCAAAATGGTTCCAACCAATCCACATGCGTACGGTATGGTAAGTCTTAATAAATGTTCAGTGGCAAAATGGTTCCAAACAATCCCACATACAGGTACGGTATGGTAAGTCTTTAATAAATGTTCAGTGGCAAAATGGTTCCAAACCAATCCCACATACAGGTACGTATGGTAAGTCTTTATAAATCTTCAGTGGCAAACTGGACAAACCAATCCCACATACAGGTACGGTAAATCTTTAGCCTATGACTAAGGGCAGAGCTTCGCCCGAAACGCGTCAGGCGGTTCACCTTGTAAGGCATACATAAGCCCATAATGGGCTTATGGACGTGCCTTTGCAATAAATTCAGTTATTTCTTATTTCCTATAAACGACGTGTGGATCCTTGTCTGATATGGATTGCTTTTCACTTTGTTTTTCCGGTAAATCTTTAATAATGTTCAGTGGCTAATAGAGATGTCCGAAATTCGCCAAATCCGGTCCGTTCGAGGATCCAAGAATTTTCTAAAAAATTAAAAAATTAAAATGAAAAAATCCTCGAAATACGAGAAATCCGCGTAATTCGAAAATTTAGAAAATACGTATTTCATGCATTTTTGAAAATACGCGAAATCCTCGTAATTTCGGGAATTTTCGAAAAAACGGTTGGAAAAGTTTGGAAGGCGGAAAACCGGAAAATCGTGATATCCGCCGTTCGCAAACGAGGTAAATCCGCCGCGGATTCGGGTTCGGTTCCGCGAACTGGGCATCACTAGTGGTCTAACTGGTTCCAAACCAATCCCACATACAGGTACGGTATGGTAAGTCTTTAATAAATGTTCAGTGGCAAACTGGTTCCAAACCAATCCCACATACAGGTACGGTATGGTAAGTCTTTAATAAATGTTCAGTGGCAAATGGTTCCAAACCAATCCACAACAGGTACGGTTTTTATGGTGGTACGGTATGGTAAGTCTTTAATAAATGTTCAGTGGCAAACTGGTTACAAACCAATCCCACATACAGATACATTATGGTATTAATATGATGTTCCACCATGTCCCAGCACCAACCGCATAGTTTTTTTTTCAAAAAGCTCCCAAATCTAATTACCTCTCCGCTTTCCTCCGCTGCACTGACGACCAGCAGCCGCGTCTGTGATTGGCTGCCGCTCAGCCAAACACAGACGCGACTGCCGGTCCGCCCCTCTGCTTGCATTCTTGCAAGCAGAGGGCCGGCAGTGCGGCGAAAGAACGAGGGGGAGGTAAGTAAGAGTTTGGGGGGCTTTCTGAAAAAAAAAATTATGCGGTTGGGGCTAGGGGACATGGGGGATCAGCATATTAAAAATCAGTTTTACGGGTGGACATACCTTTAAAATGTAAAGTACCAGAGGAAGGGAAGCAGGATTGGTAATTCCTACCACCTCGTCAGCATGAAGAAAATTGCTTCTGCCAGGCTTTCTCAATGCTTTCTTCATGCTTTCCAATAAAGGAAAGCCAGGGACACTAACCTGGCGGATGAAAGCTGTACTTGCTGCGTGATACTTGTGAAGGTTCTCATTCATCCAGGTCATGGTATATCTTCTCAAGAAAAAGCCAGTCGATGACTAGCGAAACGTCTTCAAGAACACATTTCAGTCAGTTGATCTAATTGAATACAACAGATGTACTTGCTGCTGTATGTATGCATGTATTTTATTTCTTATATAGCGCTCATATTCCGCAGCGCTTTACAATATTTACTCAATTCACATCAGGCCCTGTCCCGAAGAGCTTACAATCTAATACACATATAACAACCTATCAGTATGTCTTTATGATTGTGGGTAACGGGGTACCTGGAGGAAACCCACACCAAGCACAGGGAGAACATACAAACTCTTGCAGATGTGTCAAGGGTGGAATCAAACCCTGGACCTCAGCGCTGCAAGGTATCAGTGCTAACCACTGAGCCACCGTGCTGCCCCGGGGTGCTCCTTAACAAAATGATACTGGGAAGTAGGAATAATCAGTCCACTTCCAGTCCAGGTACTTTTCATTTTTAAAAGTTAATTTTATAGTGTGTTTGTCCATTTAAGAGAATACATAAAATGTAACATTAGCACCAAATGTAATTTCGCTGCCATGGATAAAATAGGCTACAAAGGGGGGGTTTAGTTACAGACGTGTCTGTGTTTTCTCATTCGACTAACAGCCCAGCTGATTTTAGGAGAGTTGACAATTCACATCGGATAAATCTCCCCTTTTCTTCTCTACCATCTGATCTGCTGACCCTGCATCAGGTACTGTGTGTGTGAGCAGGATGAGATCATGTCATTGGGGAGGTGAGGGTTAGAAAGGGTCAGCGCTGTTCCTTTGCATTGCCTGCCATTCAGATTCTTCTAGAAGGGACAGATGCAAGGCTGACACAGTTACACAAGTAAACAACACGGTCCATTACTCAATCAGCCTGTAATCTGCCGCTCGCCATGTTTCATTTATATAGCCAGACCCTGACATTCTATGATTCAGGTGTTTGGTGTTTATGTCAACGAATCATTTTCCAGGGACTACGGAAAGTCTATCATTTTTCCATTGGTGCGATTTTCCAATCGGAATCGCTGCTGCAGTTATTATAATATATATACAATGCTTGCCACCATGGGGGCGACTAAGGGAACTAAGGTTGAATCATAAAGTATATAGAAATGTTTATGCTAGTATTAGTGTTATAATGCTATAGCACAGAGTCATTCACAATAGGGAATCAACTAAACACAAGTATTATTAGCCCTTTTCACTTAAAAAAAGAACTAAAGGGTTAAAAAAAACGCAGCTTTCCCAGACGGGTAACCTATAACTGCATTAAAGAAATAAAATATTTCTCCTTCCTCCAGATGCTTGTGAAGGTTCTCATTCTCCAGGTCATGGTAATCTGTTGTATTCAATTAGATCAACTGGACTTGAAAGTAGTTCTTGAAGACGTTTCGCTAGTCATCCGACTGGCTTTCTCAATTCAGAATGACTTGACAAGAATCTGTGGCAATTATGACCCTGGAAAATCCCAATTAGCATATCACAGCCAGGTGTTAAGGGTGTGATTGGGTAGTGGCTAAGAGGTGTTATAGGAACGCCCAGAGTAGGTGTTAAAACAGCATTGTACATGGCGAGACAGTTGGGTCGAACCCCCCACCTCTATTTAGGCTGGTTCTTTATTTTCACAATAAATGGCCTCCTTAAACACCTCTCTGAAACCAGTCACGTTCCTTCGCCAGTATATTAACATTACCATCTTCAAAGGTATGGCTTTATCCTTAAGATGCAGATACACGCTGAGTCTCTGACCCGAGGAATGGCTCTCTGGCTGGGCCAATGTGATGCAGTGTGCTGTTTGGTCTCCCCCACATACAAACAGAGCATTCTTCAATGCACTGCACTGATATATGATGTCGCTTTCTTGTGTTTAGGTATTGGGTCTTTCGGATGTACCAATTGCTGCTCAGTGTTGTTCGGTTTAAAGCAGACAGGGATACGATGTTTTTTGAAAATTCTTCTTAATTTCTCGGAGACCCGTACATATGGATGACCATGTTCTTCCTCTGTCTTTTTCCCCTTCACTGTTGATATTGGGTTCTTTTCTTTCCTTCTACTTCTTTTGACAAAGGCCCAGTCTGGATATCCCCAAGTTTTAAGGGCTGCTGAGATGTTTAATTTCTTTAGCCTTCGCCTCTGTGCTAGTGGGGATGTCTCTGCTCTGTGTTGCAGGGTTCTGATGACACCCAGCTTGTGATCTAAAGGGTGGGTGGGAGTCAAACATCAATACTGATCTGTGTGTGTTGTGTTTTCTGTAAACCTCTACTTCCAGTTTACCATTTTCCTTAACTTCTACAAGCAGTCCAAGAAAGCCAGTTTGTTGTTTTGTACCTATTCCTTTGAATTTATGTTTTGGTCCACCGCATTAATGTGTTCTGTGAGCTTGTACTTCCTTCTGGTGGATTTTAACCCAGGGTCATCAACATATCTGAACCAGTGGCGGGGTGCTATGCCCTTAAGGTATTAAGCGCCTGTTTTCTACCTCCTCCAGTAAAGGTTGGCCACAGGGGTGAAACTGGGAGATCCATAGCACATCCATGTTTTTGCTTATAGAAATTATCCCTGTATTTGAAATAGGTGGTATTCAGGCACCAGTCCAACAAGGAAACACCTGTTCTGGGTTGAGATCAGTCTGCTGGTAAGAGTGCTGTCTTGGGCCCAGCCGTTTTCTCACCATGTCAACAGCCTCCTTGGTGGGTATACAAGTGAAGAGAGATGTCACATCATAGGACACCATAGTTTCTTCGCACCAAGTTACTTATCTTCAATCTTGTTGGTGAAATCCTGAGAGAGTTCTGGATGTGATGTCTTAGAAATTCCCACCAAAGGTCCTAAGATGTTAGCTAGATATTTTGCCACCTTGTATGTTACAGAGCTGATGCTGACTGACTATAGGTCTAGTGGGGCCCCTTCCTTATGTATCTTGGGAGTCCATATATGATGGATGTGCCTCACCAGGGTAGAGGCGATGATACATTGCTCGGTCAATGGCTTTATTTTTGAAGCTGTTGTGTAAGTCTATGACTCTTTTCGTAACGGTGTGGGGACTCCCTTGTTAAAGCCTATATGGGTTGTTATCGGCCAGGAGCATGGTCACCTTATCATGGTAGTCGAGGGTGTTGAGTACCACTGTGCATCTTCCTTTATCTGCCGGTAGAATGGTGATACTGGAATCTGTCAATGCTGTTTAACACCTACTCTGGGCGTTCCTAAAACACCTCTTAGCCACTACCCAATCACACCCTTAACACCTGGCTGTGGATATGCTAATTGGATTTTCCAGGGTACATAATTGCCACAGATTCTTGTACAGTCATTCTGAATTGAGAAAGGCAGTGGATGACTACGCGAACGTCTTCAAGAACTACATTTCAAGTCCAGTTGATCTAATGAATACAAAGACTTCCTCCAGATCTTACATGTAGTAGAAATCCATAGTGACATCCAGAATACAGTGCCAATTCCTATTTCTAACGTGTGCACATCAGGGGAGAAAGACATTTTTATTTCTTAAAGGGCAAGTCCAGTCCTAAAATGAAAACTACATACAGGTAAACCCCCCCAAACACTAAACGGTAATAGTTTGAAATGTGAAATATATAAGTCTAGCCTGAAATCTGCACATGTCCTGTTTCCCCTGTTCTGCTTCCTGGTTCTTCCAGTTAGTAAAATGTCTTATGGATTGACAGGTTGACATCACAGCCAATGAATGAATGTTAATCCATCTCTGCCTCTTCTGAGCATGCCCAGGCTCAGTACGGCTCAGTACAGTTTTAAATTGCTCAGCTTCATTGAGGGAATTCAGAAGAATAGCAGACATACAGTAATGAATTCTTTGGACAAACAATGATATATCAACAAATTTTAAAGAGGCCATTCTTTCTAAAAGATGTTCTTATGAGGGTGGAGTTGTCCTTTAAAGTTGTTTACAGGGTACTGTGTCCTTTTGGCTGAACATTTAAAGAATGATATCTTTGGACTGGTCCAGGTGCCTCCCCTCACTTGGTCAGTGGCCTGTGACCTATGAGAACCCTTGTTATGCAGTGAACAAGTACTCATTGGTTTGCTCAGTTTCCAAATAAGGAACCAGAACTGGACTGAGACAAGACTTTCTGCAGCTGATATTCCAATTTAGGGATTTTCTCCTTTAAACATTATTTATATTAATTTGCTGGAATAAATCCGAACAATACGTTTAATAAGACATTAATTTCTGGTCCCTAAATTATTAAATGTAAAAGTATCACAAAATTACACCTAGTTATATAAAATCCCAGTGAACACTATTGGGTGATTATTTTTTCTGCATTCACTCATTATCTGAAAGCCAAAGGTCACCATGGTGGAATTAAATATATAGAATTGCAAACAATTCAAAAATGGTTCAGTCCTCCAAAATGTCATTTACATTTTGACAGTTCTTTAGGGGGGAAAAATTCTAAAGAAAGAAACCTCCAAACTGCCCCATTAACAGTACCCAGGGTGAGGACCTAAACCACTAGGTCCCTTCCCTCTGGTTTACCTTCAATATCAAGAACATAGTGTCTGAATGTTGTAACCACTGGGCCACCTTGCTCTGTTCCCACCTCAGTCTTGGACCTGTCTAATAGGAATACCAATAGAGCATCTTCCTATTGGTCAGGCCTTGGGCCAAAAGGTGGGAGGATCAAACAGTCTGGGGATGGTGAAATAGCACTTTTGGCAGAAAATTTTCCAGATTAAGAAGTTTAGTAATAAGTACATTCTTAATTTCTTTAATCCCAGGCTTTATGTCTTCAAAGCCCTAAATAGTAATGCTATTTAACTCATTCTGGAAAAGTCCATTGAATAATGTAGCAAATCCAGTGCTCACTCAGTGTCACATGACATATAATATGAAATGTTCTCTTCAACAGTTCAATAAGGGCTACTACAGACATGTCTTTACCCATGCTAGGTATATCTAGATCTATATAATCTAGAGAAAATGTATATGTTATACTGTATAAGTGTTAGGGATAGTGATCATTATAATAAATCTGTTATAATAGCATTCCCTTGTTCTAAACCCAATTATAAGTATCATCATCCTAAAAATATAATGCAGAGTCTAGATATTGTGCTGGTTTCTATAGGGATTTGTAAAACAAGACAGATATTTTTGTGATAACTTGTTCCTATGAAATATGTTAAAGTCCCTTTAAGGAGGTGATGGAGCTTGCAGGTACCATATGGCTAGTCAAAGCTCCACTCACCGGCTTGTTGTAAGATTCACAAAAGACTTTGTAATGCATTTATTTATGTCAGCCCCAACAAGGTCAGATTTGAATGGTTCTTGTTCCAAATCTGAGGTCACTTACTTTTCACTATGATCTTTATTCAGTCCAGAATGGTAAAGCCAGAATTTCTCTCTATTCTCTGGTAGTTCTTTATAATAAATGTTTAGTGGAAAACTGGTTACAAACCAATCCCACATACAGGTACGGTATGGTAAGTCTTTAATAAATGTTCAGTGGCAAAATGGTTCCAAACCAATCCCACATACAGGTACGGTATGGTAAGTCTTTAATAAATGTTCAGTGGCAAACTGGTTCCAAACCAATCCCACATACAGGTACGGTATGGTAAGTCTTTAATAAAGTTTCATGGCAAACTGGTTCCAAACCAATCCCACATACAGGTACGGTATGGTAAGTCTTTAATAAATGTTCAGTGGCAAACTGGTTCCAAACCAACCACATACAGGAACGTATGGTAAGTCTTTAATAATGTTCAGTGGCAAAATGGTTCCAAACCATCCCACATACAGGTACGGTATGTAAGTCTTTAATAAATGTTTAGTGGCAAACTGGTTACAAAAACATCCCACATACAGGTACGGTATGGTAAGTCTTATAAATGTTCAGAGGCAAACTGGTTCCAAACCACTCCACATACAGGTACGGTTATGGTAAGTCTTTAATAATGTTCAGGGCAAACTGGTTCCAAACCAATCCCACATACAGGTAAGTATGGTAAGTCTTTAATTTATGTCAGTGGCAAACTGGTTACAAACCAATCCCACATACAGATACATTATGGTATGTCTTTAATAAATGTTTAGTGGCAAACTGGTTCCAAACCAATCCCACATACAGGTACGGTATGGTAAGTCTTTAATAAATGTTCAGTGGCAAACTGGTTCCAAACCATCCCACATACAGGTACGGTATGGTAAGTCTTTAATAAATGGTCAGTGGCATGGTTCCAAACAATCCCACATACAAGTACGTTATGGTAAGTCTTTAAAAATGTCCAGTGGCAAAAATGGTTCCACCAATCCCACATACAGGTACGGTATTGGAAGTCTTAATAAATGTTTAGTGCAAACGTGTACAAACCAATCCCACATACAGGTACGGTATGGGTAAGTCTTTAAAATGTTCAGAGGAAAACTGGTTCCAAACCAATCCCACATACAGGTACGGTAGGTAAGTCTTAATAAATGTCAGTGGCAAACTGGTTCCAAACCAATCCCACATACAGGTACGGTTATGGTAAGTCTTAATAAATGTTCAGTGGCAAACTGGTTACAAACCAACCACATACAGATACTTATGGTATGTCTTTAATAAATGTTTAGTGGCAAACGGTTCCAAACAATCCCACATACAGGTACGGTATGGTAAGTCTTTAATAAATGTTCAGTGGCAAACTGGTTCCAAACCAACCCCACATACAGGTACGGTATGGTAAGTCTTTAATAAATGTTCAGTGGCAAAATGTTCCAAACCAATCCCACATACAGGTACGGTATGGTAAGTCTTTAATAAATGGTCAGTGGCAATGGTTCCAAACCAATCCCATACAGTACGTTATGGTAGTCTTTAATAAATGTCCAGTGGCAAACTGGTTCCAAACCATCCCACATACAGGTACGGTATGGTAAGTCTTTAATAAATGTTCAGTGGCAAACTGGTTCCAAACCAATCCCACTACAGGTACGGTTATGGTAGTCTTTAATAAATGTTCAGTGGCAAACTGGTTCCAAACCAATCCCACATACAGGTACGGTATGGTAAGTCTTAATAAATGTTCAGTGGCAAACTGGTCAAACAATCCCACATACAGGTACGGTATGGTAAGTCTTTAATAAATGTTCAGTGGCAAAATGGTTCCAAACCAATCCCACATACAGTACGTTATGGAGTAAGTCTTTAATAAATGTCAGTGGCAAACTGGTTCAAACCAGTTTGAAATACGCGAAATCCTCGTAATTTCGGGAATTTTCGAAAACACGGCTCGGAAAAGTTTGGAAGGCGGAAAACCAGAAAATCCGTGATATCCGCCGTTCGCAAACGAGGTAAATCCGCCGCGGATCGGGTTCGGTTCCGTGAACTGGGCCATCACTCAGTGGCTAACTGGTTCCAACCAATCCCACATACAGGTACGGTATGGTAAGCTTAATAAATGTTCAGTGGCAAACTGTTCCACAATCCAACATACAGGTACGGTATGGTAAGTCTTTAATAAATGTTCAGTGGCAAAATGGTTCCAAACAATCCCAAATACAGGTACGGTATGGTAAGTCTTTAATAAATGTTCAGTGGCAAAATGGTTCCAAACCAATCCAACATGCAGTACGGTATGGTAAGTCTAATAAATGTTCAGTGGCAAAATGGTTCCAAACCAATCCCACATACAGGTACGGTTTGGTAAGTCTTGTAATAAATGTTCAAGTGGCAAAATGGTTCCAAACCAATCCCACATACAGGTACGTATGGTAAGTCTTTATAAATCTTCAGTGGCAAACTGGTTACAACCAATCCCACATACAGGTACGGTAAATCTTTAGCCTATGACTAAGGGCAGAGCTTCGCCCGAAACGCTTCAGGCGGTTCACCTTGTAAGGCACGGTAACATAAGCCCATAATGGGCTTATGTACCGTGCCTTTGCAATAAATTCAGTTATTTCTTATTTCCTATAAACGTACTGTGGATCCTTGTCTGATGGATGGATTGCTTTTCACTTTGTTTTTTCCGGTTAAATCTTTATAAATGTTCAGTGGCTAATAGAGATGTCCGAACTTCGCAAATCCGGTCCGTTCGAGGATCCACGAATTTTCTAAAAAATTAAAAAATTAAAATGAAAAAATCCTCGAAAATACGAGAAATCCGCGTAATTTCGAAAATTTCAGAAAATACGTATTTTCATGCATTTTTGAAAATACGCGAAATCCTCGTAATTTCGGGAATTTTCGAAAACACGGTTCGAAAAGTTTGGAAGGCGGAAAACCGGAAAATCCGTGATATCCGCCGTTCGCAAACGAGGTAAATCCGCCGCGGATTCGGGTCGGTTCCGCGAACTGGGCCATCACTAGTGGCTAACTGGTTCCAAACCAATCCCACACAGGTACGGTATGGTAAGTCTTTAATAAATGTTCAGTGGCAAACTGGTTCCAAACCAATCCCACATACAGGTACGGTATGGTAAGTTTTAATAAATGTTCAGTGGCAAACTGGTTCCAACCAATCCCACATACAGTACGGTATGGTAAGTCTTAATAAATGTTCAGTGGCAAACTGGTTCCAAACCATCCCTTATACAGGTACGGTATGGTATGTCTTTAGTGGCAAACTGGTTCCAATTGCTGGAACACTATTGCAGAGGTGCTCATTAATGATCTATCCTTATCTGGGATGGTGATTTTCAATATTTTTGAAAGATGACAGACAAGATCCTGTCTATCATCTTCTAAAGATCAGGGAACATATAGTCCAGAGCGTTCTCTTTATACACAGCATTTCCACAGCATAGTGAGAAAGTTCCGAACTGTGTGTCTCCCTCGACAGCGGGTCCCGTCTAGGGAGCCTACAGTGGGCGAGGAAAATTTTAGGTCTATCCCGAACGACCACAAGGCCGATCCAAACATTTGGAACTGCACATTTTTATGTAAGGGTTCCCCCCCTGCAGTGAATTTGAGTGCATTATTTTAATAATAGAAATATATTTATAGATCATTTATATTTGTTTAAATGACGTATTTTGATGATTTGTTGACCAAGAAAGAAACACAATAATATATAATCATAATTTTATGTAGGGGTTCCCCGAGACAGGAAAATAATTTCAAGGGGTCCCCACAGATCAAAAGGTTGAGAAACACTGAACTAGCGTAAGGCCTGAATATTCATTTTGCCTACAACCCTAGTAACCACAAATGATTTGACCAATTAAGGGATTCCTTCCTTCTTTGGGCACTATCGATAGGTAGGACTTCCTGTATCTGACATAATTTTAGCACAGCCAGGCTTATTTAATAAGAGATGCAAAGATTCACTTCCTCCAATCAGAAAATGCCTTTTTACTGGTCGACTACAGTTAGAAAACTGTAGAAAAAAGTTAGAAAATTTGATAACATGGGCAAAATTTTGCACCTTTTATAAATATGCCCCATGGACCTTTTATGATGTCCCTTGCAACAGTGGAGAATAATGGTGGGTGGTGGGGTCAATTATCTAGTTAGCGGTAAGTTTTATGAACATTCTAACTGAGTTACAAATATATGAATAGCGTTACTAAATCCATACACCGTATTTCCTACTACTAAACCAACCAAAATCTTGACTTGATTGAAATAAATGCGGTGGGCTCGAGATGTGCCGTCTACAAGCTAATGAAATTAAACAAAATCCCAAGCTGCTACTAAAAAGACATAACGAAGGATCAGTTTCAATGTGGTGCTTAGTTATCACAGCAGGAGACACTTTTCTCCCCTTTAAGCGTCTTGAATGGTTGAAAATAGAAATGTATAAACAACACACAAAAAACGGTGGAGAGAGAGGGACAGAGGGAAAGTGAACTAAACTAATCCTATTAAGCACAGTAGCATGTTTCTACCAGGCGCTGGGGGAGATTAAACACAGGAAAAGGGATAAGTGCTGCTTTAGTTTCACTAAACTAATGTGACAAGTTGTCATGAGAAATCTTTCCAGCTTGTTAGCCGATGACTAGCTGATATACAGATGTGTTTACTACTATTTCCTCTTTGAGTTTAGCCTCTGTCTTCCAGCCCTCTAATCCTTAAATGTCGCCTTCAAGTGTTAACACATCTATCTCTTACATTAGTGCTTCAGAGATACTCTTGATTGGCAATGGAGTTTGACAGCGTAAAAAGAGAGAAGCAAATTAAAGAAAAGTCACTGGTATTAAGAAAATAAATAAAGAATACTGTGTTTATTATGCAATAGATCCTAATTATATTTTTACATTGTTCTTTATAATAGTGAAAACTCATGCAACAAGGGCTCTATAAGTGCACATAAAAATAAACTAACAGGCTCTGCTGATAAAATAAAATACAATGATATGGTTTGCAGTAGTTTTCCTCATCCCTGAGTAGTGTAGAATTTCCATGGGGTATGAGTGGGAAGTAAGGAAGTATATTGGCCCGTATTGAGTTATATATTGAACTATATTGTCCTGAGTTTTTCTTTTTCCAGAGCAGGTGTCTACAGTCTTTTTTGTTTAGAAACGTGCTTTGCATTCAGCCTTTTCTGCTTTCCTCTCCCCCCCTGAAGGCATGATGGTTGAGTTAATGGAAAAACAGTCTAGAAACATTAAAGGAAGCTTGTTTAGGAAAGGAAAGCACTGCAGAGGTGTAGAGGAAGCCTGTTTATTAACACAGGACACCTCTTATCTCAGCCAATTCCAGATGGATCACCCTTCAGCCATTCAAATTTTGTGCCAATTGGGGTTAAATTGTGTCACCGGCTTCATGTAGTTTAGTGCTTGTAAAAAAAAAAAAAGAAAAAAGAACGACTTAACAGTAACTTGACTTAGATTTAAACAAACAGAATTTATTACACATTTAAAAGGGAGCTTTGCAGTTGATAATCACCGTAACAAATAGCAAAATGTGTTAAATGATGATCATTCCTATTAGTTATCAGGTAATAAGTTATTTAGGTTGCTATCCAGTGGGGGTTTCATTGATAACAATCATTTTATTGATTATACTGGCCATTTTCCTTAATCTTTATTTCTTAACAGCTTAGTTCTAGGAAAATAAAAGGCAGTCTGAAAGCTTTGAGTAGCTATTGGCACTTGGCTTACAAGAGCTACTGTTCATTGAAAACTTGAAATGATATCCATTAAAATGATAGAGGCTCGGGTCATATGCTGGATTGGTATGGTAAAGGGTGGTATGTGTTTTAGTCATGATTATTAGTACTAGGAAAATCATTATCTGACGGTGCAGGGGACCCAGAGATCTAAACCTGCATTTAAACTACAAAAGTCAGGGTTGTACTTAATCTACAATTAGCTAAATATTAAAATAAAATCAATATAATTTTAGCACATAAAAAATTCAGCGTCTTTTACATAAGACCCACACTCTCTGAGCAGGATTTTCAATCTGCCTCATGAGCGCTCAAGACAACCTGAAATAGAACAAATCGGAATATTAACTTTTTTTGGGGGGGGGGGGGCATTAATTTAACACACAAGGTTGCTGATTGAAACTTTCCAGAGTTACATTTTTCCCAAGATACATTGGTTAAGTGGCAGAAGTGACATCACTAAAAGTCCTGACTTTTCTCCAGCATTGGTCCTCCAGCAGCTGAAGGAATAGGCAAATGATCTGCACCCACCTAGGATGGATGGTGGTCCACCAATTGGAGAAGCACAAGACCCCTTGAAGTAACTATATGACAAGAACAAGGGTATGTATGTAAGTATCTTGTAAAATATTAACTTTTGGGGAGTTTAAGGGAGAATCAAACCTTATTTTCCCACTTAATGGGAATTATCAATATAACAATCAATTACTTTAGTTCTTCTCTATCGTTGAGCATGGTAGTACAACATATAGGCTGTAAAGTTCTGTGGATGCTTATGCCTTTTTCAGCAGGATTATGATCCTTGACATGCTCTAATCCCGGCCTATAAAATCTGGCAAAGAGTGAGACTTGCTTGGCTTTTCTTCTACAATATCCAAACCTTGTCTCCACTGGACATCTTTGGAAACAATTAAAAAAAAACACAGCCAAACAATTATTGTCAGATTGAGCAAGAACAGAAATGGGCCATTAGAGATTTTCTAACTGCTGGTAAAAAGGTAACATCTTATTGGTTGCAGCAGATAAAAGATAGCCATACATGGACAGAGGTTCTTCCAATCGGATTTCATCTGCGGAGAGATGGGGTTTAAGATGGAATTGGCAGTAATTTTCTGCCTTTTTGTTTTTCCGATAAACCGTTCGACATTGCTGAGCAGTCAATCGGGGAAAACAGAAAATGGTTAACGATATTGTGAGCGATTTGATTGAAATGGGGCGCTTTAGGCTGTGTACACACCATCCAATTTTTTGGCCTGACTGTCCGATATTACCTTGTATCAGTTTGTCAGCCTGAAAAATTTGATGGTATACAACATGCCTAAGAACACAGCAACATTTTAAAATTTAACCCACTACTGGCCCCACTGTGTAGTGCTAAAAAAATCCTTACCTTACTCCTCTGCTCCAAATGGTTCTCCTGCTGTGCCTACACTACGGAAATGTTTAGTTTCTCGGATGGAGATACCCTTTCAATAGTTAAACTGAATTAACGTTAAACTGAGATGACATTTGAAATATTAAAACTGTAGTTGCCCCCAGGACTAGACTATAAACGTTATCATGGTGGTCATGATTATCAACATAACCAGAGTAAACAAATAGCTAAATGTATGGATGAATCCTATATAGTTATAATACAATTACACAAAAAGGAAGTTGTGAATCTGAGCGTATGCCTGGTAGTATGTTCTGTGACTTCATTTATTCAAAATATAAATGTCTAGTCCACCCCACAAATGAATAATTGTATATAGGTAAATTAGCCCCCCACCCCCCAAAACTGCAATAGTTACACATCTGAGAGATATTGTGTTAGCCATTGATGAAAGTAAAGACATCTATTCTAGGATATAAAATAATACCTTTTATTAAGTAACTAAAATGACTGAAAATGCAAGATTTCCAAGCACTTAGACTTCTTCTTCAGGCAGAGAGATGTAAGACCAACACGAAATGCTGCCGATTGTCCTGTTATCCCTCTTTTTGCTTCCTTGTTAGCAACTGTCAGTCATGAATATGACAGGTGACATCACAGCCAGTAATTGAATGCTCTTACACTAGCTGCCTAGGAGGAGGCAGAAACCTTTAGAGAGGGAAGAGGTAGAATACATTTCACTGCACAATAGGTTAATCCTACATATGGGGGGTGGTGGTATTTATCTATTTATCATTTTTAATTTAAGGAGTGAACATGCTCTTTAAAGGACAACTAAAAACTCAGAACAACACACTTTCAGAAGGAAGGGCACCTTAATATAAAAGCAGTAATATGTGTCTAAATTCTCCTTTTAATATGGTTGTTAGGATATTTACCTTTCTAGCTTTGGGTTTGTGTTTTATCACCCAGTGTGGTCACTGACCTTTCTGTACACATGCTCAGTCCAAAGATACTGCAGGGACTTTTTACAGTTGGTCACACCCACTAGTAGCCTCTAGCCAATCCTTTTACAGGACAGATTATGAAAGGGAGCATGTGACTGAGGTCAGGGGTGTGGCCAGTCACTGTACATACACACAGTTATTTTCATCCAGTTCTTCGGGGGGTTAAATTTACTTTACTGCTATTTACTGTATTGATATTTTACAGTTTATTGGTGTTTTTAGAGAGGATATGTTCAGATTCTGGAGTGTAAAAAAAATTGGGTTTTCATATATTGGTTTTTAATTGTTTTGTATAAATAACAAATTCTATATTTAACATATTTTGTGTATATATTTCCATATTTTCTTCACAGTTTCAGTTGTCAAGCTAAACAAACATGAGGGTATGCTATTACATACTTATTGTCGTCAGCCTGACACTGTTAGGTACCTGTATGACATCAAGTCATCAAGTCGGGACCAAGGAGGGTAGGTGTCCGCAGGGGAAGACAGGAAACACAGCAGAACTGTAACTGTTAGATACTAGGCAGGATCAGCATAAGTTCAAGGCAGGAACAGGACAAGGTCCAAGGCAGGAACAGGATCCACAATACAAGGCAGGATCAAGATACTTCTTTGCAAGGCAGGATCCAGCAATAGCAGGAACTAGAACCCAGTACAACAGAAGAACAGCATCTTAGTGCTATAATCGGGCACCGGCCAAGGGAAGTGCCTCAATTTAAATTCTTGCTCCGCTGGTGCCTTCCGATGACATCACGTCCCGTGATGATGTCGGCGTATGGAGTCACTGGGCGCGGCCATCATGGATGGACTGGAATGGCTGGAGAGGTGAGTATCTTTCCTGACAGTACCCCCTTCCCCAGGGGGGCCACAGGACCCAAATGGCCAGGTTTCAAAGGGAAGCACTTGAAGAACCTCTGAATCAACCGAGGAGCATGGACATCCAAGTGCTTGACCCAAGAACATTCTTTGGGACCAAAGCCTTTCCATTGAATGAGATACTGCAGGGTGCTTCTGGAAAATCTGGAATCCAGAATCTTTTCAACCTCATATTCCTGTTGGCCCTTGACCATGACTGGGACAGGGGAATGCTGGGAGGCAGACAACTGGTTAAAGGTTGCACATATTTGTTATTATTCTGAGCAAGAAACTTAAATTGCCTGTAATATATGGCAACCCCGATAAATCTCTGGATGGCCTTGGGTGCCAGTAGGTAAAGGCCAGTCACGGATAGCAATAATTTTAGTGGGATCCATTTGAAAGCCCTGAGAAATGATATAACCCAGAAAAGGGACTTTGCAGACTTCACAAAGACTCTTGCCTAATTTGGTGTACAGGGAATTTTGTCTGAGACTTGAGAGTACCTCCTTGACCATGGTTCTATGGGATTGAGGAAAAAAAACAGTATATCATCCAAATATACAACTACAGAATGACCCAGGAGGTCACGAAACAGATCATTAACGAATTCTTGAAAAACAGCCGGGGCATTGCAGAGGCCGAATGGCATAACAAGATATTTGTAGTGCCCATCCCGTGTGTTTACCTTTAATTCCAGAGAATGAATGCGGATCAAGTTATAGGCACCATGCAAGTCCAGTTTAGTAAAAATTCTAAAGATAATGGGTAAGTGCAGCCTCTAGGGGGCAAGGTTCCAGGCAGAAGCTCAATGGGGCAGTCGTATGCTCGATGAGGAGGAAGTTCCTTTGACGCCTTTTTACAAAATACATCTGAAAATTCTTTGTATTGAGTAGGTAACTGAATAGTTTTAATAGAATTGACAAGAACAGGAGAGGGCGGGTGAAGACAATTTTTCTGGCATGAAGAACTCCACTGGGAGATATGATTGGCATGCCAGTCAATTATGGCTCTTAAGCCAGGGGAGGCCTAGGACCATGGGAGTAGAAGGACAGTCTATAATGTAATGTATTCCTGGTGAATAGGACCAACCTTTAGGAGTATTTCAACAGTATTGTCTTTGCTTTGTTACCCAGTGTTTGAAACTTAATTCCTAATGGAGGGAAGTTATGCTCTCATTGGCTTTTTATGAGCCATAGGGCCCTGTTTATAAAGGCCGCGCCTTTAATGATCGTTAATTTGCGTTCGCTTTTGCAAATCTGTGATTGTAAATGTCAGATACCGATCAATTGTAGATTTATGATCCCCATAGAATACCATTGCGGTACGTTTGAGCATTAATGAAATGTGTAACTGTACGATCGCTGCCAAACAACCACTTTTAACGATCGCTAAAACGATTAAATCTATAATAACGATCGTAAATCTATGACCGTGATCGTAGATATATGATCTCATAGTATATCATTGCGGTAGCTTACTGCTGCATTGTATTCTACAGCCGTACGTTTGTAAATTAACGAACATTCGGCGTAAATGTACGATCACGGTTGTTCTTAATTTACCGATAACGCCCATTTATAAATATGCCCATTTTCCTCTTAAACTTCTTAGTATTCACAACAGTTTTGAAGAATTCTCTTTGAGAAGAATAAATAATCGCAAATGAATGAAAACAATTGCAATAACCTAAACCCAATCATATTGGATGTGGAGCCAATCAGAGCTTTTAAAATGGAACTGAATTGAGACAAATTGAAGCGACATTAAATAAATGTAATAATAAAGGATGCTGGGTGCTTTGCTATAATTGACAACAAGAGAGACTGTAATATGGATCAAGGACAGAAAGCACTTAAAAGTGTCATTTCAATATCTGTCGTATTGATGCCTTGTGGGAGACTTTAGCGCAAGGATGAATCTTGTGTTTAAAGATAAGGGATTTATTTTGGTTTATATGGCAGTATTTATTTGACTTGATTATAACAATTAAAGAAGAAATAAAGCTATCTAGGAAACCTCCCCCTTTTATTCAATGGGTCTTCGAGCAATATGAGTGTCTACTCATGCTCAGTGTATGAGTGTGTTTTCATTGGCTGATCAGTGGCACAGGGGAGAGCATTGTTTTCTGCTGCAACATTAACCACAGAGGGGAACAAGGCAAATGCTGCAGACCTCCTTAGGGTTATTTAAAATGATAGAATCGGAAGGGGGAGGGTGCAGTCTAGTTAGTTTCAAAGGGTGAGTAAAGAGAGAATGCTCACATTCTTACCTGTTATTTGCACGGTAGGAACAATGCAACTGAATTAGTTTTAGCCATAGAAGACGTTTCAGTCATCAGTGGCTTCCTCAGTTCAGCGATGGGTAAATCTTGTTGGATTACCTTACCCCTATTCAGGTATTATTTCTTCAATTTTACATAGATGGTCTCTTTCACTCCTCTTAATAACTAGTTGTCCTCTCTGACCAGCATATTCAACTCAATGTCCTAAAAAAGTGACCTTTACCTTTAAGGTGGGCAAACACTGCATAGAACTGACCTCCCGAGTTTGACATCCTGTTTTGGTCCATGTGTTATCTGAGTGGCCTTTATAGACACATGCACAACAGAGTATCAGATGACTGTCAGACAATATAATTGTAGCAGTTGCATTTAGGGAACTAAGAGTTGCACATATTTGTTATTATTCTGAGCAAGAAACTTAAAACTTCCTTACAGTATGTAAAATGGGATGTTGACTAGGATAAGAAGGTCATTTAACATAAAACTGAAGCACATGTCATTTTTAGGATGGAAGTTAACAAATGCACCTTCAGCCTCCCATAGACAGTAATATATTAAAGTATATGTAGTTCACCTTTAGTACCGGGATAAACCTTTCACCCGGCAATTAACTGACATCATTCTTTCCATTTGCATCTACGTTCTGGTTTAAATTGGATCCTGGTTCAAGCCGTATACACTCCACTTGCTTGTAGTCTTGGTCAATGCTATTAAAGGCCACATGGCTGGGCCTGGGAACTGATGTCAACTAGAGATAAACTGTAAATCAGAGGTGGACAAGAGACACTGCTCCTGGGAGACATTTCCAGAGCAGAATTAGGAACCTTATACTATTCAATTGCAACCCCCTGGGCCAACAATATGTTTGGGAGAAGATAGTCAACCTTACTGACCTCTAACATACCTAGAACACAACAACATTCACCACTCCTGATCTGTCTAATATGAAGACAGGTAATGCTCATTGCTTTAATGTCTATAACTGTTCTGCAGACTGTAAGATGACAGCAATCACAGGTCTGCTGCCACACGAACAATAGAGCTGACAGCATCTTTCCTGTGTGAGGATATTCACACTGGTCAATGTAGCGAGACAAACTATTAGATTCAGTTTCCTGACAAACGTCCATAGATCATTCCCTAGGGACAATTTCTCTCTGCATTAGTGCCAGATTGAAGTAACTCTGATGGTCGATGCTCTTATAGATGAAAAGGGCAGATTTAAAGTTCTTGCAATGTATAGTGTAAATGGTGAAACATTTAGGGCTAGGCCACACTAGTGCGTCTTCAATCGCGATCTGATCGCGATTGTGATCATGCTTGAAAGAGCGCACATTATTGTGGCCCAATTGTGGTGGGCACACTAGTGCGTTGCTGGGCGTTTGTGCATTTTTCATGCAGTCACATGTGCTCCGATAGCGCAACATCGCATTATTGCAGTGCACGGCACTGCGCATTTCCGGAGCGCTCAAACACGCTTTAGTGTGGCCTTGACCTTACAGAATATTCACATTTACTGAATATTGGATCCTTCAATAACAGGTGCCATCTTTGCTTTTCAATGAAGGAAAAAAATGGCATACATTTGCTCAATGAAAAATGTAGGGACCCAATAAGAAGAGGTTTTGTCACAAGGTGACCATTCAAGCTACAATGCCAATTGTATGAGATTGGGATATCGGGCTGTTGGATTGTGAGGGGGATCAGTCTGTTTTCAGACATGCTAGAGAATGTTTAGGGCAATATTTCAGATATTTTTTTTAAAAAATCCAGTACTAGAAAAATTAAATTGGATAGAAAATATATTTTCAAAAAATTTGATTGGAAAATCTATGTTAAAAAAAATGTCTGTGTTCCTTTCTACCAATCATTCAATAACAGGCTTGTGCGGTCTGTATTATTACATGTACAACCACCTATAGGCCCTTGTTTTACAAAGGATCTGCCTATCTAGATTAAAATGAAAAAGCATTTTAATGTAAAATGGTAATAGTTTACCCAAACTAGTGAATGGAATAAATGTACTCCAGCCTTCTATAGAACTACTGTAGGGAGCTGGAGCTGATATATATATATATATACAGTGGTGTGAAAAACTATTTGCCCCCTTCCTGATTTCTTATTCTTTTGCATGTTTGTCACACTTAAATGTTTCTGCTCATCAAAAACCATTAAATATTAGTCAAAGATAACATAATTGAACACAAAATGCAGTTTTAAATGATGGTTTTATATTTTAGTGAGAAAAAAACCTCCAAATCTACATGGCCCTGTGTGAAAAAGAAATTGCCCCCTGAACCTAATAACTGGTTGGCCACCCTTAGCAGCAATAACTGCAATCAAGCGTTTGCGATAACTTGCAACGAGTCTTTTAGGAATTTTGGCCCACTCATCTTTGCAGAATTGTTGTAATTCAGCTTTATTTGAGGGTTTTCTAGCATGAAACGCCTTTTTAAGGTCATGCCACAACATCTCAAAAGGATTCAGGTCAGGACTTTGACTAGGCCACTCCAAAGTTTATTTTGTTTTTCTTCAGCCATTCAGAGGTGGTTTGCTGGTGTGTTTGGGTCATTGTCCTGCTGCAGCACCCAAGATCGCTTCAGCTTGAGTTGACGAACAGATGGCCGGACATTCTACTTCAGGATTTTTTGGTAGACAGTAGAATTCATGGTTCATCTATCACAGCAAGCCTTCCAGGTCCTGAAGCAGCAAAACAACCCCAGACCATCACATACCACCACCATATTTTACTGGTGATGATGTTCTTTGCTGAAATGCTGTGTTACTTCTACGCCAGATGTAACTGGACACGCACTTTCAAAAAGTTCAACTTTGTCTTGCCGGTCCACTAGGTATTTTCCCAAAAGTCTTGGCAATCATTGAGATTTTTTTAGCAAATTGAGACGAGCCTTAATGTTTTTTTTGCTTAAAAGTGGTTTGCGCCTTGGATATCTGCCATGCAGGCCGTTTTTGCCAGTCTCTCTCATTATGGTGGAGGATGAAAACTGACCTTAATTGGGGCAATTGAGGCCTGCAGTTCTTTAGATGTTCTCCTGGGTTTTGTGGCCTCACGGATGAGTTTTCTCTGTGCTCTTGGGGTAATTTTGGTCGGCCAGCCACTCCTGGAAGGTTCACACTGTTCCCGTGCCATTTGTGGATAATGGCTCTCACTGTGGTTCGCTGGAGTCCCAAAGCTTTAGAAATGGCTATAAACCTTTACCAGACTGATAGACTCAATAAGTTAATTAATATTATAAGGGGGCAATCACTTTTTCACAAAGGGCCATGTAGATTTGGAGGTTTTTTCTCACTAAATAATAAAAACCATATTTAAAACGCATTTTGTGTTCAATTATGTTACTTTGACTAATTTTAATGGTTTTTGAGAGCAGAAACATTTAAGTGTGACAAACATGCAAAAGAATAAGAATCAGGAAGGGGGCAAATAGTTTTTCACACCACTGTATAGATAATATATAGAACTATATATATATATATATATATATATACCACTGGAAAAATAAAATTTGGCCATTTAGTTTTATTGAACAAGATGTAAAGGAGCTGTGTCTTACCTCCAAAACCAGTCTGTAGTTGGCGCTCTGGTTTTGCATTTAGCTTGTGGAATGCCGTAGAAGTCTTTTTTAAGGCATTCCATAGAGCATCCATGGAGACATGGTAAATTCCCAGAAGTCTTTGTTCCTTATTTGCATCGTGTCTTACCTCCCGTTCTTCAATAAAACGATCAGGAGCCAGCATAGAATGTACAGAACTTACCCGGTCAATCACTACCCCGCTGTGTAGTCTGACAGGTCCCGACGGACTTCGCACTTGCTCATGCGCATAGAAGACAAAGTCCGTTGGGACCTGTCAGAGGAAGCGGCGAAGGATCGTTTTATTGAAGAACTGGAGGTAAGACACAGCTCCTTTACCTCCTGTTCTTCAATAAAACTGAATGGCCAAACTTTATTTTTTTCAGTGGAGATACCCCTTAACAAACCTTTCTTCTCATTTGAAGTACAGAAATAGAAAATAGTTTCATGGCTTTCCCAATAAAACAATACAAAGAGGTTCAGCAGACAGGGAATATTTCACTAGGGTCAGTAGCCTTCCTCTTTGGATTGCCCATTTGGCACAGAAGGTAGAAGTAGGAACTCATTAGAGAGTAGAGATGGTTTCTGTAATCTTCTCAAAATTGATGTTGAAAAAAATGCCTCCTACGGACTTCCACCATGTTTTTGCCATTCCATGGAATATCCGACACATTGTGCTGAATCACAAGCAGATAGAAACACTATTAGATGACTCTGCTGTACTCAGGTAAGTGAATTCTCAATTCATAGGCAATGCTTTTCAATGCCATTCATCTGCTGGGGCTCTTAACTAGTGTATTAATGGAGAACGTAATTTTTTTATTTTTTAATCCTAATGTGAAAGCTTTTCTCCCCAGAACACCCCTATACATTGAAAGATTATTCTCTAGTAAGTTGCATTTAGTACGTGTAAGTAATAGATTCTGTAACTAAGAAGGCTTCCATGTTGTTGCCAGTACAACCCACAGCCCATGAAGTCTTCAAAGAGCCATACCCCCTGACCCCAGTATTCACTGTCTCTATGCACAGAGCATTTTCTATACACCAATATGGAAGCCCCTGATAAGACTTTAAAAGCGGCTTGTTACCCTGCAGTTTATTTACCATGTTACCATTTTTTTTATTATTCTGTTTCTACATGTACTAGGGATCCACATAGAATCTCTGTTAGAATAGAGGCAAGAGCTCTGCTTTTAGCAAGACAGAGTACATGAAGTTGCAGGTTCAATTCCCCAGATTTACTGAAATGTTAACATTCTGTTTCTTACCTCTATGGTAGCTAAGAAATACACAGAAAAGATTACTTTTAGTATAACAGGATTATTTTATTGTTATGACAGGAGCATTGAATGTATTTAAAAAAACAAAAAACAAACTGAAATGCCTGTTCTGTGTCAGTGAGAGGAAGGATCTCTGTGTTGTGTCTGTCAGCTTCTAGGAAGCAAGGCTGCAACTTATTTGTTTTGATCTGTTGAGCACTACGTATATGCATGAACTGCTTCAATTTAACTGGGTTAACCCAGCTAAGGTGGATTATGGGAGCTGGCCCCTAGTACACATTACCTAGTACACAGATAATTTCATAAATGCCCCAGCAGCCACAGGAAAGGGAGAGACACAGATTGTTGTATGTTTGTGAATGGGCTCTGTCTATTGGTACAAAGTTTTCTGGAGACTTTAGTTCTCCTTTAAGTCTTATGCATCACGTACAAGTCTGAAGCAGTTACTTTGTTCCTTAAAAACGCAACATGGCTGAATTATCAAAGTATTTTGCTTGTGAAGGTTCTCATTCATCCAGGTCATGGTATATCTGTTGTATCAATCATAATTGCCACAGATTCTTGTACAAGTCATTCTGAATTGAGAAAGCCAGTCGGATGACTAGCAAAACTTCTTCAAGAACTTCAAGATTTAATTGAATACAACAGATATCAAAGTATTTTGTTAGTTAGCACTTTTAGCTGTAAAACAGAAAGGAAATATCACCTTAAACCGCATACGAAACTCCTCACATTGGACATACCACAGGCTCCTTTGTTCTTTGTAAACTTTATGGCTTAAAAACAAAATTTTATTTAAGAGACTGTCATAATTTATAACATAAATTACGATCTATAAAATTAAATTTAACATTTGTTTTTTATAAAATAAAAATTCTGTAAAAGAAAGGAATATTTTAGCGTTTCATGTATACAAGAATCTATTGTTCAGGGCCAAACTTAGGTATGTGAGACTTGTGAACTGGACATCACACCAGCCCTGACAGTACAAGCAAGACACTAGCAGAGTGGGCAGGGAATAGCAGTGTGCTTCCCCAAACGTGATTATTGCCACTCCGTCAGATCTCCCTTGGAAATGAATTCATTTTAAATAGGGATCCACTAACTTGCCAGGTTTCATTTTGTTTGCTGGTTTGCCGAACAGAACTGAGTTCCGACACCGAATTCCAACAGACAAAACCCAAATTTTGCAATAAAAATACAAAAACCTTTATACCGAAACTAGGTTTCGACATTTGAAATTTTGGCATTTTCCATGAAATTTTACCAATAATCTTGACCAATGAAATTTTAACATCTTAGCCATTTATTTCCACCTGAACCCAGTTACTGGAAACTATGGTTCAACCCTTCTGGTAATTACTTTATTCACTGAAAGACAGCCACACAAGAAACAAAAAAACAAATGGGCCACAAACAAAGTGTCTTATTGTTACAATCTCTAAACAAAAATGTTGTATACAGTTTTCATCGCACAACAAGGAAGCCAGTTAGGTTTTATGTTATTCCTCATGGATATGTTTTAGAATAGAATTTTACTGTAGGGAAACTTGGGGCAGTAAAATTCTTAACCGAATGTCTGTTTTTGGTTTTGGGTAGTTCACTGTTTGGTTTCAGTATTTTAATCCAAATCTCATGTAATATTTGTTTGGTACACAATCGTGTTTGACCATATAAAATTATATATATCCGGAGAATGACAGATATTTCCCTTTGGATTTCCTTAATCAGCTCAATCTTAACTGCTCCCTATTTGAGCCAACATTCACTTCCATTTTGTTTTCTTAAAGAACAACTCCACCCTCATAATAACATCTTTTAGAAAGAATGGCCTCTATAAAATATGTTGATATATCATAGTTTGTCCTATGAATTCATTACTGTATTCCGGATGCCTCCTGGAAACTGAGCAATTTAGAAACCTGTACTGAGCCTGTAATGAGCTTGGGCATGCTCAGAAGAGGCAGACAGGGATTAACATTCAGTCATTGGCTGACAGTTGGCTGACAGTTGGTAACTGGAAGAACCAGGGGTAACAAGTAGAAACAGGGGTAACAGGACATTGTGCAGGATTTCAGGTTAGACTTATATATTTCAGATTTCAAACTATTACAGCTTAGGGTTTTGGGGGGTGATTTACCTGTATGTAAGCTTTCATTTCAGGGATGGACTTGCCCTTTAAGGTATTTAGTGCATTCCTGTTCAATGACTTACAGGAGAAGAAAATATTAAAGCTCTTTTGCTGACGCTTGCTGATTAATTGTCTGGCATGTTTAACATTTGGTGCCCTTAGATGTCTTAAGAAAATAAAGGATTATCAGGCACAAAGGTCAAGTCACCTCAGCCGGAAAAAGTAATTTTCATGACTGCTTACCACAACAGTATGCTTACCTTTCTTCCCAGACAGCAGTATATTTATTTCAGGCCAGGCAGTGAAAATGCTGGCTGGGGGTTGGGTTGAGTGCTGGATGTAGTTTTATCAATTAAGTGACCCTGTGTCTCTTTAACTTTCATTCCAGCATTATTATAAATACACATTTACTGTCAATGACTTTGTGTTAACACTATTTTCTAAATCAGTAACCCCACAGTCTTGGATATTATCCCAGGAAGGTGCCAGGAGTTTTTGCTTGAGATTAAAACAGGTTAATATGTGAAATGGAGGAAAAGCTTTATTACGTTCTGCTATTAGTTTCACATAAATGTGTGTTTCATGAAACCAAAATTTCAGAATTTACAAATTTTATTTAAAAATGTACAAATGACATTGAAGGCTGAAAATTAATTGACATGGGGAACACAAGCCCACGGACACAGTATTAAAACAAATATTTACCTGTTTTGTCAATGGAGATGGACAAGAATTTGAACCCGAGCATAACCCAATCTTTAATAGTTCGAACGAACCCGAACTTTTAGAACTTTTCAATAAGTATCGAATGTTCAATAACGTGCTCCATAACCCTAGAATGCGGCGTTAGGTAACCCTCAAATTCGGCGCTAACCCATCTGTAACCCTCAAATGAGGGTTGGGTTTTAAGGTAGAGTTGTTCTTTAACAATTTATTATAAATAAATACAACTTCATATTAATATTATTTACTTCTTTTTACATTCACATTCTCACGACATTTGCTATAAAGTGGATGAATTTCTGAAACAAACAAGCAACACCGGACAAAGGCTTAGAAAACCTTGAGCCATCCGCAATTCATCTCAATCTACAATATCATTAAAGGCATGAGTAGACTGGCATGGCACTGTAAGTTAAACATGAGCTGTAATGGGCAGAGGATTTTGTGATGTTTTTCTGATCTTAACCCGCTGTCAAGTTCTCAGTGACGAAATTGAAATGGTCATTTGCCTTGAAGTCAATAACGGTTACATATTCATCAAATGATGCTAAAAGCATTAACCTGCCTGGCAGCGAAAAACACTAATATTTGATCTTGAAGGAAGAAAAAAAATATATATATAAATAACGAGCCCAAGGAACTGACACTGGGATTTAAAGAAAAAAAAAGTTCTTCCACTACAAGGCCATGGCTTTAACCGGTAGACAAATGATCTTTTTGGCATTCGTTTTAGCGTTGACGTGACAAGGACTCAGCTAAAAAGTATGCGGTGAAGGCCAAGGTTGTCCTTAATAAATTCTTGATTTGCTGGCTAATGCTGCGAGCAATAATGTACAAAACTAAGATATTCCAAGGCTCTCGAGCAGGACCGTGGTGTTAAGTCACAACGTACGCAAGGAAAACGGAGAGATGTAAAACATAAACATGACAGCCTTGGGGTAAATATACATTTTTGATTTTGTTTGCAGGTAATCTACAGTCATTTTTTTATATATAAACACAAAAGTCATTTGATTTTCTTCTGTAGAGAAACAGAGCCCATGCTGATGTTTCAATCCACAAAATATCCACAGCAGCAGGACCTGATTATTTTACTATAGCAGTTCTCTAAAGTAGTTCTCTAAAGTAGTTCTTCTAACAGATTAAAGAATAAGCGGTTCTGAAACTCCCCATGAGTGTAGGTAGATCTCTATTAGCACCACCAATAGGAAAATGTGGTAGTCTGGGACATCATGGGCGATGCTGTCCGGAATAAGGATAAACTCACATTGCACCTGGTTATTTTGATTCGGAACAGGCATTTACACATTTCAATGAAAATCCACGTATCCAGTAGGAAAATTCAAAAATCATATCGCATTGAAAAGAAATGATTAAAATTGAAAATTCCATTAGAAAATTATAAATTTGAATCCAAAAATTCAGAGATTACATCAAAAATTTAGATTATAAATTCAAAAAATTCCATTTTGTTTGGGTTTCAATAAGTTCTGTGGAACCCCTGATGGAGCAAAACTCGCCAGTTTAGTTCATTTCTAGGGTCACTGATGTAAATTTACATCAATGCAATTCAGCTCACCACATCTCCTATAGACTTTGGTTGCCCAGATGTCTGTTCCTGGACAAAAATTCTAAATAAAAGTGTGTAGTATAGAGTAACCAAAAACTCAGACAACCCCACAGGTATTGCTATAAACAAACGTGCATTTATTGTGCACACCACAACATGTTATGGACAGTCTAGATCCTTTCTCAAGTGTCACCCTTGATATTATCTGGATATCTGTCCCCCCCTATAGGCACAGTGCTTGCATGCCTAGTTGGAAAACTGGCCCTGGCCCCAAGCATATGCCACAAATTGAAGTGCAATGCAGGAGGGGACCTTTAATTAATTATTTTAATTATTAACTTTAATAGTTTGGACGAATTCCAACTCTTTCCGAACTATGAAGTAGTTCAGGTTTTTCGAACTTGCAGACTTGTTTGTGATTATTATTGAAAATTCGATAATTATCGAATTCCCAAATCGGTAACCCTCAAATGTATCCTTCGATTTCGGTAACCCTTTAATGTAGCCCTTGATTTTGGTAACTCTCTAATGTATCGTTTGTTAACCCTCATCAATCAGTAACCCTCGAATTGGCTATAACCCTTGAATGTAGCATGCGGAAACCTGACAAATTGCCCGATTGAGAGGAAAAGTAGTGTGCAAAGAAGTTTTGGTGATATGGACATGTTCCCCAGACCATTTCCCAGGTCACAGAGCCGTTTACAGTAAGTTACCATTGCTATTTTATCTGTATTAAATCCGAACTTTAGAACATAGTTCTACCCATATTGTCTTTGCCTTATCGTTTGCCCATCTAACTCATCCTTTAAATCTTCAATTCTTGTTTAATATACATAATTCCCCATTTTCTTATTAACTCTGTCATGTCTAAATAAGGAGTATCCTTCAATATTTACTGTCCATTCATGTGAATCATTTAGCCATGTTTCTGCTATACCGATTACATCATACCTTTCCTTTAAAGCTATTAGTTCTAGTTCCCCAGTTTTTTTCCTAGCCAGACTTCTCGCATTTGTAAACATACATTTTAGATTATCAATTAATTTACTACTGTACTTTAACGTATATGCCTCCTTATCCTCTATGCTCCCCTGTCTCCTCCCTTGATTATCTTATTAACCCCCTGATCCCTAACCCCTCTATCTACTCCTGTGTAATACAATGTATCCTCCCCCCATACCTAGTTTAAAATTTCCTCCAAACCCCCTAGCCATCTTTTCCCCCAAAACAGTGGCACTATTATCATTGAGGTTTAGTCTATCTCTACTAAAGAGCCTGTAGTCAACAAAAAAATCAGCCCAGTTCTCTAAAGACCCAAACCCTATCTCCTTACACCTCCCCCTTATCCTTGCATTAATACTCCTAAGCTCCCGTTGCCTCCCAAGCATAGCACATGGCTGCGGTTGTATTTCTGAGGTCCTTATTTTTAACTTGGCCCCTTACTCTCAGAAATCACCTCCATCATTGTAATTGGCACCAACATGAACCAAGACCACCGGATCACTCTCAGCCACACCCAATAATCTGACTACAGGGTCCACCACCTTGCAAACCTTAGCACCAGCCAGGCAACACACTATTTGACATATAGGGTCTTGACTGCAGATTACCCTATCTAATTAATTAATTACCTTTCTAATAATGGAGTCCTCTACCACTACCACCTGCCTATCCCTACTAGCCTCCAATTCTCCCTCCCTTGAATTAGAGATGGCAGCCCCCTGGGTGCTCAAGTGAATGGCCCGCTCCATAATTACTACTTGTGAGCCATTGTCCTCCACATCTTCACCTAAAACGTCAGGATCGACTAGCTAGTCAGAAGTGACCCTACCCTTCTGTCCCCTACTTTCCCTGGTGAGAAAAATTGCTCTTCCAATGAGGGTTCTTCTTTCATTAATTTAATATAAGAGAAAAACATTAAATTAAGTTTAATATAATAAGTCCCTTTTTCAATGAAATGTGTATTAGGTGTTTAATCTAAATTGTACATTTGTATCTACCTCAAAAGTATATTTTGTGATAAGACTTTTTAAACCCTTGATCATCCCTTTAATGATTTAAAGCATGTTGTGTTTTAAACTAAGCCCACCCTCCCCCATCCGTTTCAACAAATTTACTGTATCTCTCTCAGCATTGCAGCATTGCTTTACAACCTTGTCAAAAAAATAACACTGTGCCTCGTAAGAAGGATCGATATCAGTATTCACCATTATGGACCCTTTATAAACATGGCCTTTTGTTTTCTAACATCAATAAATAAACCTTAAAAGACAAGACAAACACAAGAAAACCCTAAAATAAAGTTTAATCTGTCTCCACACCTAGTTTCGACCTGCAAAGTCAATATTGGACCTGTTCCTCCTTAATATCCTGAAGAATGATTACTTCCTCTTCTGGTGCGTAGCTATCAGGGGTGCAGGGGATGCGACCGCACCAGGGCCCTTGGCCTAGAAGGGGCCCCATTTTGTGCTAAGGTTCCAAAACTACCAGTCTGTGTGCCAACTGTTTTACCAGTGGTCTGTGTACAAAGCATTTTTACCATTGTCTGTGTGCCAAGAATTTAACCAGTGCCTGGCTGTGTGCAGTGCCAGTTTCCCAACCAGTTTATCAGTGTCTGCATGCCAAGCATTTAACCAGTCTTTGTGGCAACTATTTTGGAAATGATTATTTGGTTTGCGGTGCCGATTTGTGTTTGCGGCGTTGTTGGGGGCCCATGGCAGGGCCCATAAGTCTGTAGCTACGCCACTGTTCCTCTTACTCCCAGGGAAACTTCATGAGGCTCGGGGAAAGTCTGGTAGAAAAGGAGAGACGGATCCATTAATTTATATTTATTTATTATTTTTAGCATTTGGTCAACCATTGAAGTTTTGTCCTTAATCATAATAATAATGATCAAGCTTTTCAACCTCCTGATTTTTCCTCTCAAGGCACCTGTAGTGGCTGTTTCTAGTGCTGTCGTTGTGGTGTTTCCGCTAGAATAACGTTGTATTGGAAATGTCTATAATCACTTCAGGGCTGAAAGGACCTTCAATTGATTCTTTGCAGCCTCTCGAAGCGATGAAGGGGTTAAACAACATTAATTTTTGAAGGGCACAATGCTTTCAACACGCATGAAATCCAGTGTTTAGGGGGGGGGGGGAGAAAGGCATTATAATCTTGAACTTCCCTTCAAGGCGCCAGGTTGAGGCCTTCTCTCCTGTCACTGTTGATTAAATGATCATGATATCTTAGCCCTTGCTCAATGTGTGGGAAGCAGATTACCTCAAAGCTAATGTAAGTGACACTCCAAGGATCGGCCTACAGCAACTTCTGTAAGAGCAACAACCACTCAGAGCCTAAAGTCTTGCGATGTCATTTTAATTTGATGCTTGATATCTGATGGACAATCTTTAATTGTCTTTTTGCGCTGCTCAAACTCAGGAAGTAGACTCGGGGGTAAAATGCGAATAAAGGACCTTGCTCCAAACTAAATGGGGCACTTGTGCAGTTTCACAAAGTAAGATCTCCTTTGCCTTTTCATTGTCTAACGCTGTTTTCCCATTTGAATTCAGTTTGTTCAAATAAAATGATATGACTTTAAATCTGATTCTAAATAAAGTTTGCGTGATTGGGAACCGGAATCCTTTTTAAAAAAAATTGAATTCACAAATCCAACCTTGGGGCTTGTTCTAAGGAAGGAAGGACCCATCGGTTTACCCTCACCCTGGATACAAAGGGGGGTCAATTTAATGCAATTAATTTACCTTTAATAAGCTTATAGTTTCATACTGCCTATTGCTATTGAGGAATTCAATGTATTAAGTTTCATGGGGCTGGTGCCAAATAAGGATTTATGGTGGAGAAGATGTGACCATCCAATTTGTAGCCAAGTATCGGTATTTTTAAAGTGAAATGAATGAGGCTTATTATATGCACAAAAGTTACCTTGAAACTTGTTTCGGGTGGCACAACCCTCACAGTGCTACAGGTGGTGGGAAATAATTCCTATCCTCTGCTCTTCTTAGGTTTGAAGTCACCTGAGCTTTTTAAAAAGCCAAACTGCCAAACTTAGTAAAGCAAGAGATGCATAAAAAGGCTTTATCTATATATATATATATATATATATATATATATATAGGATGCCAACATTTAACCCTCCATTTATTGTGGGCTTCTGGGAGCAGTAGTTTTAATGCTAAATATTCCTTTACCTACTTTAAACCAACAGCCTGGACCCATCATGTTGCGACTGATGTTATGCACTAATATGGATAGCTGTTTAGCCGTTTGGGTGAATGCTAACCAGCTAAACCATAGAATAGCCCAATCAATCCATCGATGTTCTGAGTTAAACGTTAACTCTTCTGAGCATGTACTAGCTCATAACTAGAGATGGGCGAACTTTCGAAAGTTCTGTCCGTTTTCGAACTTTCGAACTATATAGAAAGTTCGAAAGTTCGAAAACTGACCCATTAAAGTAAATGGGAGTCAAATAGTTCGAAACGTTCTAAAGAAATACAATTAAAATATTAATGGTAACTTAATGTAAATGGCTGTGGGACCTGGTAAATGGTCCTGGGGAACAATATCCAGGACATTCGAAAAATCTATTTTACTTTCACTCGCGCTAATTCGAGCTTGTTCGCGCCTAGGTACCATGTACATTTTACTCGCAGATTCGATGCTCGCGTATAGGCTTTAATGGACACTTTACTCGCGGATTCGATGTTCACGCCTAGGTACCATGGACATTTTACTTGCGGATTCGATGCTCGCGTATAGGCTTTAATGGACACTTTACTCGCAGATTCGATGTTCACGCCTAGGTACCATGGACATTTTACTCGCGGATTGGATGCTCGCGTATAGGTTTTAATGGACACTTTACTCACGGATTCGATGTTCGCGCCTAGATACCATGGACATTTTACTCGCGGATTGGATGCTCGCGTATAGGTTTTAATGGACACTTTACTCGCAGATTCGATGTTCACGCCTAGGTACCATGGACATTTTACTCGCGGATTGGATGCTCGCGTATAGGTTTTAATGGACACTTTACTCACGGATTCGATGTTCACGCCTAGATACCATGGACATTTTACTCGCGGATTGGATGCTCGCGTATAGGTTTTAATGGACACTTTACTCATAGATTCGATGTTCACGCCTAGGTACCATGGACATTTTACTCGCGGATTCGATGCTCGTGTATAGGCTTTAATGGACACTTTACTCATAGATTCGGTGTTCGTGTCTAGATACCATGGACATTTTACTCGCGGATTCGATGCTCGCGTATAGGCTTTAATGGACACTTTACTCATAGATTCGATGTTCGCGCCTAGATACCATGGACATTTTACTTGCGGATTCGATGCTCGCGTATAGGCTTTAATGGACACTTTACTCATAGATTCGATGTTCGCGCCTAGATACTATGGACATTTTACTCGCGGATACGATGCTCGCGTATAGGCTTTAATGGACACTTTACTCATAGATTCGATGTTCACGCCTAGGTACCATGGACATTTTACTCGCGGATTCGATGCTCGTGTATAGCTTAATGGACACTTACTCGCGGATTCGATGTTGCACGCTAGATACCATGGACATTTTACTCGCGGATTCGATGTTCACGCCTAGTACCATGGACATTTTACTCGCGGATTCGATGCTCGCGTATAGGTTTTAATGGACACTTTACTCATAGATTCGATGTTCGTGTAGATACCATGGACATTTTACTCGCGGATTGATGCTCGCGTATAGGTTTTAATGGACATTTACTCATAGATTCGATGTTCGCGCCTAGATACCATGGACATTTTACTCGCGTTCGATGCTCGTGTATAGGCTTTAATGGACACTTTACTCAGATTCGGTGTTCGCGCCTAGATACCATGGACATTTTACTGCGGATTCGATGCTCGTATATGCTTTAATGGACACTTTACTCATAGATTCGATGTTCGCGCCTAGATACCATGGACATTTTACTGCGGATTCGATGCCGCGTATAGGTTTTAATGGACACTTACTCATAGATCGATGTTCGCACCTAGATACCATGGACATTTTACTTGCGGATTCGATGCTCGCGTATAGGCTTTAATGGACACTTTACTCATAGATTCGATGTTCGTGCCTAGATACTATGGACATTTACTCACGGATTCGATGCTCGCGTATAGGTTAATGGACACTTTACTCATAGATTCGATGTTCGCGCTAGATACCATGGACATTTACTCGCGGATTCGATGCTCGCATATGGCTTAATGGACACTTTACTCATAGATCAATGTTCGTGCCTAGATACCATGGACATTTTACTCGCGGATTCGATGCTCGCGTATAGGCTTAATGGACACTTTACTCATAGATTCGATGTTCGTGCCTAGATACCATGAGACATTTTACTCGCGGATTCGATGCTCGCGTATAGGTTTAATGGACACTTACTCATAGATTCATGTTCGGCCTAGATACCATGGACATTTTACTTGCGGATTCGATGCTCGCGGATAGGTTTTAATGGACACTTTACTCATAGATTCGATGTTCGCGCCTAGATACCATGGACATTTTACTCGCGGATCGATGTGCGTATAGGTTTTAATGGACACTTTACTCATAGATTCGATGTTCGTGCCTAGATACCATGGACATTTTACTCGCGGATTCGATGCTGCGTATAGGTTTAATGGACACTTTACTCATAGATTCGATGTTCGGCCTAGATACCATGGACATTTTACCGCGGATTCGATGCGCGTGTTAGGCTTTAATGGACACTTTACTCATAGATTCGCGGTTCGTGTCTAGATACCATGGACATTTTACTCGCGGATTCGATGCTCGCTATATGCTTTAATGGACACTTTATCATAGATTCGATGTTCGCGCCTAGATACCATGGACATTTTACTTGCGGATTCGATGCTCGCGTATAGGTTTTAATGGACACTTTACTCATAGATTCGATGTTCGCGCCTAGATACCATGGACATTTTACTGCGGATCGATGCTCGCGTATAGGCTTAATGGACACTTACTCATAGATTCGATGTTCGCCTAGATACATGGACATGTACTACGGATTCGATGCTCGGTATAGGCTAATGGACACTTTACTCATAGATTCGAGTTCGCGCCTAGATACCATGGACATTTTACTCGCGGATTCGATGCTCGCGTATATAGCTTAATGGACACTTTACTCATAGATTCAATGTTCGTGCCTAGATACCATGGACATTTTACTCGCGGATTCGATGCTCGCTTATAGGCTTAATGGACACTTACTCATAGATTCGATGTTCGGCCTAGATACCATGACATTTTACTCGGGATTCGATGCTCGGTATAGGCTTTAATGGACACTTTACTCATAGATTCATGTTCGCGCTAGATAATGGACATTTTACTTGCGGATTCGATGCTCGCGTATAGGTTTTAATGGACACTTTACTCATAGATTCGATGTTCGCGCCTAGATACCATGGACATTTACTCGCGGATTCGATGCTCGCGTATAGGCTTTAATGGACACTTACTCATAGATTGATGTTCGCGCCTAGATACCATGGACATTTACTGCGGATTCATGCTCGCGTATAGGCTTAATGGACACTTACTCATAGATTCGGTGTTCGTGTCTAGATACCATGGACATTTTACTTGCGGATTCGATGCTTGCGTATAGGTTTTAATGGACACTTTACTCATAGATTCGATGTTCGCACCTAGATACCATGGACATTTACTTGCGGATTCGATGCTCGCGTATAGGCTTAATGGACACTTTACTCATAGATTCGCGTTCGTGCCTGATACTATGGACATTTACTCACGGATTGATGCTCGCGTATAGGCTTAATGGACACTTTACTAGATTCGATGTTCGCGCTAGATACCAGGACATTTTACTCGCGGATTCGATGCCGCTATAGGCTTAAAGAGTATGTCCACCCTAAAATGGAAATTTTGATATAGGTCCCCCTGGGCTCCCAGCCCAACCGCTATATTTTTTTTTTTAAAAGCCCCCCAAATTACTACCTCCCCTCTTCCTCCGCCGCGCTCCTGGCCCTCTGCTTGCAAGGAATGCAAGCAGAGGGCGGGACCGGCAGCCGCGTCTGTGATGGCTGAGCGGCAGCCAATCACGGACGCGGCTGCCGGCAGCTCACTTCGCCGGAGGAAAGAGGAGAGGTAAGTAAGAGTTTGGGGGGCTTCTAAAATAAAAAATACCCGGTTGGGGCGGGGGACATGGGGGAGCAGGATATTAAATGGGTTTTATGCTAGGGGGAGGGATAGCAGAACGGGAGGGAGAGGGAGGGGGAGGGAGGGGGGGGAGAAGGGCTGCAGTACGCATGGCAAAAATTACCTGAGGCCAGCTAGCAGGCAGTGTCCTATATGGACCTGCTAGCCTCCTGGTGGGCAGTTTTTGGGACTTTGGGGGGGGACCTGAGAACCCTATGGAGCTGGGATGTGAGGTAAGGATTACACTACACTACATGTGGGGCCAGTAGTTGGGGGGATTATAGTTTTGGGGTGGACATGCCCTTTAATGGACACTTTACTCATAGATTCAATTGTTCGTGCTAGATACCATGGACATTTTACTCTCAGATTCGATGCTCGCGTATAGGTTTTAATGGACACTTTACTCGTAGATTCGATGTTCGTGCCTAGATACCATGGACATTTTACTCTCAGATTCGATGCTCGCGTATAGGTTTTAAGGGACACTTTACTCATAGATTCGATGTTCGTGCCTAGATACCATGGACATTTTACTCTCAGATTCGATGCTCGCGTATAGGTTTTAAGGGACACTTTACTCATAGATTCGATGTTCGCGCCTAGATACCATGGACATTTTACTCGCGGATTCGATGCTCGCGTATAGGTTTTAATGGACATTTTACTCGCAGATTTGATGCTCGCGCCTAGATACCATGGACATTTTACTCGCGGATTCGATGCTTGCGTATAGGCTTTAATGGACACTTTACTCATAGATTCGATGTTCGCGCCTAGATACCATGGACATTTTACTCGCGGATTCGTTACTCGCACATAGGTTTTAATGGACACTTTACTTATAGATTCGATGTTCTCACCTAGATACCATGGACATTTTACTTGCAGATTCGATGCTCGCGTATAGGTTTTAATGGACACTTTACTCATAGATTCGATGTTCGCGCCTAGATACCATGGACATTTTACTCGCGGATTCGATGCTCGCGTATAGGTTTTAATAGACACTTTACTCATAGATCCGATGTTCGCACCTAGATACCATGGACATTTTACTCGCGGATTCGTTACTTGCACATAGGTTTTAATGGACACTTTACTTATAGATTCGATGTTCGCACCTAGATACCATGGACATTTTACTTGCAGATTCGATGCTCGCGTATAGGTTTTAATAGACACTTTACTCGTAGATTCGATGTTCGTGCCTAGATACCATGGACATTTTACTTGCAGATTCGATGCTCGCGTATAGGTTTTAATAGACACTTTACTCGTAGATTCGATGTTCGTGCCTAGATACCATGGACATTTTACTTGCAGATTCGATACTCACGTATAGGTTTTAATGGACACTTTACTCATAGATTCGATGTTCGTGCCTAGATACCATGGACATTTTACTTGCAGATTCGATGCTCGCGTATAGGCTTTAATGGAGACTTTACTTGTAGATTCGATGTTCGCGCCTAGATACCATGGACATTTTTCTTGCAGATTCGATGCTCACGTATAGGTTTTAATAGACACTTTACTCATAGATTCGATGTTCGCGCCTAGATACCATGAACATTTTACTTGCGGATTCGATGCTCGCGTATAGGTTTTAATGGACATTTTACTCGCAGATTTGATGCTCGCGCCTAGATACCATGGACATTTTACTCGCGGATTCGATGCTCGCGTATAGGTTTTAATGGACACTTTACTCATAGATTCGATGTTCGCGCCTAGATACCATGGACATTTTACTCGCGGATTCGATGCTCGCGTATAGGTTTTAATGGACACTTTACTTATAGATTCGATGTTCGCACCTAGATACCATGGACATTTTACTCGCGGATTCGATGCTCACGTATAGGTTTTAATGGACACTTTACTCGTAGATTCGATGTTCGTGCCTAGATACCATGGACATTTTACTCGCGGATTCGATGCTCGCGTATAGGCTTTAATGGACACTTTACTCGTAGATTCGATGTTCGCGCCTAGATACCATAGACATTTTACTCGCGGATTCGATGCTCGCGTATAGGCTTTAATGGACACTTTACTCATAGATTAAATGTAATAATGCAGGAGCTGTGACTGGAACAATGGAGAGGCTGAATTGTAACAATGCAGGAGCTGTGACTGTAACAATGGAGAGGCTGAACTGTAACAATGCAGGAGCTGTGACTGGAATATTTAGTATAACGGATTATTTTATTGTTATGACAGGAGCATTGAATGTATTTAAAAAAACAAAAAACAAACTGAAGCTTGTTCTGTGTCAGTGAGAGGAAGGATCTCTGGGTTGTGTCTGTCAGCTTCTAGGAAGCAAGGCTGCAACTTATTTGTTTTGATCTGTTGAGCACTACGTATATGCATGAACTGCTTCAATTTAACTGGGTTAACCCAGCTAAGGTGGATTAGGGAGCTGGCCCCTAGTACACATTACCTAGTACACAGATAATTTCATAAATGCCCCAGCGCCACAGGAAAGGGAGAGACACAGATTGTTGTATGTTTGTGAATGGGCTCGTCTATTGGTACAAAGTTTTCTGGAGACTTTAGTTTCTTTAAGTCTTATGCATCACGTACAAGTCTGAAGCAGTACTTTGTTCCTTAAAAAAGCAACATGGCTGAATTATCAAAGTATTTTGCTGTGAAGGTTCTCATCATCCAGGTCATGGTATATCTGTTGTATCAATCATAATTGCCACAGATTCTTGTACAAGTCATTCTGAATTGAGAAGCCAGTCGGATGACTAGCAAAACTTCTTCAAGAACTTCAAGATTAATTGAATACAACAGATATCAAAGTATTTTGTTAGTTAGCACTTTTAGCTGTAAAACGAAAGGAAATATCACCTTAAACCGCATACGAAACTCCTCACATTGGAAATACCACAGGCTCCTTTGTTTTTGTAACTTTATGGCTTAAAAACAAAATTTTATTTAAGAGACTGTCATAATTATAACATAAATTACGATCTATAAAATAAATTTAACATTTGTTTTTTATAAAATAAAAATTCTGTAAAAGAAGGAATATTTTAGCGTTTCATGTATACAAGAATCTATTGTTCAGGCCAAACTTAGGTATGTAGACTTGTGAACTGGACATCACACCAGCCCTGACAGTACAAGCAAGACATAGCAGAGTGGGCAGGGAATAGCAGTGTGCTTCCCCAAACTGATTATTGCCACTCCGTCAGATCTCCCTTGGAAATGAATTCATTTTAAATAGGGATCCACTAACTTGCCAGGTTTCATTTTGTTGGTGGTTTGCCGACAGAACTGGAGTTCCGACACCGAATTCCACAGACAAAACCCAAATTTTGCAATAAAACAACAAAACCTTTATAACCGAAACTAGGTTTCGACATTTGAATTTTGGCATTTTCCATGAAATTTTACCAATAATCTTGACCAATGAAATTTTAACATCTTAGCCATTTATTTCCACCTGAACCCAGTTACTGGAAACTATGGTTCAACCCTTCTGGTAATTACTTTATTCACTGAAAGACAGCCACACAAGAAACAAAAAAACAAATGGGCCACAAACAAAGTGTCTTATTGTTACAATCTCTAAACAAAATGTTGGTATACAGTTTTCATCGCACACAAGGAAGCCAGTTAGGTTTTGATGTTATTCCCATGGATATGTTTTAGAATAGAATTTTACTGTAGGGAAACTTGGGCAGGCAAGTAAAATCTTAACCGAATGTCTGTTTTGGTTTGGGTAGTTCACTGTTTGGTTTCAGTATTTTAATCCAAATCTCATGTATATTTGTTGGTACAAATCGTGTTTGCCATATAAAATTATATATATCCGGAGAATGACAGTATTTCCCTTTGGATTTCCTTAATCAGCTCAATCTTAACTGCTCCCTATTTGAGCCAACATTCACTTCCATTTTGTTTCTTAAAGAACAACTCCACCCCTCATAATAACATCTTTTAGAAAGAATGGCCTCTATAAAATATGTTGATATATCATAGTTTGTCCTATGAATTCATTACTGTATTCCGGATGCCTCCTGGAAACTGAGCAATTTAGAAACCTGTACTGAGCCTGTAATGAGTTGGGCATGCCAGAAGAGGCAGACAGGGATTACATTCAGTCATTGGCTGACAGTTGGCTGACAGTTGGTAACTGGAAGAACCAGGGTAACAAGTAGAAACAGGGGGTAACCGGACATTGTGCAGGATTTCAGGTTAGACTTATATATTTCAGATTTCAAACTATTACAGCTTAGGGTTTTGGGGGTGATTTACTGTATGTAAGCTTTCATTTCAGGATGGACTGCCCTTTAAGGTATTTAGTGCATTCCTGTTCAATGACTTACAGGAGAAGAAAATATTAAAGCTCTTTGCTGACGCTTGCTGATTAATTGTCTGGCATGTTTAACATTTGGTGCCCTTAGATGTCTTAAGAAAATAAAGGATTATCAGGCACAAAGGTCAAGTCACCTCAGCCGGAAAAAGTAATTTTCATGACTGCTTACCACAACAGTATGCTTACTTTCTTCCCAGACAGCTATATTTATTTCAGGCCAGGCAGTGAAAATGCTGCTGGGGTTGGGTTGAGTGCGGTGTATGTAGTTTTATCAATTAAGTGACCCTGTGGTCTCTTTAACTTTCATTCCAGCATTATTATAAAACACATTTACTTCAATGAATTGTGTTAACACTATTTCTAAATCAGTAACCCCACAGTCTTGGATATTATCCAGGAAGGTGCCAGAGTTTTTGCTTGAGATTAAAACAGGTTATATGTGAAATGGAGGAAAGCTTTATTACGTTCTGCTATTAGTTTCACATAAATGTGTTTTCATGAAACCAAAATTTCAGAATTTACAAATTTTATTTAAAAATGTACAAAAGACATTGAAGGCTGAAAATTAATTGACATGGGGAACACAGCCCACGGACACAGTATAAAACAAATATTTACCTGTTTTGTCAATGGAGATGGACAAGAATTTGAACCCGAGCATAACCCAATCTTTAATAGTTCGAACGAACCCGAACTTTTAGAACTTTTCAATAAGTATCGGAATGTTCAGAATGCTCCATAACCCTAGAATGCGGCGTTAGGTAACCCTCAAATTCGGCGCTAACCCATCTGTAACCCTCAAATGAGGGTTGGGTTTTAAGGTAGAGTTGTTCTTTAACAATTTATTATAAATAAATACAACTTCATATTAATATTATTTACTTCTTTTACATTCACATTCTCACGACATTTGCTATAAAGTGGATGAATTTCTGAAACAAACAAGCAACACCGGACAAAGGCTTAGAAAACCTTGAGCCATCCGCAATTCATCTCAATCTACAATATCATTAAAGGCATGAGTAGACTGGCATGGCACTGTAAGTTAAACATGAGCTGTAATGGGCAGAGGATTTTGTGATGTTTTTCGATCTTAACCCGCTGTCAAGTTCTCAGTGACGAAATTGAAATGGTCATTTGCCTTGAGTCAATAACGGTATACATTCATCAAATGATGCTAAAAGCATAACCTGCCTGGCAGCGAAAAACACTAATATTTGATCTTGAAGGAAGAAAAAAATAATATATATAAATAACGAGCCCAAGGAACTGACACTGGGATTTAAAGAAAAAAAAAGTTCTTCCACTACAAGGCCATGGCTTAACCGGTAGACAAATGATCTTTTTGGCATTCGTTTTAGCGTTGACGTGACAAGGACTCAGCTAAAAAGTATGCGGTGAAGGCCAAGGTTGTCCTTAATAAATTCTTGATTTGCTGGCTAATGCTGCGAGCAATAATGTACAAAACTAAGATATTCCAGGCTCTCGAGCAGGACCGTGGTGTTAAGTCACAACGTACGCAAGGAAAACGGAGAGATGTAAAACATAAACATGACAGCCTTGGGGTAATATACATTTTTGATTTTGTTTGGCAGGTAATCTACAGTCATTTTTTATATATAAACAAAAAGTCATTTGATTTTCTCTGTAGAGAAACAGAGCCCATGCTGATGTTTCAATCCACAAATATCCACAGCAGCAGGACCTGATTATTATTACTATAGCAGTTCTCTAAAGTAGTTCTCTAAAGTAGTTCTTCTAACAGATTAAAGAATAAGCGGTTCTGAAACTCCATGAGTGAGGTGTAGATCTCTATTAGCACCACCAATGGAAAATGTGGTAGTCTGGGACATCATGGGCGATGCTGTCCGGAATAAGGATAAACTCACATTGCACCTGGTTATTTTGATTCGGAACAGGCATTTACAAATTTCAATGAAAATCCACGTATCCAGTAGGAAAATTCAAAAATCATATCGCATTGAAAAGAAATGATAAAATTGAAAATTCCATTAGAAATTATAAATTGAATCCAAAAATTCAGAGATTACATCAAAAATTTAGATTATAAATTCAAAATTCCATTTTGTTTGGTTTCAATAAGTTCTGTGGAACCCCTGATGGAGCAAAACTCGCCAGTTTAGTTCATTTCTAGGGTCACTGATGTAAATTTACATCAATGCAATTCAGCTCACCACATCTCCTATAGACTTGGTTGCCCAGATGTCTGTTCCTGGACAAAAATTCTAAATAAAATGTGTGTAGTATAGAGAACCAAAAACTCAGACAACCCCACAGGTATTGCTATAAACCAACGTGCATTTATTGTGCACACCACAACATGTTTGGACAGTTAGATCCTTCTCAAGTGTCACCCTTGATAATCTGGATATCTGTCCCCCCTATAGGCACAGTGCTTGCATGCCTAGTTGGAAAACTGGCCCTGGCCCCAAGCATATGCCACAAATTGAAGTGCAATGCAGGAGGGGACCTTAATTAATTATTTAATTATTAACTAATAGTTTGGACGAATTCCAACTCTTCCGAACTATGAAGTAGTTCAGGTTTTTCGAACTTGCAGACTTGTTTGTGAATTATTATTGAAAATTCGATAATTATCGAATTCCCAAATCGGTAACCCTCAAATTATCCTTCGATTTCGGTAACCCTTAATGTAGCCCTTGATTTGGGAACTCCTTATGATCGTTTGTTAACCCTCATCAATCAGTAAACCTCGAATTGGCATAACCCTTGAATGTAGCATGCGGAAACCTGACAAATTGCCCGATTGAGAGGAAAAGTATGTGCAAAGAAGTTTTGGTGATATGGACATGTTCCCCAGACCATTTCCCAGGTCACAGAGCCGTTTACAGAAGTTACCATTGCTATTTTATCTGTATTAAATCCGAACTTTAGAACATAGTTCTACCCATATTGTCTTTGCCTTATCGTTTGCCCATCTAACTCATCCTTTAAATCTTCAATTCTTGTTTAATATACATAATTCCCCATTTTCTTATTAACTCTGTCATGTCTAAATAAGGAGTATCCTTCATATTTACTGTCCATTCATGTGAATCATTTAGCCATGTTTCTGCTTATACCGATTACATCATACCTTTCCTTTAAGCTATTAGTTCTAGTTCCCCAGTTTTTTTCCTAGCCAGACTTCTCCATTTGTAAACATACATTTTAGATTATCAATTAATTTACTATGTACTTTAACGTATATGCCTCCTTATCCTCTATGCTCCCCTGTCTCCTCCCTTGATTATCTTATTAACCCCCTGATCCCTAACCCCTCTATCTACTCCTGTGTAATACAATGTATCCTCCCCCCATACCTAGTTTAAAATTTCCTCCAAACCCCCTAGCCATCTTTTCCCCCAAACAGTGGCACTATATTCATGAGGTTTAGTCTATCTCTACTAAAGAGCCTGTAGTCAACAAAAAAATCAGCCCAGTTTCTAAAGACCCAAACCCTATCTCCTTACACCTCCCCCTTATCCTTGCATTAATACTCCTAAGCTCCGTTGCCTCCCAAGCATAGCACATGGCTGCGGTTGTATTTTGAGGTCCTTATTTTTAACTTGGCCCCTTACTCTCAGAAATCACCTCCATCATTGTAATTGCACCAACATGAACCAAGACCACCGGATCACTCTCAGCCACACCCAATAATCTGACTACAGGGTCCACCACCTTGCAAACCTTAGCACCAGCCAGGCAACACACTATTGACATATAGGGTCTTGACTGCAGATTACCCTATCTAATTAATTAATTACCTTTCTAATAATGGAGTCTCTACCATACCACCTGCCTATCCCACTAGCCTCCAATTCTCCCTCCCTTGAATTAGAGATGGCAGCCCCTGGGTGCTCAAGTGAATGGCCCGCTCCATAATACTACTTGTGAGCCATTGTCCTCCACATCTTCACCTAAAACGTCAGGATCGACTAGCTAGTCAGAAGTGACCCTACCCTTCTGTCCCCTACTTTCCCTGGTGAGAAAAAATTGCTCTTCCAATGAGGGTTCTTCTTTCATAATTTAATATAAGAGAAAAACATTAAATTAAGTTTAATATAATAAGTCCCTTTTTCAATGAAATGTGTATTAGGTGTTTAATCTAAATTGTACATTTGTATCTACCTCAAAAGTATATTTTTGTGATAAGACTTTTTAAACCCTTGATCATCCCTTTAATGATTTAAAGCATGTTGTGTTTTAAACTAAGCCCACCCTCCCCCATCCGTTTCAACAAATTTACTGTATCTCTCTCAGCATTGCAGCATTGCTTTACAACCTTGTCAAAAAATAACACTGTGCCTCGTAAGAAGGACGATCACGTATTCACCATTATGGACCTTTATAAACATGGCCTTTTGTTTTCTAACATCAATAAATAAACCTTAAAAGACAAGACCAAACACAAGAAAACCCTAAAATAAAGTTTAATCTGTCTCCACACCTAGTTTCGACCTGCAAAGTCAATATTGGACCTGTTCCTCCTTAATATCCTGAAGAATGATTACTTCCTCTTCTGGTGCGTAGCTATCAGGGGTGCAGGGGATGCGACCGCCACAGGGCCCTTGGCCTAGAAGGGGCCCATTTTGTGCTAAGGTTCCAAAACTACCAGTCTGTGTGCCAACTGTTTTACCAGTGGTCTGTGTACAAAGCATTTTTACCATTGTCTGTGTGCCAAGAATTTAACCAGTGCCTGGCTGTGTGCAGTGCCAGTTTCCCAACCAGTTTATCAGTGTCGCATGCCAAGCATTTAACCAGTCTTTGTGGCAACTATTTTGGAAATGATTATTTGGTTTGCGGTGCCGATTTGTGTTGCGGCGTTGTGGGGGCCCATGGCAGGGCCCATAAGTCTGTAGCTACGCCACTGTTCTCTTACTCCCAGGGAACTTCATGAGGCTCGGGGAAAGTCTGGTAGAAAAGAGAGACGGATCCATTAATTTATATTTATTTATTATTTTTAGCATTTGGTCAACATTGAAGTTTTGTCCTTAATCATAATAATAATGATCAAGCTTTTCAACCTCCTGATTTTTCCTCTCAAGGCACCGTAGTGGTGTTTCTAGTGCTGTCGTTGTGGTGTTTCCGCTGATGAATAACGTTGTATTGGAAATGTCTATAATCACTTCAGGGCTGAAAGGACCTTCAATTGATTCTTTGCAGCCTCTCGAAGCGATGAAGGGGTTAAACAACATTAATTTTTGAAGGGCACAATGCTTTCAACACGCATGAAATCCAGTGTTTAGGGGGGGGGGGGAGAAAGGCATTTAATCTTGAACTTCCCTTCAAGGCGCCAGGTTGAGGCCTTCTCTCCTGTCACTGTTGATTAAATGATCATGATATCTTAGCCCTTGCTCAATGTGTGGGAAGCAGATTACCTCAAAGCTAATGAAGTGACACTCCAAGGATCGGCCTACAGCAACTTCTGTAAGAGCAACAACCACTCAGAGCCTAAAGTCTTGCGATGTCATTTTAATTGATGCTTGATATCTGATGGACAATCTTTAATTGTCTTTTTGCGCTGCTCAAACTCAGGAAGTAGACTCGGGGGTAAAATGCGAATAAAGGACCTTGCTCCAAACTAATGGGGCACTGTTGCAGTTTCACAAAGTAAGATCCCTTTGCCTTTTCATTGTCTAACGCTGTTTTCCCATTTGAATTCAGTTTGTTCAAATAAAATGATATGACTTTAAATCTGATTCTAAATAAAGTTTGCGTGATTGGGAACGGAATCCTTTTAAAAAAAATTGAATTCACAAATCCAACCTTGGGGCTTGTTCTAAGGAAGGAAGGACCCATCGGTTTACCCTCACCCTGGATACAAAGGGGGGTCAATTTAATGCAATTAATTTACCTTTAATAAGCTTATAGTTTCAACTGCCTATTGCTATTGAGGAACAATGTATTAAGTTTCATGGGGCTGGTGCAAATAAGGATTTATGGTGGAGAAGATGTGACCATCCAATTTGTAGCCAAGTATCGGTATTTTTAAAGTGAAATGAATGAGGCTTATTATATGCACAAAAGTTACCTTGAAACGTTTCGGGTGGCACACCCCTCACAGTGCTACAGGTGGTGGGAAATAATTCCTATCCTCTGCTCTTCTTAGGTTTGAAGTCACCTGAGCTTTTTAAAAAGCCAAACTGCAAACTTAGTAAAGCAAGAGATGCATAAAGGCTTTCTATCTATATATATATATATATTATTATATATATAAGGATGCCAACATTTAACCTCATTTATTGTGGGCTTCGGGAGCAGTAGTTTTATGCTAAATATTCCTTTACCTACTTAAACCAACAGCCTGGACCCATCATGTTGCGACTGATGTTATGCACTAATATGGATAGCTGTTAGCCGTTGTGGTGAATGCTAACCAGCAAACCATAGAAAAGCCCAATCAATCCATCGATGTTCGAGTTAAACGTTAACTCTTCTGAGCATGTACTAGCTCATAACTAGAGATGGGCGAACTTTCGAAAGTTCTGTCCGTTTTCGAACTTTCGAACTATTAGAAAGTTCGAAAGTTCGAAAACTGACCCATTAAAGTAAATGGGAGTCAAATAGTTCGAAAACGTTCTAAAGAAATACATTAAAATATTATGGTAACTTAATGTAAATGGCTGTGGGACCTGGGAAATGGTCGGGGAACAATATCCAGGACATTCGAAAAATCTATTACTTTCACTCGCGCTAATTCGAGCTTGTTCGCGCTAGGTACCATGTACATTTTACTCGCAGATTCGATGCTCGCGTATAGGCTTTAATGGACACTTTACTCGCGGATTCGATGTTCACGCCTAGGTACCATGGACATTTTACTTGCGGATCGATGCTCGCGTATAGGCTTTAATGGACACTTTACTCGCAGATTCGATGTTCACGCCTAGGTACCATGGACATTTATATCGCGGATTGGATGCTCGCGTATAGGTTTAATGGACACTTTACTCAGGATTCGATGTTCGCGCCTAGATACCATGGACATTTTACTCGCGGATTGGATGCTCGCGTATAGGTTTTAATGGACACTTTACTCGCAGATTCGATGTTCACGCCTAGGTACCCTGGACATTTTACTCGCGGATTGGATGCTCGCGTATAGGTTTTATGGACACTTTACTCACGGATTCGATGTTCGCGCCTAGATACCATGGGACATTTTACTCGCGGATTGGATGCTCGCGTATAGGTTTTAATGGACACTTTACTCATAGATTCGATGTCACGCCTAGGTACATGGACATTTTACTCGCGGATTCGATGCTCGTGATAGGCTTTAATGGACACTTTACTCGCGGATTCGATGTTCACGCCTAGATACCATGGACATTTTACTTGCGGATTGGATGCTCGCGTATAGGCTTTAATGGGCACTTACTCATAGATTCGATGTTCGCGCCTAGTACTATGGAATTTTACGCGCGATACGATGCTCGCGTATAGGCTTTAATGGACACTTTACTCATAGATTCGATGTTCACGCCTAGTACCATGGACATTTTACTCGCGGGTTCGATGCTCGTGTATAGGCTTTAATGACACTTTACTCGCGGATTCGATGTTCACGCCTAGATACCATGGACATTTTACTCGCGGATTCGATGTTCACGCCTAGATACCATGGACATTTTACTCGCGGATTCGATGCTCGCGTATAGGTTTTAATGGACACTTTACTCATAGATTCGATGTTCGTGCCTAGATACCATGGACATTTACTCGCGGATTCGATGCTCGCGTATAGGTTTATGGACACTTTACTCATAGATTCGATGTTCGCGCCTAGATACCATGGACATTTTACCGCGGATTCGATGCTCGTGTATAGGCTTTAATGGACACTTTACTCATAGATTCGGTGTTCGTGTAGATACCATGGACATTTACCGCGGATTCGATGCTCGCATATATGTTAATGGACATTTACTATAGATTCGATGTTCGCGCCTAGATACCATGGACATTTTACTGCGGATTCGATGCTCGCGTATAGGTTTTAATGGACACTTTACTCTAGATTCGATGTTCGCACCTAGATACCATGGACATTTTACTTGCGGATTCGATGCTCGCGTATAGGCTTTAATGGACACTTTACTCATAGATTCGATGTTCGTGCCTAGATACTATGGACATTGTACTCACGGATTCGATGCTCGCGTATAGGCTAATGGACACTTTACTCATAGATTCGATGTTCGCGCCTAGATACCATGGACATTACTCGCGGATTCGATGCTCGCATATAGGCTAATGGACACTTTTACTCATGATTCAATGTTCGTGCCTAGATACCATGGACATTTTACTCGCGGATTCGATGGGTATAGGCTTAATGGACACTTTACTCATAGATTCGATGTTCGTGCCTAGATACCATAGACATTTTACTCGCGGATTCGATGCTCGCGTATAGGCTTTAATGGACACTTTACTCATAGATTCAATGTTCGCGCCTAGATACCATGGACATTTTACTTGCGGATTCGATGCTCGCGTATAGGTTTTAAGGACACTTTACTCATAGATTCGATGTCGCGCCTAGATACCATGGACATTTTACTCGCGGATTCGATGCTCGCGTATAGGTTTTAATGGACACTTTACTCATAGATTCGATGTTCGTGCCCTAGATACCAGGACATTTTACTCGCGGATTCGATGCTCGCGTATAGGTTTTAATGGACACTTTACTCATAGATTCGATGTTCGCGCCTAGATACCATGGAAATTTTACTCGCGGATTCGATGCTCGTGTATAGGCTTTAATGGACACTTTACTCATAGATTCGGTGTTCGTGTCTAGATACCATGGACATTTTACTCGCGGATTGATGCTCGCATATATGCTTAATGGACACTTTACTCATAGATTCGATGTTCGCGCCTAGATACCATGGACATTTTACTTGCGGATTCGATGCTCGCGTATAGGTTTTAATGGACACTTTACTCATAGATTCGATGTTCGCACCTAGATTCCATGGACATTTACTGCGGATTCGATGCTCGCGTATAGGCTTTAATGGACACTTTAACTCATAGATCGATGTTCGTGCCTAGAACTATGGACATTGTACTCACGGATTCGATGCTCGCGATATAGGCTTAATGGACACTTTACTCATAGATTCGATGTTCGCGCCTAGATACCATGGACATTTTACTCGCGGATTCGATGCTCGCGTATAGCTTAATGGACACTTATCCATAGATTCAATGTTCGTGCCTAGATACCATGGACATTTTACTCGCGGATTCGATGCTCGCTTATAGGCTAATGGACACTTTACTCTAAGATTCGATGTTCGTGCCTAGATACCATAGACATTTTACTCGCGGATTCGATGCTCGCGTATAGGCTTTAATGGACACTTTACTCATAGATTCAATGTTCGCGCCTAGATACCATGGACATTTTACTTGCGGATTCGATGCTCGCGTATAGGTTTTAATGGACACTTTACTCATAGATTCGATGTTCGCGCCTAGATACCATGGACATTTACTCGCGGATTCGATGCTCGCGTATAGGCTTTAATGGACACTTTACTCATAGATTCGATGTTGCGCCTAGATACCATGGACATTTTACTGCGGATTCAATGCTCGGTATAGGCTTTAGGACACTTTACTCATAGATTCGGTGTTCGTGTCTAGATACCATGGACATTTTACTTGCGGATTCGATGCTTGCGTATAGGTTTTAATGGACACTTTACTCATAGATTCGATGTTCGCACCTAGATACCATGGACATTTTACTTGCGGATTCGATGCTCGCGTATAGGCTTTAATGGACACTTACTCATAGATTCGATGTTCGTGCCTAGATACTATGGACATTGTACTCACGATTTGATGCTCGCGTATAGGCTTAATGGACACTTTACTCTAGATTCGATGTTCGCGCCTAGATACATGGACATTTTACTCGCATTCGATGCCGCATATAGGCTTAAGAGTATGTCCACCCTAAAATGGAAATTTTGATATAAGGTCCCCCTGGGCTCCCAGCCCAACCGCTATATTTTTTTTTTAAAAAGCCCCCCAAACTCTACTTACCTCCCTCTTTCCTCCGCCGCGCTCCTGGCCCTCTGCTTGCAAGGAAATGCAAGCAGAGGGCGGACCGGCAGCCCGTCGTGATTGGCTGAGCGGCAGCCAATCACGGACGCGGCTGCCGGCAGCTCACTTCGCCGGAGAAAGAGGAGAGGTAAGTAAGATTTGGGGAGCTTTCTAAAAATAAAAAATACCGGTTGGGGCTGGGGGACATGGGGGAGCAGGATATTAAATGGGGTTTATGCTAGGGGAGGGGATAGCAGAACGGGGAGGGAGAGGGAGGGGGAGGGGGGGGAGAAGGGCTGCAGTACGCATGGCAAAAATCTACCTGAGGCCAGCTAGCAGGCAGTGTCTATATGGACTGCTAGCCTCCTGGTGGCAGTTTTTGGGACTTTGGGGGGGGACTACATGAGAACCCTATGGAGCTGGGATGTGAGGTAAGGATTACACTACACTACATGAGGGGCCAGTAGTTGGGGGATTATAGTTTTGGGGGTGGACATGCCCTTTAATGGACACTTTACTCATAGATTCAATGTTCGTGCCTAGATACCATGGACATTTTACTCGCGGATTTGATGCTCGCGTATAGGCTTAATGGAACATTTACTCATAGATTCGATGTTCGTGCCTAGATACCATAGACATTTACTCGCGGATTCGATGCTCGGTATAGGCTTTAATGGACACTTTACTCATAGATTCAATGTTCGCGCCTAGATACCATGGCATTTTACTTGCGGATTCGATGCTCGCGTATAGGTTTTAATGGACACTTTACTCATAAATTCGATGTTCGTGCTAGATACCATGGACATTTTACTCGCGGATTCGATGTCGCGTATAGGCTTTAATGGACACTTTACGCATAGATTCGATGTTCGCGCCTAGATACCATGGACATTTTACTCGCGGAATCGATGCTCGCGTATAGGTTTTAATGGAACTTTATGATAGATTCGATGTTCGCGCCTAGATACCATGGAACATTTACTCGCGGAATCGATGATCCCGTATAGGCTTTAATGGACACTTTACTCATAGTTCGATGTTCGCACCTAGATACACATGGACATTTACTTGCGGATTCGATGCTCGAGTAGGCTTTAATGGACACTTTACTCATAGATTCGATGTTTGGCCTAGATACTATGGACATTGTACTCACGGATTCGATGCTCGCATATGGCTTAAGGACACTTTACTCATAGATTCGATGTTCGCGCCTAGATACCATGGACATTTTACTCGCGGATTCGATGCTCGCGTAAGGCTTAATGGACACTTTACTCATAGATTCAATGTTCGCGCCTAGATACATGGACATTTTACTTGCGGATTCGATGCTCGCGTATAGGTTTTAATGGACACTTTACTCTAGATTCGATGTTCGCGCCTAGATACCATGGACATTTACTTGCGGATTCGATGCTCGCGTATAGGCTTTAATGGACACTTTACTCATAGATTCGATGTTCGCGCCTAGATACCATGGACATTTTACTCGCGGATCGATGCTCGCGTATAGGTTTAATGGACACTTTACTGTAGATTCGATGTTCGCGCTAGATACCATGGACATTTACTCGCGGAACGATGATCCCGTATAGGCTTTAATGGACACTTTACTCATAGATTCGATGTTCGCGCCTAGATACCATGGACATTTTACTCGCGGAATCGATGCTCGCGTATAGGTTTTAATGGACACTTTACTCATAGATTCGATGTTCGTGCCTAGATAACATGGACATTTTACTCGCGGAATCGATGCTCGCGTATAGGCTTTAATGGACACTTACTCATAGATTCGATGTTCGTGCTAGATACCATGCACATTTTACTCGCGGAATCGATGATCGCGTATAGGCTTTAATGGACACTTTACTCATAGATTCGATGTTCGCGCCTAGATACCATGGACATTTTACTCGCGGAATCGATGTTCACGTATAGGCTTTAATGGACACTTTACTCATAGATTCGATGTTCGCGCCTAGATACCATGGACATTTTACTCGCGGATTCGATGCTCGCGTATAGGCTTTAATGGACACTTTACTCTAGATCGATGTCGCGCTAGATACCATGGACATTTTACTCGCGGATTCGCTGCTTGGTATAGGCTTTAATGGACACTTTACTCATAGATTCGATGTTCGCGCCTAGATACCATGGACATTTACTCGCGGATTCGATGCTCGTGTATAGGTTTTAATGGACACTTTACTCATAGATTCGATGTTTGTGCCTAGATACCATGGAATTTTTACTCGCGGATTTCCATGCTCGGTCTTTATTTAGTATACGAGATTATTTATATTGGTTTTATGACGGCATGAAGTATTTAAAAAAACAAAAAACAAAGCAAGATGCTGTTCGGTGTCAGTGAAGAAGGATCTCGGGGTTGGTTCTGTAGCAGCTTCTAGAAAGCAAGGCTGCAATTATTTTTTTGATCTGTTGAGCACTACGTATAGGCATGAACTGCTTCATTTACTGGTTAACCCAGCTAACGGTGGAATTAGGGGAGCTGGCCCCTAGACACATACCTGTACACGATAATGTTCATAATGCCCCAGCGCCCACAGGAAAGGAGAGACACAGATGTGTTATGTTTTTGAATGGGCTCTGTCTAGTTGTACATGAAAGTTTTCTGGAGACTTTAGTTTCTCCTTTAAGTCTTATGCCATCACGTACAAGTCTGAGCAGTATCTTTGTTCATTAAAACGGCCAGGGTGGATGAATTCAGGGTGTGGGACTGCGTGTTGCGGACGACTGTGCTCGACATCAAGGCATTCGCACCCGGCGGTCTATGGCACAGAATGGTCGCAAGGTATAAGGGACAAGAAGGGCGGTGGCGCACAAAAATTCTCCGTCATGTATATCTTAATAACTTGCCACAATTCTTGTACATGTCATTCTGAATGAGAGGGGAGCCAGGCGGATGACTAGCAAAACTTCTTCAAGAACTTCAAGATTAATTGAATACAATCAGATATCAAGTATTTTGTAGTTAGCACTTTTAGCGGTAAAACCTAGAAAGGAAATATCACCTTAAACCGCATACGAAATCTCCTCACATTGGAACATACCAGGCTCCTTTGTTTCTTTGTAACTGTTATGCTTAAAACAAAAATTTTATTAAGAGACTGTCATCATTGTTATAAAATAAATTACGAATCTATAAAATGAAATTAACATTTGTTTTTTATAAATAAAAATTTGTCTGTAAAGAGAAAGAAGATTTAGCGTGTTCATGTATACAGAATCTATTGTTCAGGCCAAACTTAGGTATGTAGACGTGTGAAATGGAATCACACCAGCCCTGGACAGTACAAGCCAGACACTAGCAGAGTGGGCAGGAGAATACCGAGTGTGCTTCCCCACAACTGAATTATTGCCACTCCTTCAGATCTCCCTTGGAAATGAATTCATTTTAAAAAGGGATCCATAACTTTGCCAGGTTTTCATTTTGTTGGTGCTGTTTTGCGACCAGAACTGCGAGTTCCCGACACCGAATTCCACAGACAAAACCAAATTTTGCAATAAAGACAACAAAACCTTTATGACGAAACTAGGTTCGACATTTGAATATTTGTTGCATTTTCCAGATAAATTTTAACCAATAATCTTGACCAATGAAATTTTAACATCCTTTAGCCTTATTTCCACACTGCAACCCCAGTTACTGGAAACTTGGTTCAACCCTTCTGAGTAATACTTTACTTTATTCACTGAAAGACAGCCACACAAGAAACAAAAAAACAAATGGGCCCAACAACAAAATTGCTTATTTGTTGACATCTCTAAACAAACATGTTGATACAGTTTTCATCGCACAACAAGGAAGACCAGTTAGTTGTATGGTTCTTCCATGGATATGTTTTAGAATGAGAGTTTTTACTGTAGGGAAACTGGTGGCGGCAGTGGCACCAAATTCTAACCGAATGTCTGTGTTTGTTGGTTTTTTATGGTAGTTTCCACTGTTTGTCGTTCAGTATTTTTAATCCAACATCTCATGTACATATTGTTTGGTACAAATGTGTTTGCCATATAAATTATATATATCCGGAGAATGACAGATATTTCCCTTTGGATTTCCTTAATAGCTCAATCTTAACTGCTCCCTATTGAGCAACATTCATTCCATTTTGTTTCTTAAAGAACAACTCCACCATCATAATAACATCTTTTAGAAAGAATGGGCCTCATAAAAATATGTTGATATATCATAGTTGTCCCTTATGAATCAGTTACTGTATTCCGGATGCCTCCTGGAAACTGTAGCAATTTAGAAACCTGTACGAGCCTGTAATGGAAAAGGGGTTGGGCCATGCGTCAGAAGAGGCAGAACAGGGATTACATTCAGTCATTAGGCTGACAGTTGGCTGACAGTTTGGTACGGAAAACCAGGAGGGTAACAAGTAGAAACAGGGGGTAACGGACTTGTGCATGGATTCAGGTTCAGACTTATATATTTCAGATTGTCAAACTATACAGCTTAGGGTTTTGGGGGTGATTTACGTGTAATGTAGCTTTCATTTCAGGGATGGACTTGCCCTTTAAGGTATTTAGGGCAATTCCTGTTCAATGATTTACAGGAGAAGAAATTTAAGCTCTTTGCTGACGCTTGCTGATTACTGTCTGGATGTTTAACATTGGTGCCCTTAGATGTCTAAGAAAATAAAGATCTCAGGCACAAAGGGTCAGTCACCTCAGCCGGAAAAGAGTAATTTTCATGTCTAGCTTTACCACAACAGTATTTGCTTACATTTCTTTCCCAGACAGCTATATTATATTTCAGGCCAGGTGAAAACTGCTGCTGGGGTTGGGTTGAGCGGGTGTCTGATTAGTTTTTATCAATTTAAGTGACCCTGTGGTCTTCTTTAAACTTTCATTCCAGCATTATTATAAAACACATTTACTCTCAATATTGTGTTAACACTATGTTTCTAAATCAGTAACCCCACAGTCTGGATATTATACCAGGAGGGCAGAGTTTTTTGCTTGAGATTAAAAACAGGTTTATATGTGAAATGGAGGAAGCTTATTACGTTCTGCTATTAGTTTCACATAAATGTGTTTCGTGAAACAAAATTTCAGAATTCTAAATTTTTTTAAAAATGTACCATAAGGACATTGAAGGACTGAAAATTAATTGAACATGGGAAAACACAGCCCACGACACAGTAATTAAAACAAATATTACTTTTGTCATGGAGATAGGACAGAATTTGGAACCCGGCATACCCAATCTTTAATAGTTCGAACGAACCCGAACTTTAGAACTTTCCAATAAGTATCGGGTAAGTTAATGTACGATGCCTCCATAACCCTAGAATGGCGGCGTTTGGTAACCTCAAATTCCGGGCGCTAACCCTCTGTAACCACCCTCAAATGAGGGTTGATGTTTTAAGGAGTAGAGTTGTTCTTTAACAAGTTTATTATAAATAAATACACACTTCATATTAAGTATTATTTACTTCTTTTACATTCACATTGCTCACGACTTTGCATAAAGTTGGATGAATTTCTGAAACAAACAAGCAACCGGACAAAGGCTTGAAACCTTGAGCCATCCGCATTCTCTCAATCTACAGACTATCATTAAGGCATGAGATAGATGGCATGGCACTGTAAGTTAAACATTGAGCCTGTAATGGGCGAGATTTGTGATGTTTTGTCGATCTTAACCCGCTGGTCAAGTTCTCAGTGACAAATTGAAATGGTCATTTGGCCTGTGACAGTCAATAACGGTATACATTCATCAAATGAGCTAAAAGCATGTAACCTGCCTGCAGCGAAAAACACTAATATTTGATCTTGAAGGAAAGAAAAAAATATATATATAAATCATACAGCCCAAGGAACTGACACTGGGATTTTTAAAAGCGAAAAAAAAGTTCTTCCACTACAGAGCCATGGCGTTAACCGTAGAACAACTGATCTTTTTTGGCATTCGTTTAGCGTTGACTGACTTGACAAGGACTAGCTAAAAAGTAGTATGCGGGAAGGCCAAGGTTTCCTTAATAAATTCTTGATTTGTGGCTAATTGCTGCGAGCAATAATGTACAAAACTAAGATATCCAAGGCTCTCGAGCAGGACCGTGGTGTTTAAGTCACAACGTACGCAAGAAAACGGGATGTACAACATAAAACATGACAGCCTTGGGGTACATATCACATTTTTTGATTTGTTTGGCAGGTTAATCTACAGTCATTTTTTTATATATAAACAAAAAGTCATTTGATTTTCTCTGTAAGAACAGAGCCCATGCTGATGTTGCAATCCACAAACTTCCACAGCAGCAGGACCTGATAATTATTACTATAGTCAGTTCTTCTAAAGTAGTTCTCTAAAGTAGTTTCTTCTAACAGATTAAAGAATAAGGGTTTCTGAAACTCACAACCTGAGTAGGTGTAAGATCTCTATTAGCAACCACCAATAGGAAAATGTGTGGTAGTCTGGGACATCGTGGGCGATGCCTGTCCGAATCAGAAAACTCACTTGCCCTGGTTAGTTTGTGATTCGGAACAGGCATTTAAATTTCAATGAACAATCCCCCCCACGTATCCAGTAGGAAAAATTCAAAAAATCATATCGCATTGAAAGAAATGAATAAATGAAAATTTCCATTAGAAATTATAAGTTTGATCCAAAAATCAGAGTACATCAAAAATTAGAGATTAAATCAAAATTTCCATTTTGTTTGGTTCAATAGTTCTGTGAACCCCTGATGAGCAAACTCGCCAGTTTAGTTTCATTCTAGGGTTCACTGATGTAAAACTTTCCATCAATGCAATTTTTTCAGCTCACCAACATCTCATAGACGTGTGGTGCCCACGATGTCTGTTCCTGGACAAAAAATTCTAAATAAAGTGTTGTATGTAGTATAGAGGAACCAAAACTAGGCGTATCAACCCCAACAGGTATTGGCTATAAATTTCTCACAACGTGCATTTAGTGCGCACACACACAACATGTGTTATGACAGTATAGATCCCGTTCTCAAGTGTCACCCTTGAAGCATTATGGATATCTGTCCCACCCATAGGCCAGTGCCTGCATGCCTAGTTGGAAACTGGCCCTGGCACCAAGATATGCCACCAAATGAAGTGCAATTGCAGGAGGGTGACCTTAATAATTTGTTAATTATTAACTTAAAGTTTGGACGAATTCCAACTCTTTCCCGGAACTATGAAAGTAGTTCAGGTTTTTTCGAACTTGCAGACTTGTTTGTGATATATTGATTGAAAATTCGATAATTATCGAATTCCCAAATACGGTAACCCTCAAATGATCCTTCGATTTCGGTTAACCCTGAATGTAGCACTTGATTGTTGGTAACTCGCTCTATGATCAGTTGTTACCCTCATCATCAGTAAACTGCTCGAATTGTGGCTAATAACCCTTGAATGTAGCATGCGGAAACACTGACAAATTGCCCGATTTAGAGGAAAAGTAGTGTGCAAAGAAGTTTTTGGTGATGATGGACATGTTCCCCAGACCATTTCCCAGTGTCACAGAGCCGTTACAGGAAGTTACCAATTGCTATTTTATCTGTATTAAAATCGAACGTTTAAACATAGTTCATGTCTACCCATATTGTCGTTGCCTTATCGTTTGCCCATCTACACTATCCTTTAAATCTTCAATTCTTGTTTAATATACATAATTCCTCCCTTTTTTCTTATTAACTCTGTCATGTCTCAATAGGAGTACCTTCATATTTACTGCCATTCAGGTGAATCATTTAGCCATTTTCTTGCTATACCGATTACATCATCTTTCCTTAAAGCTATTATTCTAGTTCCCCAGTTTTTTTCCAGCCAGATTCTACGGCATTTGTAAACATTACATTTAGATTATCAATTAATTTACTAACTGACTTTACGTTATATGCTCCTTATCCTCTATGCTGCCCTGTCTCCTCCCTTGATTATCTTATTAACCCCCTGATCCCTAACCCCTCTATCTACTCCTGGTGTAATACAAAGTGTATCCTCCCCCCATACCTATTTAAAATTTCCTCCAAACCCCCTAGCCATCTTTTCCCCCCAAACAGTGGCACTATTATCATTGAGGTTTAGGTCTATCTTACTAAAGAGCTGTAGTCACAAAAAAATCAGCCCAGTTACTCTAAAGACCCAACCCTATCTCCTTACAACCTCCCCCTTATCCTGCATAATACTCCTAGAGCTACCGTTGCCTCCCAAGCATAGCACATGGCTGCGGTTGTATTTTGAGAGGTCCTTATTTTAACTTGGCCCCTTACTCTCAGAAATCACACTCCATCAGGGTAATTGGCACCAAACATGAACCAAGACCACCGATCACTCTCAGCCCACAAGCCCAATAATCTGATACAGGTCCACCACCTTGCAAACCTTAGCACCAGCCGGCAACAACACTATTGACATATAGGGTCTGACTGCAGATACCCTTCATCTAATAATTAATTACCTTTGCTAATAATGGAGTCATCTGACAACTACCACCTGCCTAGTCCCGACTAGCTCCAATGTCTCCCTCCCTTGAGTAGAGATGGCAGCCCTGGGTGCTCACAGTGAAGGCCCGCTACCATAAGTACTGACTTGTGAGCATTGTCCTCCACATCTTCACCTAAAACGTCAGGATCGACTAGCTAGTCAGAAAGTGCCCCTACCTCTGTCCCCCGCTATTTCCCTGGTGAGAAAAAATTGCTCTTCCAATGAGGGTTCTCTTTCATAATTTAATATAAGAGAAAGACATTAAATTAAGTTTAATATAATAAGTCCTTTTTCAATGAAATGGTATTAGGTGTTTTAATCTAATTGTACATTTGTACCTACCTCAAAAGTAATTATTTTGTGATAAGACTTTTTAAACCCTTGATCATCCCTTTAATGATTTAAAGAGCATGTTGTGTTTTAAACTAAGCCCACACCTCCCCCATCCGTTTCAACAAATTTACTGTATCCTCTCAGCATTGCAGCATTGCTTTACAACCTTGTCAAAAAAAACACGTGCCTCGTAAGAAGGACGATTCAGTATTCACCATTATGGACCTTTATAAACATGGCCTTTTGTTTTCTAACATCAATAAATAAACCTATTAAAGACAAGACAAACCACAAGAAAAACCCTAAAATAAAGTTTAATCTGTCTCCAACACCTAGTTTCGACCTGCAAAGTCAATATTGGACCTGTTCCTCCTTAGATATCCTGAAGAATGATTACTTCCTCTTCCTGGTGCGTAGCTATCAGGGTGCAGGGGATGCGACCGCCACAGGGGCCCTTGGGCCTAGAAGGGACCCCATGTTTTGTGCTAGGTTCCAAAAAACTACCAGTCTGTGTGCCAACTGTTTTAACCGTGGTCTGTGTACAAGCATTTTACCATTGTCTGTGTGCCAAGAATTTAACCAGTGCTGGCTGTGTGCAGTTGCCAGTTTCCCAACCAGTTTATCAGTGTCCGCATGCAAGCATTTAAACCAGTCTTTGTGGCAACTATTTTTGGAAATGATTATTTGGTTTGCGGTGCCGATTTTGTGTTGGCGGCGTTGTGGGGGCCCATGGCAGGGCCCCATAAGTCTTAGCTACGCCACTGTTTACCTCTTACTCCAGGGAAACTTCATGAGGCTCGGGGAAGTCTGGAGAAAAGAGAGACGGATCCATTAATTTTATTTATTTATTATTTTTAGCATTTGGTCAACAATTGAAGTTTTGTCCTTAATCATAATAATAATGATCAAGCTTTTCAACCCCTGATTTTTCCTCTCAGGCACCGGTGGTGTTTCTAGTGCTGTCGTTGTGGTGTTTCCGCTGAGAATAGAATAACGTGTATTGGAATGTCTATAATCACTTCAGGGCTGAAAGGACCTTCAATTGATTCTTGCAGCCTCTCGAAGCGATGAAGGGGTTAAACAACATTAATTTTTGAAGGGCACAATGCTTTCAACACGCATGAAATCCAGTGTTTAGGGGGGGGGGGGAGAAAGGCATTTAGAATCTTGAACTTCCCTTCAAGGCGCCAGGTGAGGCCTTCTCTCCTGTCCACTGTTGATTAAATGATCATGATATCTTAGCCCTTGCTCAATGTGTGGGAAGCAGATTTACCTCAAAGCTAATGAAGTGACACTCCAAGGATCGGCCTACAGCAAACTTCTGTAAGAGCACAAACCACTCAGAGCCTAAAGTCTTGCGATGCATTTTAATTGATGCTTGATATCTGATGGACAATCTTTAATTGTCTTTTTGCGCTGCTCAAACTCAGGAAGTAGACTCGGGGGGTAAAATGCGAATAAAGGACCTTGCTCCAAACTAATGGGGCACTGTTGCAGTTTCACAAAGTAAGATCCCTTTGCCTTTTCATTGTCTAACGCTGTTTTCCCATTTGAATTCGTTTGTTCAAATAAAATGATAGACTTTAAATCTGATTCTAAATAAAGTTTGCGTGATTGGGAACGGAATCCTTTTAAAAAAATTGAATTCACAAATCCAACCTTGGGGCTTGTTCTAAGGAAGGAGGACCCATCGGTTACCTCACCCTGGATACAAAGGGGGGTCAATTTAATGCAATTAATTACCTTTAATAAGCTTATAGTTTCAACTGCCTATTGCTATTGAGGAACAATGTATTAAGTTTCATGGGCTGGTGCAAATAAGGATTTTGGTGGAGAAGATGTGACCATCCAATTTTGTAGCCAAGAGTATCGGTATTTTTAAAGTGAAATGAAGAGGCTTATTATATGCACAAAAGTTACCTTGAAACGTTTCGGGTGGCACACCCTCACAGTGCTACAGGTGGTGGAAATAATTCCTATCCTCTGCTCTTCTTAGGTTTGAAGTCACCTGAGCTTTTTAAAAAGCCAAACTGCAACTTAGTAAAGCAAGAGATGCATAAAGGCTTTTATCTATATATATATATATATATATTATATATATAGGATGCCAACATTTAACCTATTTATTGTGGCTTCGGGGAGCAGTAGTTTTATGCTAAATATTCCTTTACCTACTTAAACCAACAGCCTGGACCCATCATGTTGCGACTGATGTTATGCACTAATATGGATAGCTGTTTAGCCGTTGTGGTGAATGCTAACCAGCAAACCATAGAAAAGCCCAATCAATCCATCGATGTTCGAGTTAAACGTTAACTCTTCTGAGCATGTACTAGCTCAAACTAGAGATGGGCGAACTTTCGAAAGTTCTGTCCGTTTTCGAACTTTCGAACTATTAGAAAGTTCGAAAGTTCGAAAACTGACCCATTAAAGTAAATGGGAGTCAAATAGTTCGAAAAGTTCTAAAGAAATACATTAAAATATTATGGTAACTTAATGTAAATGGCTGTGGGACCTGGGAAATGGTCGGGGAACAATATCCAGGACATTCGAAAAATCTATTACTTTCACTCGCGCTAATTCGAGCTTGTTCGCGCTAGGTACCATGTACATTTTAACTCGCAGATTCGATGCTCGCGTATAGGCTTTAATGGACACTTTACTCGCGGATTCGATGTTCACGCCTAGGTACCATGGACATTTTACTTGCGGATCGATGCTCGCGTATAGGCTTTAATGGACACTTTACTCGCAGATTCGATGTTCACGCCTAGGTACCATGGACATTTAATCGCGGATTGGATGTCGCGGTATAGGGTTTAATGGACACTTTACTCAAGGATTCGATGTTCGGCCTAGAATAGATCCATGGACATTTTACTCGCGGATTGGATGCTCGCGTATAGGTTTTAATGGACACTTTACTCGCAGATTCGATGTTCACGCCTAGGTACCCTGGACATTTTACTCGCGGATTGGATGCTCGCGTATAGGTTTTATGGACACTTTACTCACGGATTCGATGTTCGCGCCTAGATACATGGGCATTTTACTCGCGGATTGGATGCTCGCGTATAGGTTTTAATAGGACCACTTACTCATAGATTCGATGTCACGCCTAGGTACCATGGACATTTTACTCGCGGATTCGATGCTCGTGTGATAGGCTTTAATGACACTTTACGCGGATTCGATGTTCCGCTAGATACCATGGACATTTTACTTGCGGATTGGATGCTCGCGTATAGGCTTTAATGGGCCACTTACTCATAGATTCGATGTTTCGCGCCTAGTACTATGGAATTTTACGCGCGATACGATGTCTCGCGTATAGGCTTTAATGGACACTTTACTCATAGATTCGATGTTCACGCCTAGTACCATGGACATTTTACTCGCGGGTTCGATGCTCGTGTATAGGCTTTAATGAACACTTACTCGCGGATTCGATGTTCACGCCTAGATACCATGGACATTTTACTCGCGGATTCGATTTCACGCCTAGATACCATGGACATTTTTACTCGCGGATTCGATGCTCGCGTATAGGTTTTAATGGAACTTTACTCATAGATTCGATTTCGTGCCTAGATACCATGACATTTACTCGCGGATTCGATGCTCGCGTATAGGTTTATGGACAACTTTCTCATAGATTCGATGTTTCGCGCCTAGATACCATGGACATTTTACCGCGGATTCGATGCTCGTGTATAGGCTTTAATGGACACTTTACTCATAGATTCGGTGTTCGGTTAGATACCATGGACATTTACCGCGGATTCGATGCTCGCATATATGATTTAATGGACATTTACTATAGATTCGATGTTCGCGCCTAGATACCATGGACATTTTACTGCGGATTCGATGCTCGCGTATAGGTTTTAATGGGACACTTTTACTCTAGATTCGATGTTCGCACCAGATAACCATGGACATTTTACTTGCGGATTCGATGCTCGCGTATAGGCTTAATGGACACTTTACTCATAGATTCGATGTTCGTGCCTAGATACTATGGACATTGTACTCACGGATTCGATGCTCGCGTATAGGCTAATGGACACTTTACTCATAGATTCGATGTTCGCGCCTAGATACCATGGACATTACTCGCGGATTCGATGCCGCAATAGGCTAATGGACACTTTTCTCATAGATTCAATGTTCGTGCCTAGATACCATGGACATTTTTACCGCGGATTCGATGGGTTTATAGGCTTAATGGACACTTACTCATAGATTCGATGTCGTGCCTAGATACCATAGACATTTTACTCGCGGATTCGATGCTCGCGTATAGGCTTTAATGGCACTTACTCATAGATTCAATGTTGCGCCTAGATACCATGGACATTTACTTGCGGATTCGATGCTCGCGTATAGGTTTTAAGGACACTTTACTCATAGATTCGATGTCGCGCCTAGATACCATGGGACATTTTACTCGCGGATTCGATGCTCGCGTATAGGTTTTAATGGACACTTTACTCATAGATTCGATGTTCGTGCCCTAGATACCAGGATCATTTTACTCGCGGATTCGATGCTCGCGTATAGGTTTTAATGGACACTTTAACTCATAGATTCGATGTTCGCGCCTAGATACCATGGAAATTTTACTCGCGGATTCGATGCTCGTGTAAGGCTTTAATGGACACTTTACTCATAGATTCGGTTTCGTGTCTAGATACCATGGACATTTTACTCGCGGATTAGATGCTCGCATATATGCTTTAATGGACCTTTACTCATAGATTCGATGTTCGCGCCTAGATACCATGGACATTTTACTTGCGGATTCGATGCTCGCGTATAGGTTTTAATGGGACACTTTACTCATAGATTCGATGTTCGCCACCTAGATCCATGGACATTTACTGCGGATTCGATGCTCGCGTATAGGCTTTAATGGACACTTTAACTCATAGATCGATGTTCGTGCCTAGAGACTATGGACATTGTACTCACGGATTCGATGCTCGCGTATATAGGCTTAATGGACACTTTACTCATAGATTCGATGTTCGCGCCTAGATACCATGGACATTTTACTCGCGGAATCGATGCTCGCGTATAGCTTAATGGACACTTATCCATAGATTCAATGTTCGTGCCTAGATACCATGGACATTTTACTCGCGGATTCGATGCTCGCTTATAGGCTAATGGACACTTTCTCTAAGATTCGATGTTCGTGCCTAGATACCATAGACATTTTACTCGCGGATTCGATGTCGCGTATAGGCTTTAATGGACACTTTACTCATAGATTCAATGTTCGCGCCTAGATACCATGACATTTTACTTGCGGATTCGATGCTCGCGTTTGGTTTTAATGGACACTTTACTCATAGATTCGATGTTCGCGCCTAGATACCATGGACATTTACTCGCGGATTCGATGCTCGCGTCTAGGCTTTAATGGACACTTTACTCATAGATTCGATGTTGCGCCTAAGATACCATGGACATTTTACTCGCGGATTCAATGCTCGGTATAGGCTTTAGGACACTTTACTCATGAATTCGGTGTTCGTGTCTAGATACCATGGAACATTTTACTTGCGGATTCGATGCTTGCGTATAGGTTTTAATGGACACTTACTCATAGATTCGATGTTCGCACCTAGATACCATGGACATTTTACTTGCGGATTCGATGCTCGCGTATAGGCTTTAATGGACACTTACTCATAGATTCGATGTTCGTGCCTAGATACTATGGACATTGTACTCACGATTTGATGCTCGCGTATAGGCTTAATGGACACTTTACTCTAGATTCGATGTTCGCGCCTAGATACATGGACATTTTACTCGCATTCGATGCCGCATATAGGCTTAAGAGTATGTCCACCCTAAAATGGAAATTTTGATATAAGGTCCCCCCTGGGCTCCCAGCCCAACCGCTATATTTTTTTTTAAAAAGCCCCCCAAACTCTACTTACCTCCCTCTTTCCTCCGCCGCGCTCCTGGCCCTCTGCTTGCAAGGAAATGCAAGCAGAGGGGCCGGACCGGCAGCCCGTCGTGATGGCTGAGCGGCAGCCAATCACGGCGCGGCTGCCGCAGCTCACTTCGCCGGAGAAAGAGGAGAGGTAAGTAAGATTTGGGGAGCTTTCTAAAAATAAAAATACCGGTTGGGGCTGGGGGACATGGGGAGCAGGATATTAAATGGGGTTTAGCTAGGGGAGGGGATAGCAGAACGGGGAGGAGAGGGAGGGGAGGGGGGGGAGAAGGGCTGCAGTACGCATGGCAAAAATCTACCTGAGGCCAGCTAGCAGGCAGTGTCCTATATGGACTGCTAGCCTCCTGGTGTGGCAGTTTTTGGGACTTTGGGGGGGGACTACATGAGAACCCTATGGAGCTGGGATGTGAGGTAAGGATTACACTACACTACATGAGGGGCCAGTAGTTGGGGGATTATAGTTTTGGGGGTGGACATGCCCTTTAATGGACACTTTACTCATAGATTCAATGTTCGTGCCTAGATACCATGGACATTTTACTCGCGGATTTGATTGCCGCGTATAGGCTTAATGGAACTTTACTCATAGATTCGATGTTCGTGCCTAGATACCATAGACATTTACTCGCGGATTCGATGCTCGGTATAGGCTTTAATGGACACTTTACTCATAGATTCAATGTTCGCGCCTAGTACCATGGACATTTACTTGCGGATTCGATGCTCGCGTATAGGTTTTAATGGACACTTTACTCATAGAATTCGATGTTCGTGCTAGATACCATGGACATTTACTCGCGGATTCGATGTCGCGTATAGGCTTTAATGGACACTTTACGCATAGATTCGATGTTCGGCCTAGATACCATGGACATTTTACTCGCGGAATCGATGCTCGCGTATAGGTTTTAAGGACAACTTTAATGATAGATTCGATGTTCGCGCCTAGATACCATGGAACATTTACTCGCGGAATCGATGATCCCGTATAGGCTTTAATGGACACTTTACTCATAGTTCGATGTTCGCACCTAGATACCATGGACATTTACTTGCGGATTCGATGCTCGAGTAGGCTTTAATGGACACTTTACTCATAGATTCGATGTTTGTGCCTAGATACTATGGACATTGTAACTCACGGATTCGATGCTCGCATATGGCTAATGGACACTTACTCATAGATTCGATGTTCGCGCCTAGATAACCATGGACCATTTTACTCGCGGATTCGATGCTCGCGTATAGGCTTAATGGACACTTTACTCATAGATTCAATGTTCGCGCCTAGATACATGGACATTTTACTTGCGGATTCGATGCTCGCGTATAGGTTTTAATGGACACTTTACTCATAGATTCGATGTTCGCGCCTAGATACCATGGACATTTTACTTGCGGATTCGATGCTCGCGTATAGGCTTTAATGGACACTTTACTCATAGATTCGATGTTCGCGCCTAGATACCATGGACATTTTACTCGCGGAATCGATGCTCGCGTATAGGTTTTAATGGACACTTTACTGATAGATTCGATGTTCGCGCCTAGATACCATGGACATTTTACTCGCGGAATCGATGATCCCGTATAGGCTTTAATGGACACTTTACTCATAGATTCGATGTTCGCGCCTAGATACCATGGACATTTTACTCGCGGAATCGATGCTCGCGTATAGGCTTTAATGGACACTTTACTCATAGATTCGATGTTCGTGCCTAGATAACAGGACATTTTACTCGCGGAATCATGCTCGCGTATAGGCTTTAATGGACACTTACTCATAGATTCGATGTTCGTGCCTAGATACCATGCACATTTTACTCGCGGAATCGATGATCGCGTATAGGCTTTAATGGACACTTTACTCATAGATCGATGTTCGCGCCTAGATACCATGGACATTTTACTCGCGGAATCGATGTTCACGTATAGGCTTTAATGGACACTTTACTCATAGATTCGATGTTCGCGCCTAGATAACCATGGACATTTACTCGCGGATTCAATGCTCGCGTATAGGCTTTAATGGACACTTTACTCATAGATTCGGATGTCGCGCGCTAAGATACCATGGACATTTTACTCGCGGATTCGATGCTTGCGTATAGGCTTTAATGGACACTTTACTCATAGATTCGATGTTCGCGCCTAGATACCATGGACAGATTACTGCGGATTCGATGCTCGTGTATAGGTTTAATGGACACTTTACTCATAGATTCGATGTTTGTGCCTAGATACCATGGAATTTTACTCGCGGATTCCATGCTCGTGTATAGGTTTTAATGGACACTTTACTCATAGATTCGATGTTCGCGCTAGATACCATGGACATTTTACTCGCGGGATTCGATGCTCGTGTTATAGGTTTTATGGACACCTTTATCACTAGATTCGATGTTTGTGGCCTAGATACCATGGAAATTTACTCGTGGATTCGATGCTCGCGTATAGGTTTTAATGGACCTTACTCGCGGATTCGATGTTCGAACGGTCGAACAGTCGATATATCGAAAGTCCGAAAATATCGAAAATCCGTGTCCCGGATAGTTCGAGAAGTCGAATTCATTTGAATTCGAATAGTTCGGTCAAACTCGGGTTCGAGTTCTAGTCCATCTCTACTCATAACTACTACAGAAGTTTGGAGACGGAGAGGGGGTGGATTGTCTATTAATCATGCCCATTAACCCTGATTAAACACCCAAGCACAGGTAAGATTCCCAGTAGGATAATGGAATTAGCACAAAGGCAGAGGAATATGGAATCATCTCCGTCCTTAGACATTCTCGGAAAGCTACACTTCTCCATATTAAATGAAAAACATAACATTTCATAAAGAATACTTCCTACTGAGAATGATTTTTACAGATCTCTGGAACAAAACTGTCATTGCAATGTTCTTCCCGATCTACTGAGAATTCAACTAAAAAAACCCCAATAATACCATAATGTAACATGCTAACCATTTCTGGTACTTAATATGTACAATTAAATGCTACCGCAAGCTTTATTTAAAATACAATTTGTAAGGCTGCTTGGACTAGGTGGTATAATTACAGAAAAGCTTCATTGTAAATATAGAAAGTTCTAAAAGAATGTGATGTGTTGGATTATTTCATTGGTAAAAGCTTTTAGGACAAATTAACTATGAACCCAAGTAGATAGTTTAAAAGGTCGTCTTGGTTTTTTTTTGTTTTTTTTTTATTTCTGGTTCAAAACTGTGAATCTTTTCTGATTTAGAACACTATTGTTTTGCGACATTCAGAGACACTATAGAGACATGTAACAACAGTCTGTTACGCCAAATAGCATAGATCACCATGGTAATTATACACAAAACAGAAAATGTAAATGCAACCCTTCTCAAGGGACCAGGGATGTTCGGTTTGCAGAAGGGCTTGAAGCAAGTAACCTCTCTGCTCCCCCCTCCCATGAGCATGTGGTGCTGCAAGCAGGAGCATGCCGAATGAAGTAGGAGCATGCCCACGTGGATTGTCTGTCCAATGCTCGATGAACAAGCTGCTGAGAACTCGATGAGGGTGTCAATCACTTGTGTGTGACCACTCAAATAGGCGAAATTCATTGATCTAGTGGCTTGGGCCACCAATGATGACGAACGAGCACTCACAAACATCTCCATTCTACTGGTCAAACAGTCCAATCACCTTTTATATAATTTGCTACCAAAAGAGAAGGACACATTTTAATAATAAATACACATTTTTGTCTTTTTTAGAGATGGACATTGGCCTTATTCATAGTAAGTCTATGTAATTTAGAAGACTTTTTACCACAAAGGTGCCTTCGTATATCTGCTTGTTCTATATATGAGATAACTTAGAGATGGTTTTAGAAGTGGTTAATTTTGCAGAGGCTACAACGCAAAAAAGTGGCCCAACTTTTGGATGGACCATGTTTATGCTCCATCTTGGTGTAACATTTTATTATTTTCACCAATAGGACAACATACATAAATTGCACATATAAAAGATCAACATTTGAACCAATCATACTGCAATGTTGTGTAAATTAAATACCAATGCAATCAAACTTTTAAAAAAATGTCTACAATAAAATATTTTGTAAAAAAAATTAAAACCTAATTCATAAATAAAACTATACATTTTTTTTACATAAAACACGTGCAGAATTTTTTCTTTTTTTTCCGTAAATCGCCGGATTTACATTTTCCTTTAAAGTTAAAATTTCTGTTCAATAGATGTTTTCTTCTTATTTCAATAAGTTTTAGACAAAACAACCAAAAAGTGTTTTATTTTGTTTAGACGGGGCGCCATTTTAATGGCAATTGGAGTAATTATATGGTTAATTAATATTAAACAAAGTTTTTAATTGCAACTGAAAATCTTGCAATTAAACGAGGAAGGGCTTTGTAATCAGACACAGATGCAAAGTAACTCGCACATGTCTTGTTGCCGATGCCAAACCAACAATTCTTTTTTTTTTGGAAATTCTGGTTCGTTTACAGCTGATAAATGGAAACAAAGAGTTAAAACATTTATTGTACAGTAAGCCTAATGTGCTTGCACCTGTGTTTTGCCTTGTAAACTTTAAAATGTAGCCTGAAGTGTAATGGCGACAGGTTTCTTTAAGACACTAAAAAAAAGTTAATTTTTGATGCCAAAGTCCTGAATGGATTTGGACTACCCATTGTTTTTATACGGGCACCAGATGGCAGAGGCCATTTGTGTGTTTGGACGATCTGTCTAAATTTGCCTGCTCTTTCGCTTATCGCTGAACCAACTATTCTCTCTGCTTTCATGACAAAGATGAAATAAATGGTTGGCTTGAGAAACTATCGCCTGCAAAAGTGAATTTAGAGGAAGAGTTTTTTAAAGACTCAACTTGCTTTTTCTAACTCTATTGATATTTCAGTACTTGAGCATTTAAATAAATGGGCGTTTATGGTACAAAAAAACAAATTTCCTTTATTATTTATTATTATTTAAATGGAGTGCAGTTAAATGGTCACATTTGATGGTTGCTTCAAATTACTAGCACTGAAATAATTTCCCCCCCTTTTTTATTTCACTGTGTCCTTGCAGTAGATAGAATGATTGCCATAAACCAATATATGGCCCTGTAATTGTTTTATGGCCATAAGTAACTCTCTTTTATTGAAATATTTGCATATGGCACAGTTCAGGTGGAGCTGGTTATTGCAATAAAGGATTTCCACCACCAACAAATTGTACTGATTGGATTCTTCTTTCTTCTTGCATATTTCCCAACTGGATAGCAATCTAAATTAGCGTAAAACCTACGATATATTATCGGGTTGCACGGGTTTTTCATTTAAGGTAGGTACGCACTGCAGCAATTATATAGATGACGGACAATATAAAGTATATATAAGTATAGGGAGAACATTTGTGCCATCGAATCTCCGTACCTTAGTATAGGGGGGACTGGGAACAAGGGAAATTTTCAGATTGTAACAGTCGCTTCTGATGCTGAACATTTGTCGGCACGGAAACCATCGCTCTCCCTGTACCACGTCTTATCGATAAAGGGCCAATTCCATCGGTACAGAATGTGTGTACCCAACTTAATCTTGTGGTGGCAGCGCCATATCCAACATTTTTGGGTAGCACTGCCTATTCAATACAGGCTGAGTTTTGCTCTACCCTGTGAGTCTTAACGCCTGATGAATGGTCAGGTAAGTAATACTGGCAGAGTTATCGCCCCTCTGGTGTTGAATGCAATTTACTACACCAGTTGGTAGATTTTTTTTTGAAGGGAACCTGAATCACAGGCAGCCATTTACACAATGTAACCCCTCACATACACATCATTGTGGTCATTACACAAAGAATAAATCACTGTAACAAGTAATTCTGTGTACCACAGTAGGTCGATGCTTTCTAGCACCTCTAAAAAACTAAAGACGTGGCACGATGGGCTAGGGTGAAGGGGGGGGGACGCAGTAAAGACGTGTTTGGTAAAATTAGTGTTATATCAGATTTGCCTGGTAGTTTTACATCAGTTTTATTGGGCCTGACCACTTCCAAATGTTTTTGAAAATAACACAGTAAGTTTTAGGTTAAGTGTTGTGCAAAGACCCCAAAAGCAGCCGTCACAAAGCGGTATTCAAAACATGGTATGAATCCCCTAGAGTTACCTCTCTGGGTAAATCTGTACATTAACAGGGAGATTCAATAAAAGTTTATCGTTAAAAATGGTGCTAATTTTGCCCCAACCAATCAGATCTTATTAACATTTGAAAGGTAACATCTGATTGGTTGGGGCAAAATTAGCAGGATAAGAACTTATATTGAATAACCCTGGGTGTTTGTACAAACATAACACTACATACATAGTCACAATAATATTTACTTTTTTGTTCATGTGTGCACACGCGATTGTGATTGAGTGTGGCAATCTGTTGGTGCATTGCACTGGTGCAGCAGGCCGTACTGTTTGGCTGCACTCTGATTTGTTGATATTTGTTATTTGAAGACTTGTACCTTAATCAAAATGTAGAGATAACACGGGAAGCTAAAGTATATCTACAGAAGGAATGTGGCCGGAAGGCTGACTAGTGAAATGGCTGGCAGGCTGGCTAATGGGATTCACACTTGAGCACAGTAATATAGCACTTTCACAATTTTTATAGTCAAGGGCCTGGCACAAAAATAAAACCTGCTGACAGGTGCAGGGTAATTTGGGGGCCTATTTATTAAGAGATTCTGAAATGTACCCGTCATGTTATTTGGAACATTGCTCAGACCACCTCACATAATACTGTCTGTTGGTATACAACCTATTTAATATAACCTTTATTTCTTATACAAGATTGAATCCATTTACACCAGTCCCTGCACCAAAGTGCTTATAATCTCTCATGATGAGATAACATGTATCAGTATGGATACTAAGGCTGGGTACACGCGGACCATCATTTGTCCTGGTGACCATTCGTCACTAGCCGGCGGTCAGCTGGGATAAATCATTATCTGGTGAGACAAAAGTACACATGATTTTCCATATACCCGTCCGTTCGGGAAGAGCAGGACCCATATCAGTCACGCCCGTTGCCACCAACACCATACAATATTTTGGCTGACTGACAATAAAGTAATATCAGGCGGTCACCCAAAAAATAATATTGTGTGTTACCCAGCCTAAAGGTCGCTAACTGGCCAAACAGTGATAAACTTAATGCTACACGATCTATTAACAGGTTAGCACGGTTAAACACAGATTTTGCTTGCGATATTTTTTACAAACCTCTTTGGAAATAGCATGGCGCTTAGTTAGTTAGGTAGCGCAAAACGTAACAAATATACAGGGTTATTCAATAAAAGTCTTTATCCTTTAAAATGGTGCTAATTTTGCCCCAACCAATCAGATGTTAGCTTTCAAATTTTAAAAAAGATCTGATTGGTTGGGGCAAATTAGCACCATTTTAAAGGATAAGAACTTTATTGATTCTCCCTGATAGAATGGCATTTCTCACTGACTGCGATCCTGCTATGCACATATCTCACAAATGGATGTACTGCATTGTGGATTTCTGAGGAAGGAAGAAGCGTCACGTTGCACTATAGATCACCCTGTACATATTATAATTACAGGAGTGTGTGTAAACATAAAGCTCAGCTGCAGTAATTGCTACCTTGGGGTGTATGATACACGTTACATGGTCCATCAGGCGGAAGGCGGAATCTTACCTTAGTGAAATAAATAATGATAAGATTAAGACAAATGTCGCAACAAAATAATAAAGAAAGAAAAGATAAAGGAGAAGGTTGGCCCAATGTTTAGCTCCTGGTCTCCCTGCATTTTCCAAGAGGTCGCTACCCTCTTCACACTGTGGAATCTTGCACATGTGCAGGTGGCTGGGGTACAGCAGTCAGCCAGTGGCATGACATCAGCTGCTGCTACCCGGAAGAATGCGAAGTGAAAGAATCTTGGAGCAGAGGTAAGTGTTACAAGAGATATAAAATTTTAGGGTTTGTCTGGTTATAAAATATATATTGCCTACGGCCCATAGCCACTAAGAGCAGAAACATCATTTTCTCCTAAGCTGCAACGAGACTTGGGTCCCATCTGAGCTTTGGGCAGGCTGAGACCCTCACTTAGTCATTAAGCTTCTGTTTATGTATTACTTTCTATTTACATATTTTATTTCTTACCACTTATCCTCTTGAGTGCATTTCATACATTGTAAGAGTGTATAGCAAAGCATGTGCAAGGTCCCTTTAAAAAGGAAAACATGCATACATATGCACAAATGATATATTTCTTTACATTTTTACTACAAACCGACAAAATACTACTAACTTTTCTTTTATTGGCATCAGTCTAGAAAAGATCATTTTATACAATTATAGTTGTGCAGTTTCAAAGGTAAATCACTCCCTAGCTAGTTAGAAATCTGAGAGATGTAAGAATAACCTGAAATGCTGCCTGATGCCTTATTACCCCTCTTTTTCTGCATCCTGGTTCTTCCAGATAGCAGCTGTCACTCATAGATGTAACAGATAACATTCCAGCCAATGACTGAATGCTATTCCTCTAGCTGCCTCCCCGAGCATGTAAAAGCTTGTCTAAAGATAAGAGTATCGACCATGTGGCAATAGTTTAAGGTCCCTAATGTGTATTGCACTAGGAAATATCAACATAGCATGAGATTTTGTTTCCATCAAATAAAACCTTCAAGATTCCTTTATTTAACCATTAAAAAAAACCATGAAAATTAAACTATTCCTTTAATGCATCGATTGAAGAACGGGAGGTTAAAGAACTCTGCCTTACCTTCTGTTCTTCAATCAAATTTTGCGAGTAGTCAGGTATGAGGTGAATAAATTTACTTTTCTCGCAATCCACCACTGGCTGCAGTGACGTGGCCCGACCACTTCCTGCCAGGGGCATAACTCCAGGGAGCAGGGAGCCCCAGGAGCCAAGGGGGCCCAATCTTCTTATTTTTCCTTATTTTTAGCCTCCTCCCAGAAAACCACTGTGGGAAAAAGCACAGATAGGGGCACCATCATAGGGGGGGGGGGGCAGTGATTCTAGTTAGGCCACTGCTTACGCTTCAACTTAATTTTCCTTTAAAAGACTAGGACCTTGATCATGAAGTGAGACTGTTTAGTATATATATGTATATGTGTATTTAAGGTAAAAGTGCACTCCAATTTACTAAATTTGGATATCTACTTCTTGAGTAGCACTAGGGCAAGTAAAGACTGAGGAGTGAGTTCCCAAACCCACCATTACTCCAAAGGACTTTTCTATATTTTTACTCAAATAGTGATATAGCATTATGGATATATTGTTGAAAAGTGCATAGTTTTTCTTACCTGGCTGTCTATTGGAATCGTACTGCACGGGCAAGTTTACCTGTTGAGTGTGAGTTCCTTCATTGTTTCCCTACTTCAAAGGGAACATAGATACTGAGCAATAATACAATGTAGACTTGCACTCCACCGTGAAATGGTGGGTATATTATTAACCAAACATCAACAGTGACAACATTTCAAGGGTACAACCCCCTTCATCGCTGGGTGTTGACCCTCGAAATGTCACTGTTGATGTTTGGCTTATAAACCCACCATTTCACGTTGGAGTGCAAGTCTACATTGTATTATGCTCAGTATCTATGTTCCCTTTGAAGTAGGGAAACCAGATGCCTGCACCCACAGGGGGAGCGTGCATATAAACTTTGCTGTTTACTTGGATTGAGTGCCTACTTGACCTATATATATATATATATATATATATAACTGCAAAAGGGAAAACTGAAAAACATTCCCTCGTTTTGTATTTCCTTTAATAATATGTATGAGGAAGGCTCTTTCCTTGACAAGTTTAAAATGGAGACCAAAGTCAAAATGGAGATATCTCTGACTAGTGAGAGATCAATGCTCAATCTTTGTCAGCAGAATAATGTAGAGCTGAGATACATTTAAAATTCCATCTAAACCTTGGATGGACAGATGATGTGGTAAATAGGAGACATTTTATGGCATTTGTGGATTACCAGAAATGTAATTTGGCTATTTTCCAATCGAACTGAACTATAAGCCCAAGGTCCCCAGACTACCCTTAACTGTCTTTTGACGCCTGGGATGCCATGGGTTAAGTACAGTCAGGTCTAGGTGCGCATGATGGAGATCCCTGTTGCAGGCGCTGCTGTGTGCTAAAGCGTGGAATATGGGGGAATTAATTAATGAAGATACTCCATGTTAAAGAGCATTAAATCCAGGATTTGGTTGGGATTGGCTGAATTCCAAGAGTTTTTGAAAGGTTTGTATTCACCCAAATCCTTAACATTTGGCAAAATAAACCATGGTTCTTATGGGTGATAATGTGTTTGTCAAACTGAACTTAACAATTTGCTGCATATAGAAGGTGCACGTTGGTTGGTGAAGGCTGGGAAAATAGGAGTTTGAAGTAGAGGGAGCAACCCCCACGACCCAGGTAGTTCACAGACCCTCATACGGGTCCCATGTCCTGTCTGGTTTTGGGGCCCCCATTTAAAGTTCTGCTGGGGAGTACAAATCCCTTGTTAACTAGATGTGTCCCTTTAAAATACACACGTAAGTGCAAGACGCCCCTATACTGGGAGTAGGATTTGAATTCGCTATTGTTCCAGGGATTTGTTATTTCAATCAAAAACACTTATCATGAATAAAGCTGTTCAAAAGCGGAGACTTCCGTTCTGAAAGGGGTTTCGAAAACCCCAAAACAGACCAATAAAAGTCAATGGGGGTTCCATGGAAAGTTATAAATAGCAATACAAATTCATGTATTCGATATTTATCGAAATCGAGAATTTCCAAATATTTCATTTAGAAAATTTGAGAATTCTGGAATATTCGATTTAAAAAATTCAATAATTCAATAAATCTGTGAAAGTTCCACGATTCTTGAAAAAAAATTGGAAACCGTCAGTTCCCGAGTCAGAACCGAATGATAATCCAATGGCATTATTCAATATCATACACGGCTATAACTTGCAAAATGCCAATAATGTCTGTAGGAGCTGGTAGCCAAAGCTCCCAAAATGTTTCTGGTACCATTAAAAGAAATATATATGTACAAACACACGGCATTAGAGAGTTTACCCTTCATCCTAGTAGATCTGTTTAATGCACAAAAACATGTAAAACATTTGTAAACATGACATCTAGTGTTAAAGATTCACCCGAAAAGTGAACGATTCCTTAATGTATTGATTAAAGCCGGGAGGTTAAGGAGCTATGTCTTACCTTTGGCCCTGGATGCTGAGATATTGATTAAAGCCTGGGAGGTTAAGGAGCTATGTCTTACCTTCGGCCCTGCATCCTGAGATATTGATTGAAGAATGGGAGGTTAAGGAGCTATGTCTTACCTTCGGCCCTGGTCCTGAGATATTGATTGAAGAATTGGAGGTTAAGGAGCTATGTCTACCTTCGGCCCTGCATCCTGAGATATTGATTGAAGAATGGGAGGTTAAGGAGCTATGTCTTACCTTCGGCCCTGCATCCTGAGATTTGATTGAAGAATGGGAGGTAAGGAGCTATGTCTTACCTTCAGCCCTGGTCCTGAGATATTGATTGAAGAATTGGAGGTTAAGGACGTATGTCTTACCTTCGGCCCTGCATCTGAGATATTGATTGAAGAATGGGAGGTTAAGGAGCTATGTCTTACCTTCAGCCCTGGTCCTGAGATATTGATTGAAGAATTGGAGGTTAAGGAGCTATGTCTTACCTTCAGCCCTGCATCCTGAGATATTGATTGAAGAATGGTGAGTTAAGGAGCTATGTCTTACCTTCAGCCCTGCATCCTGAGTTATGGTTGAAGAATGGGAGGTTAAGGAGCTATGTCTTACCTTCGGCCCTGATCCTGAGATATTGATTGAAGAATGGGAGGTTAAGGAGCTATGTCTTACCTTCGGCCCAGGATCCTGAGTTATTGATTGAAGAATGGGAGGTTAAGGAGCTATGTCTTACCTTCGGCCCAGGATCCTGAGATATTGATTGAAGAACGGGAGGTTAAGGAGCTATGTCTTACCTTTGGCCCTGGATGCTGAGATATTGATTGAAGAATGGGAGGTTAAGGAGCTATGTCTTACCTTCCGCCCTGGATCCTGAGATATTGATTGAAGCGCTGGAGGTTAAGGAGCTATGTCTTACCTTCCGCCCTGGATCCTGAGATATTGATTGAAGCGCGGGAGGTTAAGGAGCTATGTCTTACCTTCGGCCCTGGATCCTGAGTTATTGATTGAAGAATGGGAGGTTAAGGAGCTATGTCTTACCTCGGCCCTGGATCCTGAGTTATGATTGAAGAATGGAGGTTAAGGAGCTATGTCTTACCTTCGGCCCTGGTCTGAGATATTGATTGAAGAATGGGAGGTTAAGGAGCTATGTCTTACCTTCGGCCCAGGATCCTGAGATATTGATTGAGAAACGGGAGGTTAAGGAGCTATGTCTTACCTTTGGCCCAGGATCCTGAGATATTGATTGAAGAATGGGAGGTTAAGGAGCTATGTCTTACCTCCGCCCTGGATCCTGAGATATTGATTGAAGCGCTGGAGGTTAATTTTTTTATTTAAGGAGCATGTTTATTGTGATTGAATAATATGAGGTTAAGGAGCTATGTCTTACCTTCCGCCCTGGATCCTGATATATTGATTGAAGGGGAGGTTAAGGAGCTAGTCTTACCTTCGGCCCGGATCCTGAGTTATTGATTGAAGAATGGGAGGTTAAGGAGCTATGTCTTACCTTCCGCCCTGGTCCTGAGATATTGATTGAAGAATGGGAGGTTAAGGAGCTATGTCTTACCTTCGGCCCAGGATCCTGAGTTATTGATGAAGATGGGAGGTTAAGAGCTATGTCTTACCTTCGGCCTGGATCCTGAGTATTGATAGAGAATGGGAGGTTAGGAGCTAGTCTTACCTTCGGCCCAGGATCCTGAGTTATTGATTGAAGAATAGGGAGGTTAAGGAGCTATGTCTTACCTTCGGCCCAGGATCCTGAGTATTGATTGAAGAATGGAGGTTAAGGAGCTATGTCTTACCTTCGGACCAGGATCCTGAGATTGATTGAAGAATGGGAGGTAAGGAGCTAGTCTTACCTTCGGCCCAGGATCCTGAGTTATTGATTGAAGAATGGGAGGTTAAGGAGCTATGTCTTACCTTCGGCCCGGATCCTGAGTTATTGATTGAAGAATGGGAGGTTAAGGAGCTATGTCTTACCTTCGGCCAGGATCCTGAGTTATTGATTGAAGAATGGGAGGTTAAGGAGCTATGTCTTACCTTCGGACCAGGATCCTGAGATATTGATTGAAGAATGGGAGGTTAAGGAGCTATGTCTTACCTTCGGACCAGGATCCTGATTATTGATTGAAGAATGGGAGGTTAAGGAGCTATGTCTTACCTTGCCGGATCCTGAGTTATTGATTGAAGAATGGGAGGTTAAGGAGCATGTCTACCTTCGGACCAGGATCCTGAGGACATAGCTCCTTAACCTCCCATTCTTCAATCAATAACTCAGGATCCTGGGCCGAAGGTAAGACATAGCTCCTTAACCTCCCATTCTTCAATCAATAACTCAGGATCCTGGGCCGAAGGTAAGACATAGCTCCTTAACCTCCCATTCTTCAATCAATATCTCAGGATCCTGGTCCGAAGGTAAGACATAGCTCCTTAACCTCCCATTCTTCAATCAATAGTCTTACCTCGCCCAGGATCCTGAGATATTGATGAAGAACGGGAGGTTAAGGAGCTATGTCTTACCTTTGGCCCTGGATGCTGAGATATTGATTGAAGAATGGGAGGTTAAGAGCTATGTCTTACCTCCGCCCTGGATCCTGAGATATTGATTGAAGCGCTGAGTTAAGGAGCTATGTCTTACCTTCCGCCCTGGATCCTGAGATATTGATTGAAGCGCGGAGGTTAAGGAGCTATGTCTTACCTTCGCCCTGGATCCTGAGTTTATTGATTGAAGAATGGAGGTTAAGGAGCTATGTCTTACCTTCGGCCCTGGATCCTGAGTTATTGATTGAAGAATGGGAGGTTAGGAGCTATGTCTTACCTTCGGCCCTGGTCCTGAGATATTGATTGAAGAATGGGAGGTTAAGGAGCTATGTCTTACCTTCGGCCCAGGATCCTGAGATATTGATTGAAGAACGGGAGGTTAAGGAGCTATGTCTTACCTTTGGCCCAGGATCCTGAGATATTGATTGAAGAATGGGAGTTAAGGAGCTATGTCTTACCTTCCGCCCTGGATCCTGAGATATTGTTGAAGCGCTGGAGGTTAAGGACTATGTCTTACCTTCCGCCCTGGATCCTGAGATATTGATTGAGCGCGGGAGGTTAAGGAGCTATGTCTTACCTTCGGCCCTGGATCCTGAGTTATTGATTGAAGAATGGGAGGTTAAGGAGCTATGTCTTACCTTCCGCCCTGGTCCTGAGATATTGATTGAAGAATGGGAGGTTAAGGAGCTATGTCTTACCTTCGGCCCAGGATCCTGAGTTATTGATTGAAGAATGGGAGGTTAAGGAGCTATGTCTTACCTTCGGCCTTGGATCCTGAGATATTGATAGAAGAATGGGAGGTTAAGGAGCTATGTCTTACCTTCGGCCCAGGATCCTGAGTTATTGATTGAAGAATGGGAGGTTAAGGAGCTATGTCTTACCTTCGGCCCGGATCCTGAGTTATGATTGAGAGGGGAGGTTAAGGAGCTATGTCTTACCTTCGGACCAGGATCCTGAGATATTGATTGAAGAATGGGAGGTTAAGGAGCTATGTCTTACCTTCGGCCCAGGATCCTGAGTTATTGATTGAAGAATGGGAGGTTAAGGAGCTATGTCTTACCTTCGGCCCTGGATCCTGAGTTATTGATTGAAGAATGGGAGGTTAAGGAGCTATGTCTTACCTTCGGCCCAGGATCCTGAGTTATTGATTGAAGAATGGGAGGTTAAGGAGCTATGTCTTACCTTCGGACCAGGATCCTGAGATATTGATTGAAGAATGGGAGGTTAAGGAGCTATGTCTTACCTTCGGACCAGGATCCTGAGTTATTGATTGAAGATTGGAGGTTAAGGAGCTTGTCTTACCTTCGGCCCAGGATCCTAGTTATTGATTGAAGAATGGAGGTTAAGAGCTATGTCTACCTTCGGACAGGATCCTGAGATATTGATTGAAGAATGGGATTAAGGAGCTATGTTACCTTCGGCCCAGGATCCTGAGTTATTGATTGAAGAATAGGTTAAGGAGCTATGACTTACCTTCGGCCAGGACCTGAGTATTGATTGAAGAATGGGAGGTTAAGGAGCTAGGTCTTACCTTCCGCCCTGGATCCTGAGATTTGATTGAAGCGCGGTTAGGAGCTATGTCTTACCTTCGGCCCAGGATCCTGAGATATTGATTGAAGAATGGGAGGTTAAGGAGCATGTCTTACCTTCGGCCCGGATCCTGAGTTATTGATTGAAGAATGGAGGTAAGGAGCTATGTCTTACCTTCGGACCAGGATCCTGATATTGATTGAAGAATGGAGGTTAAGGAGCTATGTCTTACCTTCGGCCTGGATCCTGAGATATTGATTGAAGAATGGGAGGTTAAGGAGCTTTGTCTTACCTTCGGCCTCGGGATCCTGAGTTATTGATTGAAGAATGGGAGGTTAAGGAGCTATGTCTTACCTTCGCCTGGATCCTGAGTTATTGATTGAAGAACAGGAGGTTAAGGAGCTATGTTCTTACCTTCGGCCTGGATACTGTGTTATTGATTGAAGAATGGGAGGTAAGACATAGCTCCTTAACCTCCCATTTCTCAATCAATATCATATTAAAGGGAAAGTTCACTTTGGGATACTATTCCTTAATGTGCATAGACAATCTTTTAATTATCATTGCAATTAATATATTCCTTTGTTGCATCAAATTAATTATCTTTTAAAGTAAAATGTTTCATTGAAACTTTGCATAGAAGTTTGGGACAATATGTTGTTTATCTATTTCTATATTCTAAAAATTTCCAACATCTATAGCATCTCACCACAACAAACAAATCACAAATATTAACTCTAAAAACTAAAAGTCCACGGCTACTTCAGAGAAAGTGTAACAAAGTGTCATATCTATGAAGGAGCCATTTATGGGGTGGATGGATGATGTCACAGCTTTTATTGACCTTTCCCTATAACAGGATGCCCGTGTGTGGAGGATAGTGATCACTAAGAGTCTAAGTGGAGTAGGCAGACCGGGCACCATTAATAACATGGAATTTTCCTGACGTAAGAGCAGTAGGAGTCCGGCTCCACACGTCTTTTTTGCAAGCACACCCACCATAAAAATACGACTATATTTAGCTGTTTTTCAGACGGCTACTTCACCACATGATGCTAAGCATTGATCTATAAATACATTGGTATTAGGCTGTAAATAGAGCCACCTGAATTTTCCACCAACATAATATCGACCTTAAACAATATTATCATAAGGACAGGTATGGAAGAACGTAGATATCAGAGAAGTCAATGGTGTTTTTATATCTGTAAATATCACGCGCGCAACTTGATATTGTCAGAACAGATACGTTAAACAAAACTTCCAATGGTGACTTCTGATTTGAACCTACTGTAGACTATCTGTACATGGGTTTATCTTCTGTTCAATTTGATTGACTTGAAGGAAAAATCTGCCCATCAAACAGAATCTGCCTTCTGTTTGATAGACAGCCTGGCAATATTGGTTAGATCATTGAGTGGAAGCAGGCACTGTGAGTAGATGTTCCCCTTGGGTTGCACCACTATTGACTTCTATTTTCAAGATCGGGCCTGGTAGAAGGGGATCGGATTTTTTTTGGGGGGGGAAAGTTTTACAATGCCTTTGCATATAGAGGGAGTTCAGGACGGAGCTTCTTTAATTATTGGATGGAGATCCTGCCTAGGCCAACAGACATTGGTGATAGATAGATAGATAAGATAGATAGATAGATAGATAGATAGATAGATAGATGATAGATGAAGATAGATAATGATAGATGTAGATGATAGATAGATAGATAGATAGATAGATAGTAGATGATAGATGATAGATAGTATAGATAGATGATAGATAGATAATAGATGATAGATGGATAGATAGATGTAGTATAGATTGATATATAGATGATGATAGATGAAATTATAGATATATATATATGATAGATGTAAGATAGATAGATAGAGGATAGATAAATATATATTGATAGATAGATAGATAACCAATTAGCTAACATTGTGCACTCTACCTTCAAGTAATATTATGCCCAGGTGCTACTGCAGATCCTCTGAATATCCAACCATAGTAACGTGTAGAGCACTCTCAGGACTTGTTCAAACAATCTTAGCTTTTATTCAATAAGCAGCAAACGATAGCGACGTTTCTGTCTTTGTCTCAGACCTTTCTCTGGCTTGAGAAAGGTCTGAGACAAAGACCGAAACGTCCTATCTGTTTGCTGCTTATGAATAAAAGTTAAAGATTGTTTGAACAATTCCTGAGAGTGCTCTACACTTACTATGGTTGGATAGATAGATGAAATCGCGTATAGGCTTTAATGGACACTTTACTCATAGATTCGATGTTCGCGCCTAGATACCATGGACATTTTACTCGCGGATTCGATGCTCGTGTATAGGTTTTAATGGACACTTTACTCATAGATTCGATGTTTGTGCCTAGATACCATGGAAATTTTACTCGTGGATTCGATGCTCGCGTATAGGTTTTAATGGACACTTTACTCGCGGATTCGATGTTCGAACGGTCGAACAGTCGATATTTATCGAAAGTCCGAAAATATCGAAAATCCGTGTCCGGGATAGTTCGAGAAGTCCGAATTCATTTGAATTCGAATAGTTCGGCTCAAACTCGGGTTCGAGTTCTAGTCCATCTCTACTCATAACTACTACAGAAAGTTTGGAGACTGGAGAGGGGGTGGATTTGTCTATAATCATGCCCATTAACCCTGATTAAACACCCAAGCACAGGTAAGATTCCCATGTAGGATAATGGAATTAGCACAAAGGCAGGAATATTGGAATCATCTCCGTTCCTTAGACATTCTCGGAAAGCTACACTTCTCCATCATTAAATGAAAAACATAACATTTCATAAAAGAATACTTCCTACTGAGAATGATCTTTTACAGATCTCTGGAACAAAACTGTCATTTGCAATGTTCTTCCCCGATCTCACTGAGATTATTCAACTAAAAAAACCCCAATAATTACCATTAATGTAACATGACTAACCATTTCTGGTACTTAATATGTACAATTAAATGCTACCGCAAGCTTTATTTAAAATACAATTTGTAAGGCTGCTTGGACTAAGGCTGGTATAATTACAGAAAAGCTTCATTGTAAATATAGAAAGTTCTAAAGAATGTGATGTGTTGGATTATTTCATTGGTAAAAGCTTTTAGGACAAATTAACTATGAACCCAAGTAGATAAGTTTAAAAGGTCGTCTTGGTTTTTTTTTGTTTTTTTTTTATTTCTGGTTCAAAACTGTGAATCTTTTCTGATTTAGAACACTATTGTTTTGCGACATTCAGAGACACTATAGAGACATGTAACAACAGTCTTGTTACGCCAAATAGCATAGATCACCATGGTAATTATTACACAAAACAGAAAATGTAAATGCAACCCTTCTCAAGGGAGCCCAGGGATGTTCGGTTTGCAGAAGGGCTTGAAGCAAGTAACCTCCTCTGCTCCCCCCTCCCATGAGCATGTGGTGCTGCAAGCAGGAGCATGCCGAATGAAGTAGGAGCATGCCCACGTGTGATTGTCTGTCCAATGCTCGATGAACAAGCTGCTGAGAACTTCGATGAGGGTGTCAATCACTTGTGTGTGACCACTCAAATAGGCGAAATTCATTGATCTAGTGGCTTGGGCCACCAATGATGACGAACCGAGCACTCACAAACATCTCCATTCTACTGGTCAAACAGTCCAATCACCTTTTATATAATTTGCTACCAAAAAGAGAAGGACACATTTTAATAATCAAATACACATTTTTGTCTTTTTTAGAGATGGACATTGGCCTTATGTCATAGTAAGTTCTATAGTAATTTAGAAGACTTTTTACCACAAAGGTGCCTTCGATATTATCTGCTTGTTCTATATTATGAGATAACTTAGAGATGGTTTAGAAGTGGTTAATTTTGCAGAGTGGCTACAACGCAAAAAAGTGGCCCAACTTTTGGATGGACCATGTTTATGCTCCATCTTGGTGTAACATTTTATATTTTCACCAATAGGACAACATACATAAATTGCACATATAAAAGATCAACATTTGAACCAATCATACTGCAATGTTGTGTAAATTAAATACTCAATGCAATCAAACTTTTAAAAAAATGTCTACAATAAAATATTTTGTAAAAAAATATTAAAACCTAATTCATAAATAAAACTATACATTTTTTTTACATAAAACACGTGCAGAATTTTTTCTTTTTTTTCCGTAAATCCGCCTGGATTTACATTTTCCTTTAAAGTTAAAAATTTCTGTTCAATAGATGTTTTCTTCTTATTTCAATAAGTTTTAGACAAAACAACCAAAAAGTGTTTTATTTTGTTTATAGACGGGGCGCCATTTTTAATGGCAATTGGAGTTAATTATATGGTTAATTATAATTATTAAACAAAGTTTTTAATTGCAACTGAAAATCTTGCAATTAAACGAGGAAGGGCTTTGTAATCAGACACAGATGCAAAGTAACTCGCACATGTCTTGTTGCCGATGCCAAACCAACAATTCTTTTTTTTTTGGAAATTCTGGTTCGTTTACAGCTGATAAATGGAAACAAAGAGTTAAAACATTTATTGTACAGTAAGCCTAATGTGCTTGCACCTTGTTTTGCCTTGTAAACTTTAAAATGTAGCCTGAAGTGTAATGGCGACAGGTTTCTTTTAAGACACTAAAAAAAAAGTTAATTTTTGATGCCAAAGTCCTGAATGGATTTGGACTACCCATTGTTTTTATACGCGGCACCAGATGGCAGAGGCCATTTTGTGTTTTGGACGATCTGTCTAAATTTGCCTGCTCTTTCTGCTTATCGCTGAACCAACTATTCTCTCTGCTTTCAATGACAAAAGATGAAATAAATGGTTGGCTTGAGAAACTATCGCCTGCAAAAGTGAATTTAGAGGAAGAGTTTTTTAAAGACTCAACTTGCTTTTTCTAACTCTATTGAATATTTCAGTACTTGAGCATTTAAATAAAATGGGCGTTTATGGTACAAAAAAACACATTTCCTTTATTATTTATTATTATTTAAATGGAGTGCAGTTAAATGGTCACATTTGATTGGTTGCTTCAAATTACTAGCACTGAAATAATTTCCCCCCCTTTTTTTATTTCACTGTGTCCTTGCAGTAGAATGATTTTGCCATACAACCAATATATGGCCCTGTAATTGTTTTTATGGCCATAAGTAACTCTCTTTTATTGAAATATTTGCATATGGCACAGTTCAGGTGGAGCTGGTTATTGCAATAAAGGATTTCCACCACCAACAAATTGTACTGATTGGATTCTTCTTTTCTTCTTGCATATTTCCCAACTGGATAGCAATCTAAATTAGCGTAAAACCTACGATATATTATCGGGTTAGCACGGGTTTTTCATTTAAGGTAGGTACGCACTGCAGCAATCTATATAGATGACGGACAATATAAAGTATATATAAGTATAGGGAGAACATTTGTGCCATCGAATCTCCGTACCTTAGTATAGGGGGCGACTGGGAACAAGGGAAATTTTCAGATTGTAACAGTCGCTTCTGATGCTGAACATTTGTCGGCATCGGAAACCATCGCTCTCCCTGTACACGTCTTATCGATAAAGGGCCAATTCCATCGGTACAGAATGTGTGTACCCAACTTAATCTTGTGGTGGCAGCGCCATATCCAACATTTTTTGGGTAGCACTGCCTATTCAATACAGGCTGAGTTTTGCTCTACCCTGTGAGTCTTAACGCCTGATGAATGGTCAGGTAAGTAATACTGGCAGAGTTATCGCCCCTCTGGTGTTGAATGCAATTTACTACACCAGTTGGTAGATTTTTTTTCTGAAGGGAACCTGAATCACAGGCAGCCATTTACACAATGTAACCCCTCACATACACATCATTGTGGTCATTACACAAAGAATAAATCACTGTAACAAGTAATTCTGTGTACCACAGTAGGTCGATGCTTTCTAGCACCTCTAAAAAACTAAAGACTGTGGCACGATGGGCCTAGGGTGAAGGGGGGGGACGCAGTAAAGACTGTTATTGGTAAAATTAGTGTTATATCAGATTTGCCTGGTAGTTTTACATCAGTTTTATGGGGCCTGAACCACTTCCAAATGTTTTTGAAAATAACACAGTAAGTTTTAGGTTAAGTGTTGTGCAAAAGACCCCAAAAGCAGCCGTCACAAAGCGGTATTCAATAACCATGGTACTGAATCCCCTAGAGTTACCTCTCTGGGTAAATCTGTACATTAACAGGGAGATTCAATAAAAGTTCTTATCGTTAAAAATGGTGCTAATTTTGCCCCAACCAATCAGATCTTATTTAACATTTGAAAGGTAACATCTGATTGGTTGGGGCAAAATTAGCAGGATAAGAACTTATATTGAATAACCCTGGGTGTTTGTACAAACATAACACTACATAACATAGTCACAATAATATTTACTTTTTTGTTCATGTGTGCACACGCGATTGTGATTGAGTGTGGCAATCTGTTGGTGCATTGCACTGGTGCAGCAGGCCGTACTGTTTGGCTGCACTCTGATTTGTTGATATTTGTTATTTGAAAGACTTGTACCTTAATCAAAATGTAGAGATAACACGGGAAGCTAAAGTATATCTACAGAAGGAATGTTGGCCGGAAGGCTGACTAGTGAAATGGCTGGCAGGCTGGCTAATGGGATTCACACTTGAGCACAGTAATATAGCACTTTCACCAATTTTTATAGTCAAGGGCCTGGCACAAAAATAAAACCCTGCTGACAGGTGCAGGGTAATTCTGGGGGCCTATTTATTAAGAGATTCTGAAATGTACCCGTCATGTTTATTTGGAACATTGCTCAGACCACCTCACATAATACTGTCTGTTGGTATACAACCCTATTAATATAACCTTTATTTCTTATACAAGATTGAATCCATTTACACCAGTCCCTGCACCAAAGTGCTTATAATCTCTCATGATGAGATAACATGTATCAGTATGGATACTAAGGCTGGGTACACGCGGACCATCATTTGTCCTGGTGACCATTCGTCACTAGCCGGCGGTCAGCTGGGATAAATCATTATCTGGTGAGACAAAAGTACACCATGATTTTCCAGTATACCCGTCCGTTCGGGAAGAGCAGGTAACCCATATCAGTCACGCCCGTTGCCACCAACACCATACAATATTTTTGGCTGACTGACCAATAAACGGTAATATCAGGCGGTCACCCAAAAATAATATATTGTGTGTACCCAGCCTAAAGGTCGCTAACTGGCCAAATCAGTGATAAACTTAATGCTACACGATCTATTAACAGGTTAGCACGGGTTAAACACAGATTTTGCTTGCGATATTTTTTACAAACCTCTTTGGAAATAGCATGGCGCTATAGTTAGTTAGGTAGCGCAAAACGTAACAAATATACAGGGTTATTCAATAAAAGTTCTTATCCTTTAAAATGGTGCTAATTTTGCCCCAACCAATCAGATGTTAGCTTTCAAATTTTAAAAAAGATCTGATTGGTTGGGGCAAAATTAGCACCATTTTAAAGGATAAGAACTTTTATTGATTCTCCCTGATAGAATGGCATTTCTCACCTGACTGCGATCCTGCTATGCACATATCTCACAAATGGATGTACTGCATTGTGGGATTTCTGGAAGGGAAGAAGCGTCACGTTGCACTATAGATCACCCTGTACATATTATAATTACAGGAGTGTGTAAACATAAAGCTCAGCTGCAGTAATTGCTACCTTGGGGCTGTATGATACACTGTACATGGTCCATCAGGCGGAAGGCGGAAATCTTACCTTAGTGAAATAAATACTGATAAGATTAAGACAAATGTCGCAACAAAATATATTAAGAATAAGAAAAGATAAAGGAGAAGGTTGGCCCAATGTTTAGCTCCTGGTCTCCCTGCATTTTCCAAGAGGTCGCTACCTCCTCTTCACACTGTGGAATCTTGCACATGTGCAGGTGGCTTGGGATACAGCAGTCAGCCAGTGGCATTGACATCAGCTGCTGCTACCCGGAAGAATGCGAAGTGAAAGAATCTTGGAGCAGAGGTAAGTGTTACAAGAGATATAAAAATTTTTAGGGTTTGTCTGGTTATAAAATATATATTTGCCTACAGGCCCATAGCCACTAAGAGCAGAAACATCATTTTCTCCTACAAGCTGCAACAGAGACTTGGGTCCCATCTGGAGCTTTGGGCAGGCTGAGACCCTCACTTAGTCATTAAGCTTCTGTTTATGTATTTACTTTCTATTTACATATTTTATTTCTTTACACTTATCCTCTTGAGTGCATTTCATACATTGTAAGAGTGTATAGCAAAGCATGTGCAAGGTCCCCTTTAAAAAGGAAAACATGCATACATATGCACAAAATGATATATTTCTTTTACATTTTTACTACAAACCGACATAAATACTACTAACTTTTCTTTTTATTGTGCATCAGTCTAGAAAAGATCATTTTATACAATTATAGTTGTGCAGTTTCAAAGGTAAATCACTCCCTAGCTAGTTAGAAATCTGAGAGATGTAAGAATAACCTGAAATGCTGCCTGATGCCTTATTACCCCTCTTTTTCTGCATCCTGGTTCTTCCAGATAGCAGCTGTCACTCATAGATGTAACAGATAACATTCCAGCCAATGACTGAATGCTATTCCTCTAGCTGCCTCCCCGAGCATGTAAAAGCTTGTCTAAAGATAAGAGTATCGACCCATGTGGCAATAGTTTAAGGTCCCTAATGTGTATTGCACTAGGAAATATCAACATAGCATGAGATTTTGTTTTCCATCAAATAAAACCTTCAAGATTCCTTTATTTAACCATTAAAAAAAACCATGAAAATTAAACTATTCCTTTAATGCATCGATTGAAGAACGGGAGGTTAAAGAACTCTGCCTTACCTTCTGTTCTTCAATCAAATTTTGCAGTAGTCAGGTATGAAGGTGAATAAATTTACTTTTCTCGCAATCCACCACTGGCTGCAGTGACGTGGCCCGACCACTTCCTGCCAGGGGCATAACTACCAGGGGAGCAGGGAGCCCCAGGAGCCAAGGGGGCCCAATCTTCTTATTTTTCCTTATTTTTAGCCTCCTCCCAGAAAACCACTGTGGAAAAGCCCAGGTAAGGGGCACATCATAGGGGGGGGGGGGGCAGTGATTCCTAGTTAGGCCACTGCTTACTGCTTCACTTTAACTTTTCCTTTAAAAGACTAGGACCTTGATCACTGAAGTGAGACTGTTTAGTATATATATATGTATATGTGTATTAAAGGTAAAAGTGCACTCCAATTTACTACATTTGGATATCTACTTCTTGAGTAGCACTAGGGCAAGTAAAAGACTGAGGAGTGAGTTCCCAAACCACCATTACTCCAAAGGGACTTTTCTATATTTTTACTCAAATAGTGATATAGCATATACTGGATATATTGTTTGAAAAGTGCATAGTTTTTCTTACCTGGCTGTCTATTGGAATCGTACTGCACCTGGGCAAGTTTACCTGTTGAGTGTGAGTGCCTTCATTGTTTCCCTACTTCAAAGGGAACATAGATACTGAGCAATAATACAATGTAGACTTGCACTCCAACGTGAAATGGTGGGTATATTATTAACCAAACATCAACAGTGACAACATTTCAAGGGTACAACCCCCTTCATCGCTGGGGTTGTACCCTCGAAATGTCACTGTTGATGTTTGGCTTATAATAAACCCACCATTTCACGTTCACGTTTTGGGTGCACGTCTAGCATTGGTATTATTCTCAGTATCTATTGTTCCCTTTGAAGTAGGGAAACCAGATGCCTGCACCCACAGGGGAGCGTGCATATAAACTTGCTGTTTACTTGGATTGAGTGCCTACATTGACCTATATATATATATATATATATATATAACTGCAAAAGGGAAAACTGAAAAACATTCCCTCGTTTTGTATTTCCTTTAATAATATGTAATGAGGAAGGCTCTTTCCTTGACAAGTTTAAAAATGGAGACCAAAGTCAAAATGGAGATATCTCTGACTAGTGAGAGATCATGCTCAATCTTTGTCAGCAGAATAATGTAGCAGCTGAGATACATTTAAATTCCATCTAAACCTTGGATGGCAGATGATGTGGTAAATAGGAGCCATTTTATGGCATTTGTGGATTACCAGAAATGTAATTTGGCTATTTTCCAATTCGAACTGAAACTTAGCCCAAGGCTCCCCAGACTACCCTTAACTGTCTTTGACGCCGGGGATGCCATGGGTTAAGTACAGTCAGGTCTAGAGTGCCGCATGATGGAGATCCCTGTTGCAGGCTGCTCTGTGTCTAAAGCTGGAATATGGGGGAATTAATTATGAAGATACTCCATGTTAAAGATGCATTAAATCCAGGATTTGGTTTGGGATTTGGCTGAATTCCAAGTTTTTGAAAGGTTTGTATTCACCCAAATCCTTAACATTTGGCAAAATAAACCATGGTTCTTATGGGTGATAATTGTTTGTCAACTGAACTTAACAATTTGCTGCATATAGAAGGTGCACGTTGGTTGGTGAAGGCTGGGAAAATAGGAGTTTGAAGTAGAGGGAGCAACCCCCACGACCACAGTAGTTCACAGACCCTCATACGGGTCCCATGTCTCGTCTGGTTTTGGGGCCCCCATTTAAAGTTCTGCTGGGGAGTACAACCCTTGTTAACTAGATGTGTCCCTTTAAAATACACACGTAGTGCAAGACGCCCCTATACTGGGAGTAGGATTTTGAATTCGCTATTGTTCCAGGGATTGTTATTCAATCAAAACACTTAATCATGAATAAAGCTGTTCAAAAGCGGAGACTTCCGTTCGAAAAGGGTTTCGAAAACCCCAAACAGACCAATAAAAGTCAATGGGGGTTCCATGGAAAGTTTAAATAGACAATACAAATTCATGTATTCGATTTATCGAAATCGAGAATTTCCAAATATTTCATTTAGAAAATTTGAGAATTCTGGAATATTCGATTTAAAAAATTCATAATTCATAATCTGTGAAAGTTCCACGATTCTGAAAAAATTGGAAACCGTCAGTTCCCGAGTCAGAACCGAATGATATATCCAATTGGCATTCATTCAATATCATACACGGCTATAACTTGCAAAATGCCAATAATGTCTGTAGGAGCTGGTAGCCAGCTCCCAAAATGTTTCTGGTACCATTAAAAGAAATATATATGTACAAACACACGGCATTAGAGAGTTTACCCTTCATCCTATTAGATCTGTTTAATGCACAAACATGTAAACATTTGTAAACATGACATCTAGTGTTAAAGATTCACCCGAAAAAGTGAACGATTCCTTAATGTATTGATTAAAGCCTGGAGGTTAAGGAGCTATGTCTTACCTTTGGCCCTGGATGCTGAGATATTGATAAAGCCTGGGAGGTTAAGGAGCTATGTCTTACCTTCGGCCCTGCATCCTGGGATATTGATTGAAGAATGGGAGGTTAAGGAGCTATGTCTTACCTTCGGCCCTGGTCCTGAGATATTGATTGAAAATTGGAGGTTAAGGAGCTATGTCTTACCTTCGGCCCTGCATCCTGAGATATTGATTGAAGAATGGGAGGTTAAGGAGCTATGTCTTACCTTCGGCCCTGCATCCGTGAGATATTGATTAAGAATGGGAGGTTAAGGAGCTATCTTACCTTCAGCCCTGGTCCTGAGATATTGATTGAAGAATTGGAGGTTAAGGAGCTATGTCTTACCTTCGGCCCTGCATCCTGAGATATTGATTGAAGAATGGAGGTTAAGGAGCTATGTCTTACCTTCAGCCCTGGTCCTGAGATATTGATTGAAGAATTGGAGGTTAAGGAGCTATGTCTTACCTTCAGCCCTGCATCCTGAGATATTGATTGAAGAATGGGAGGTTAAGGAGCTATGTCTTACCTTCACCCTGCATCCTGAGTATTGGTTGAAGAATGGGAGGTTAAGGAGCTATGTCTTACCTTCGGCCCTGCATCCTGAGATATTGATTGAAGAATGGGAGGTTAAGGAGCTATGTCTTACCTTCGGCCCAGGACCTGAGTTATTGATTGAAGAATGGGAGGTTAAGGAGCTATGTCTTACCTTCGGCCCAGGATCCTGAGATATTGATTGAAGAACGGGAGGTTAAGGAGCTATGTCTTACCTTTGGCCCTGGATGCTGAGATATTGATTGAAGAATGGGAGGTTAAGGAGCTATGTCTTCCTTCCGCCCTGGATCCTGAGATATTGATTGAAGCGCTGGAGGTTATAGAGCTATGTCTTACCTTCCGCCCGTGATCCTGAGATATTGATTGAAGCGCGGGAGGTTAAGGAGCTATGTCTTACCTTCGGCCCTGGATCCTGAGTTATTGATTGAAGAATGGGAGGTTAAGGAGCTATGTCTTACCTTCGGCCCTGGATCCTGAGTTATTGATTGAAGAATGGAGGTTAAGGAGCTATGTCTTACCTTCGCCCTGGTCCTGAGATATTGATTGAAGAATGGGGAGGTTAAGGAGCTATGTCTTACCTTCGGCCCAGGATCCTGAGATATTGATTGAAGAACGGAGGTTAAGGAGCTATGTCTTACCTTTGGCCCAGGATCCTGAGATATTGATTGAAGAATGGGAGGTTAGGAGGCTATGTCTTACCTTCCGCCCTGGATCCTGAGATATTGATTGAAGCGCTGGAGGTTAAGGAGCTTAGGTCTTACCTTCCGCCCTGGATCCTGAGATATTGATTGAAGCGCGGAGGTTAAGGAGCTATGTCTTACCTTCGGCCCTGATCCTGAGTTATTGATTGAAGAATGGGAGGTTAGGAGCTATGTCTTACCTTCCGCCCTGGTCCTGAGATATTGATTGAAGAATGGGAGGTTAAGGAGCTATGTCTTACCTTCGGCCCAGGATCCTGAGTTATTGATTGAAGAATGGGAGGTTAAGGAGCTATGTCTTACCTTCGCCTTGGATCCTGAGATATTGATAGAAGAATGGGAGGTTAAGGAGCTATGTCTTACCTTCGGCCCAGGATCCTGAGTATTGATTGAAGAATGGGAGGTTAGGAGCTATGTCTTACTCTGCCCGGATCCTGAGTTATTGATTGAAGAATGGGAGGTTAAGGAGCTATGTCTTACCTTCGGACCAGGATCCTGAGATATTGATTGAAGAATGGGAGGTTAAGGAGCTATGTCTTACCTTCGGCCCAGGATCCTGAGTTATTGATTGAAGAATGGGAGGTTAAGGAGCTATGTCTTACCTTCGGCCCAGGATCCTGAGTTATTGATTGAAGAATGGGAGGTTAAGAGCTTGTCTTACCTCGCCCAGGATCCTAGTTATGATTGAAGAATGGGAGGTTAAGGAGCTTGTCTTACCTTCGGACCAGGATCCTGAGATTTGATTGAAGAATGGGAGGTTAAGGAGCTATGTCTTCCTTCGGACCAGGATCCTGAGTTATTGATTGAAGAATGGGAGGTTAGGACTATGTCTTACCTCGGCCCAGGATCCTGAGTTATTGATTGAAGAATGGGAGTTAAGGAGCTATGTCTTACCTTCGACCAGGTCCTGAGATATTGATTAAGAATGGGAGGTTAAGGAGCTATGTCTTACCTTCGGCCCAGGATCCTGAGTTATTGATTGAAGAATGGGAGGTTAAGGAGCTATGACTTACCTTCGGCCCAGGATCCTGAGTTATTGATTGAAGAATGGGAGGTTAAGGAGCTATGTCTTACCTTCCGCCCTGGATCCTGAGATATTGATTGAAGCGCGGGAGGTTAAGGAGCTATGTCTTACCTTCGGCCCAGGATCCTGAGATATTGATTGAAGAATGGGAGGTTAAGGAGCTATGTCTTACCTTCGGCCCAGGATCCTGAGTTATTGATTGAAGAATGGGAGGTTAAGGAGCTATGTCTTACCTTCGGACCAGGATCCTGAGATATTGATTGAAGAATTGGAGGTTAAGGAGCTATGTCTTACCTTCGGCCCTGGATCCTGAGTATATTGATTGAAGAATGGGAGGTTAGGAGCTATGTCTTACCTTCGGCCCTGGATCCTGAGTTATGATTGAAGAATGGGAGTTAAGGAGCTATGTCTTACCTTCGGCCCTGGATCCTGAGTTTTATGATTGAAGAACGGAGGTTAAGAGCTATGTCTTACCTTCGGCCTGGATACTGTGTTATTGATTGAAGAATGGGAGGTAAGACATAGCTCCTTAACCTCCCATTCTTCAATCAATATCTCAATTAAAGGGAAAGTTCACTTTGGGAGTAAACTATTCCTTTAATGTGCATAGACAATCCTTTAATTATCATTGCAATTAATATATTCCTTTGTTGCATCAAATTAATTATCTTTTAAGTAAAATGTTTCATTGAAACTTTGCATAGAAGTTTGGGACAGATAGTTGTTTATATCTATTTCTATATTCTAAAAATTTCAACATCTATACATTCACACAGCAACAAACAATCACAAATTACTCTAAAAACTAAAAGTCCACGGCTAACTTCAGAGAAAGTGTAACAAAGTGTCTATCTATGAAGGAGCCATTTATGGGGTGGATGGATGATGTCACAGCTTTTATTGACCTTTCCCTATAACAGGATGCCCGTGTGTGGAGGATGTGATCACTAAGTTCAAGTGGAGTAGGCAGACCGGGCACCATTAATAACATGAGTTTTCCTGACGTAAGCAGTAGGAGTCCGGCTCCACACGTCTTGTTTTGCAAGCACACCCACCATAAAAATACGACTATATTTAGCTGTTTTTTCAGACGGCTACCTTCCCCACATGATGCTAAGCATTGATCTATAAAATACATTGGTATTAGGCTGTAGATAAGAGCCACCTGAATTTTCCACCAACATAATATCGCTTAAACAAATATTATCATAAGGACAGGTATGGAAGAACGTAGATATCAAGAGAAGTCAATGGTGTTTTTATACATCTGTAAATACCACTGCCGCAACTTGATATTGTCAGAACAGATACGTTAAACAAAACTTCCAATGGTGACTTCTGATTTGAACCTACTGTAGACATCTGTACAGGGGTATTTCTTCTTTTCAATTTGATTGACTTGAAGGAAAAATCTGCCCCAAACAGAATCTGCCTTCTGTTTGTATAGACAGCCTGGCAATATTGGGTAGATCATTGAGTGGAAGGCAGGCACTGTGAGTAGATTGTTCCCCTTGGGTTGCACCACTATTGACTTCTATTATTCAAGATCGGGCCTGGTAGAAGGGGATCGGATTTTTTTTGGGGGGGAAAGTTTACAATGCCTTTGCATATAGAGGGAGTCATGACGGAGCTTTTTTAATTATTGGATGGAGATCCTGCCAGGCCAACACATTGGTGATAGATAGATGATAGATAGATGATAGATAGATAGATAGATAGATAGATGATAATGAAAGATAGATAGATAGATAGATGATAGAATAGATAGATAGATAGATAGATAGATAGATGATAGATAGATAGATAGATGATAGATAGATGATAGATAGTTTTATTAGATAGATGATAGATGGAGATAGTGATTAGATGATATTTTGTGTGTATGATGTAGGTGTGTGTATGAGAGATGATAATAATAGTTGTAGATGTGTACATTAGCTAACATTGTGCACTCTACCTTCAAGTTATTTGCCCAGGTGCTACTGCAGTCTCTCTGATTCCAACCATGTCGTGTGCACTCTCAGGACTTGTTCAAACAATCTTTGCTTTTTTCTGCAAGATAGCGCCGTTTCTGTCTTTGTCTCAGACCTTTCTCTGGCTTGAGAAAGGTCTGAGACAAAGACCGAAACGTCGCTATCTGTTTGCTGCTTATTGAATAAAAGTTAAAGATTGTTTGAACAAGTCCTGAGAGTGCTCTACACGTACTATGGTTGGATAGATAGATGAAAGATAGATAGATAGATGAAATAGATAGATAGATGAAGATAGATAGATAGATAGTGATAGTAGTAGTAGATAGATAGATAGATAGATAGATAGATAGATAGATGATAGATAGACGGCCGGACGACGAACAGACGAACAGACCGACAGACAGATGGATAGATGGATAGACAGAAAAGATAGATAAGATAGATAGATAGATAGATAGACAGACAGACAGACAGACAGACAGGCAGAAGATAGATAGATATAGATGATGATAGATAGATAGATAGATAGATAGTAGATAGATGACAGATGATTATGAAATATAGATAGATATATGATAGATGTAAGATAGATAGATAGATAGACAGATAGATAGATAGATGAAATATAGATATATAGATAGATAGATAGATAGATAGATGATAGATAGATGATATATGATAGAATAGATGATAGATGAAGATAGATAGATAGATGGATGGACGGACAGACAGACAGACAGATGGATAGATGGATAGACAGAAGATAGATAGCCCACAGATAGATTGATAGACAGACAGAAGGTAGGTAGGTAGGTAGGTAGATAGATGAGATAGATAGATAGATAGATGATAGATGATAGATAGATAGATAGATAGATAGATAGATAGATAGATAAATAATATATATTAGATATATATATATATAATATATCTCTTCGTGGTCTTCCGCACTCCTCACTTTAGGATCAACTGCCGTGGTGCTACTGTCAGGGTACTTATGTATAGAAATAGATAACCAGAGCACTCAACGGTCTTGGTGAAAAAGATAAAGTGTTTATTAACACATATCAACGCGTTTCAGCTATCCAGTAGCCGTCATCCTGATGACGGCTACGGATAGCTGAAACGCGTTGATATGTGTTAATAAACCACTTTATCTTTTTCACCAAGACCGTTGAGTGCTCTGGTTATCTATTTTCTATATATTATATAGATAGATGATGTGAAATATAGATTAGATCTATGATAGATGTAAGATAGATAGATAGATAGATAGATAGATAGATAATAATAGATATATAATAGATAGATAGAGATATACTAGATGATAGATGATAGCCTGACAGATAGATAGATGATAGATAGATAAAATATAGATAGATATAGATAGATATATAACTAGATGATAGATGATAGATGAAATATAGATAGATAGAAGATAGATAGATAGAAGATAGATAGATAGATAGATGATAGATGATAGATGAAAGAGGGATATATAGATAGATAGATAGATAGATAGATATGATGATGGACGGACGGACATACAACAGACAAGAAGACAGACAGACAGACAGACGACAGACAGCTAGATAGATAGATAGATAGAGACATACGGAGGGAAAATGTTCTTAACTCATAGTTGAATGGATATAGTGTAATATTTATTAATAGGCAATGTTTGCCTTCAATTCTCTTTACAGTTTGTGTATCTCTATTCTAGCAGGTTAAACTATTAGGGGGAAAGTAGAGTTAGTCCTCTTTGTTGGTTTCACGATCTTGAAAATGTTTTTGAAATATCGCTTGGTAAAACCGAAACCACTGGGACCTTAAGCTAGAGCGTCTGAGAAGTTCCACTCTGGAAGTGAGTGTTTGTTCAGGCTAAGCTTGTCGGAATGCTGTGTGTGATTACAACGTAAAATAACTGATCTCTTTTGAGACTGTGTGACAGCATCTGATGTTGTGTCACACGGTCAAAGATAACCTTGGGTTTTTCTTGGTGCTTAATCAGAAATAATGATACTGACAAATCTGTAGCGAATGATTCTTCCTGAATAGCTTCAATGCACCGAATCCTTTTGAAGGTGTTAAATCCCACACTCTACATTTTACTGGGGTTTGCATTGCTTTCTAAAGAAGTAAGCATCAAGTCTTGGGGCCGATTTACCCAGACTCGCTGGGAAATATATGGTGTTAAAGGGCATGTCCACCCTTAGAAAACATTTGATATGCGGTAGGGCCACCTCCCCGAGCCCCAACCGCATTAATTATTGTTAGAAAGTCCCCCGGTCCTTATTCACCTTCCCTCTCTCCTCCGCTGCACTGTCACGGCCCTCTGCTTGCATGGAATTGCAAGCAGGGGGCGGGACCGGCAGCCGCGTCCGAGATTGGCTGAGAGGCAGCCAATCACGGTTACAGCTGCCGGAGTTCTGAACAGCGGAGGAGAGAGGGAAGGTAAAGTAAAGATTGGGGTACTTTTTTGCAATAATATTAATGCGGTTACCCAAAGGGAAAGAAAAACAGGATGGAGAGGGAGAGAGAGGGAGGGGGGAAGGCTGCACTGAGCATGCCTCAAACCTTGACGAGGTTGAGGCAGACTCAGGCACAGCATGAGTCACACACTGCTTCTACACAGCAGTTTCCTGGACTTTGGAGGGCACAGCAGGGGAACTATTTTGAGCAGAAATGTAAGGTAAGGCTTGTTTAAAACTTCTTAATGTGGCCAGTAAGGGGTTAAATTTTAGTTTTGGGGGTGGACATGCCCTTTAAAGTCGTGCTAATCACCTGCGCATCCGCCGCTCGCAATTCAATATCATGTTTGCGCTAGTTTTAGGGCAGGATTTTAACGTCAGCAAATAGTTAGCGCTAAAATCCCCCAGTGGGTAAATCCCTTAGCCCAAGGCCACACTACAACGCACCAAATCGCCTACCAACCACGAGCGTTATCGCATGCGATTGTGTGCGCAATTCTTGCACGTTTGCACGTGCATGCGTTTTGCGTATTCGATTTACAGTTTTCTATTATGGAAACGCATGCGTTAACGCACCAAATGGTGAATGCATGCATTACCAAACACGAACGGAACGCGCAATCGCATGCGCTTTACATTTTAGCTAAAATCGTGTGCACAATCGCAAGCGCAAAACGCGTGCACAAACGCACGCAAGACGCGCTAGTGTGATAATATTGAATCGCGGCTCTGGGTAAATGATCCTGTTTGTCTTCAGTTGTCGGCTTATTATTGAGAAAAAACAGGAGTATTTCCCGGCTTACAAGTAGTCAAATAAAGTTATTGTCAATTACCGATACCTCGTGTTAAAAGACAACTATACTGTGAAGATTAACTTTTAAAAAATTGACTTTTTGTAATAAAAATAATGCTGAAGCACAAAGGAAGCCTGGCAGAAGCATTTTTCTTTATGCTTGTGCTTCCCAATGATATTTGGAGGTAGGAATTACAATCCTACTTCCTTGTGCCAAGTACTTTTCATTTTAACAGTTTTTTTTTTTTTTTAATCTTTATATGCACTATGTTTCTCCTTTAAAGGTGCAGTAATGTTATTTTAACAACCCTGCCATTGAGGATCGAAAGGCTTGCGGACGGACGTTCAGGGGTCCAGCACCAGGTCCTTAGAAGGACCATTGTGGAGGCCCTTGAGGAGGGTCCGGGGCCACAATGGTCCTTCTAAGTACCTGGGAGTGGGTCCTAGGTTGAGCTCCAGGATTTTTGGATGCTCAATAATCCTCAAACGGCTGAACTCTCCAAATATTTAAGGATTCTTGAATTCAGCCGTTCGACGAATACTGAAAATGGCTCGCGGAAAACTGCAAGTAGTTCTTCCCACAAGGACGTGTCCCTGGACCATTTCCCAGGTCCCAGGGCCATTTACAGTAGGTTTACCATTGCTATTTTAACTAAATTTAGACAGATATGGGTGGATTTTTCCCCCATTGATTTTAATGGGTTCGCCCAAGGATTTTAGAATTTCCGAATTTTCCGAAAATCCATGAACCCCAAGTGGAACGGATATTAGCAGTTTCACCCATCTCTACCCACGGTATCAGTAGTGAAAGTTACAAGATTATTTACCATTATAAAGATTCGCCTTCGCTCTTGCCACTCTTCCAGCAAAGTTCTGTCTCTCCTCACGTCTCTGCCCACCTCACCATCATGACTGTGATTGCCAGTGTCAGGATCAATGATTGGCTGGGGAAAACCTAGATTTTAAAATTCGAATATAAAGTTTCGCTTCAAAGCATCAATTTTGGAACCTTGGGGAAAATGTGGGTTTGAAAATAAAAAAAACAAAGTAACCTATAAAAAACAGGAGGAATAGAAACCCCTCGTATAGCTCCCAACCACAATCCTAAATCCCACTTGTTCGCCCTCCTTTATTCGCTAATGTATCACAGATTTTTTGTTGTCGGACGTTTCCTTAGAAAAAGTGTAGGCTGTTCAAATTACAGAGCAATTTGATTTTTCTTGTATTACACTTGTGCATGCGTCCGATTTGAGCTAGTTGGTGGCCACGTCTCTGTGTACATCCACGCATATGGCATACCGTTTGATTCAGAATATGTGGAGAGTGATATTTAGTGGGGGGGGTTTTTGTGGGGGGCATTTCCAAGTTTGGGGCTGTTTGAAATTACAGAGCACTTTGATTTTTTCTTGAATTACACTTGTGCATGTGTCCGATTTGAGCTAGTTGGTGGCCACGTCTCTGTGTGCACCCACACATATGGCATACGTTTGAAGCAGGATATGTGGGAGATGGACATTAGTGAGTTTTTTTGCTTGTCAAGTTGGTTTAGGTAGGATTTCAACCCTTAAAGGAAGTGTTCTCTCAGAAATGACATATTTAGAAAACTTCTGTATAATAAACTCCCCTGTGCCCCAGCCCCCAGGATCCCTTTCCTGTGAAAAAATTCTGCTTGTAGCCTCTGCAATCAGCTTGTAAAGTTCTGTCGTTTTTTGTGGGAGTGTCCTTCACTCTGCACTTTTTGTTGTCTATCTGCTGTACTGACATGTTATAACCCGCCCCCCTTTTGACCCCATGACTAATAGACTTTCCTCTCTTCACGTGCACTTTTTTTTGCTGCATAAGATACAGTTTGCTGGCAGATCTACTGAACTTAGGGATTACTTATAACAAATTAAACCTTGCTGGTAGTGTTATTGAATGAAATGTATATTTATTGTTATATAGATTTATATGTTTGTATATAGTGTGTTACTGTGAGACTGGCAGTGTGTTGTGTAACTGTGTAATTCTGGCAGTGTGTTTGTAACTGTGATTCGGCAGTGTGTTGTGTAACCAGTGGTGTTTGTGCTACCATGTGTCTGTCATCCATCACTCACAGCAACTTTCCCCTACCCATAGTGCCTGTGCATCACTTCAGTCTGTCATAAGTAGTAGCAAGTATGTCATCCATCACCCACAGCACTTTCCCCTACCCATAGTGCCTGTGGCTCACTTTCAGTCTGGAATAATGTAGGTAGCAAGCTCGTCATCATCACTTCAGCAATCCTCCACCTATAGTGCCTGTGCATCATTTTCAGTATGGATAATGTAGGTAGCTAGCTGTCATCCATCACGCAGAAACATTTCCCTTTCATTGTGCCTGGGCATCACTTTCAGTCTGGCATAGTGTAGGTAGCAAGCATAGTCATCCATCACTCTTCCCCCCACCCATAGTGCCTGTGCATCACTTTCAGTATGGCATAATGTAGGTAGCAAGCTTTGTCATCATCACTCCAGCACTTTCCCCCACCTATAGTGCCTGTGCATCACTTTCAGTCTGGAATAATGTAGGTAGCAAGCTTTGTTCATCATCACTCTCAGCACTTTCCCCCACCTATAGTGCTGTGCATCATTTTCAGTATTGCATAATGTAGGTAGCAAGCTGTCATCCATCACTCACAGCACTTTCCCACCCTATAGTGCCTGTGCATCACTTTCAGTCTGGCAGTCTGGCATAGATAGATAAGAGAGATAGAAAGATAGATAGATAAGAGAGATAGATAGATAGAAAGAAAGATAGATAAGAGAGATAGATAGATAGATGAGAGAGAGAGAGAGAGAGAGAGAGATAGAGAGAGAGATAGCAGAATTAGATAGATAGATAGATAGATAGATAGATAGATAGATAGATAGCAGAATTAGATAGATAGATAGATAGATAGATAGATAGATAGATAGATAGATAGATAGATAGATAGCAGTAGAATTAGATAGATAGATATATAGCAGAATTAGATAGATAAGATAGCCAGATATAGATAGATAGATAGATAGCTAGATAGATAGATAGATAGATAGATAGATAGATAGATAGATAGATAGATAGATAGATAGATAGATAGATAGATAGATAGATAGATAGATAGATAGATAGATAGATAGATAGATAGATAGATAGATAGCAGAGATAGATAGTAGATAGATAGATAGATAGCAGAGATAGATAGAGATAGATAGATAGATAGATCGATAGATAGATAGATAGATAGATAGCAGAGATAGATAGATAGATAGAGATAGGATAGAGCTAGAGATAGATAGCAGAATTAGTAGATAGATTAGATAGATAGATAGCAGATGATAGATAGATAGATAGATAGATAGTAGATAGATAGATAGATGATAGATAGATAGATAGATAGATAGATAGATAGATAGATAGATAGATAGATAGATAGATAGTAGATAGATAGATGATAGATAGATAGATAGATAGATAGATAGATAGATAGATAGATAGATAGATAGCAGAATTAGATAGATAGATAGATAGATAGATAGATAGATAGATAGATAGATAGATAGATAGATAGATAGATAGATAGATGATAGATAGATAGATAGATAGATATAGATAGATAGATCGATAGATAGATAGCAGAGATTAGAGTAGATAGATAGCAGAATTAGATAGATAGATAGCAGAATTAGATAGATAGATAGTAGATAGATAGCAGAATATAGATAGAATAGATAGAAGATTAGATAGTAGAGATAGTAGATAGATAGATAGTAGTAGATTAGAGAATTAGATAGATAGGATAGATGATAGAAGATCGCAGAAGATAGCAGAGTTAGATAGATAGATAGATAGATAGATAGATAGATAGACAGACAGATAGATAGCAGAGTTAGATAGATAGATAGATAGATAGATAGATAGATAGATAGATAGATAGATAGATAGATAGATAGATAGATAGATAGATAGATAGATAGCAGAATTAGATAGATAGATAGATAGATAGAGTTAGATAGATAGAGTTAGATAGATAGATAGATAGATAGATAGATAGATAGATAGATAGATAGCAGAGTTATATAGATAGATAGACAGACAGATAGATAGCAGAGTTAGTTAGATAGATAGATAGATAGATAGATAGATAGATAGATGGATGGATGGATAGATAGATAGATAGATAGATAGATAGATAGCAGAGTTAGATAGACAGATAGCAGAGTTAGATATAGATAAAGTCCAGCCCTTGACTGAGAAGAGATAAGTGGTTTATTAACACATATCAACGCGTTTCAGCTATCCGTAGCCGTCATCAGGATGACGCTACTGGATAGCTGAAACGCGTTGATATGTGTTAATAAACCACCTTTATCTTTTTCACCAAGACCGTTGAGTGCTCTGGTTATCTATTTTCTAACATAAGTACCCTGACAGTAGCACCACGGCAGTTGATCCTAAAGTGAGGAGTGCGGAAGACCACGAAGAGATATATATATATATATATATATATATATATATTATTTATCTATCTATCTATCTATCTATCTATCTATCTATCTATCCTCTATCATCTATCTATCTATCTATCTCATCATCTACCTACCTACCTACCTACCTGTCGTCTGTCTATCAATCTATCTGTGAGGCTATCTATCTTCTGTCTATCCATCTATCCATCTGTCTGTCTGTCTGTCCGTCACCATCTATTATCTATCTTTCATCTATCATCTATCTATCTATCTACTATCTATCTATCTTCTATCTATCTATCTATCTATCTATCTATATCTATATTTATCTATCTATCTATCTGTCTATCTATCTATCATCTTACATCTATCATATATCTATCTATATTCATTATCATCTGTCATCTATCTATCTATCTATCTATCTATCTATCTATCTATCTATCTATCTATCTACTTCTTCCTGCCTGTCTGTCTGTCTGTCTGTCTGTCTATCTATCTATCTATCTATCTTACTCTATCTTTTCTGTCTATCCATCTATCCATCTGTCTGTCGGTCTGTTCGTCTGTCCGTCCGTCCGGCCGTCTATCTATCTATCTATCTATCTATCTATCTATCTATCTATCTATCTATCTATCTATCTATCTATCTATCTATCTTTCATCTATCTATCTATCTTTCATCTATCTATCTATCTTTCATCTATCTATCCACCCATATTAACGTTGTAGAGCACTCCAGGACTTGTTAAAACAATCTTTAACTTTATTCAATAAGCAGCAAACAGATAGCGACGTTTCGGTCTTTGTCTCAGACCTTTCTCAAGCCAGAGAAAGGTCTGAGACAAAGCAGAAACGTCGCTATCTGTTTGCTGCTTATTGAATAAAAGCTAAGATTGTTTGAACAAGTCCTGAGAGTGCTCTACACGTTACTATGGTTGGATATTCAGAGATCTGCAGTAGCACCTGGGCATAATATTACTTGAAGGTAGATGGCACAATGTTAGCTAATTGTTTATCTATCTATCTATCAATCTATATTTTATCTATCTCTCTATCATCTATCTTACATCTATATTATAATACTATCTATCTATATTCATCTATCATCTATCTATTATCATCTATTATCTATCTATCTACTATCCATCTATCATCTATCTATCTATCTATCATCTATCTATCTATCTATCTATCTATCTATCTATCTATCTATCTATCTATCTATCTATCTATCTATCATCTATCATCTATCTATTTATCTATCTTTCATCTATCATCTATCTATCTATCTATCTATCTATCTATCTATCTATCTATCTATCTATCACCAATGTCTGTTGGCCTAGGCAGGACTCCATCCAATAATTAAAGAAGCTCCGTCATGAACTCCCTCTATATGCAAAGGCATTGTTAAAACTTTCCCCCCCCAAAAAAAATCCGATCCCCTTCTACCAGGCCCGATCTTGAATAATAGAAGTCAATAGTGGTGCAACCCAAGGGGAACATCTACTCACAGTGCCTGCCTTCCACTCATGATCTACCCAATATTGCCAGGCTGTCTATCAAACAGAAGGCAGATTCTGTTTGATGGGCAGATTTTTCCTTCAAGTCAATCAAATTGAACAAGAAATAACCCAGTACAGATAGTCTACAGTAGGTCAAATCAGAAGTCACCATTGGAGTTTTGTTTAACGTATCTGTTCTGACATATCAAGTTGCGGCAGTGATATTTACAGATGTTAAAAAAACACCATTGACTTCTCTGATATCTACGTTTCTTCCATACCTGTCCTTATGATAATATTTGTTGTTAGGTCGATATTATGTTGGTGGAAAATTCAGGTGGCTCTTATCTACAGCCTAATACCAATGTTTTTTATAGATCAATGCTTAGCATCATGTGGTGAAGGTAGCCGTCTGAAAAAACAGCTAAATATAGTCGTATTTTTATGGTGTTGTGCTTGCAAAACAAAGACGTGTGGAGCCGGACTCCTACTGCTCTTACGTCAGGAAAATCTCATGTTATTAATGGTGCCCGGTCTGCCTACTCCACTTAGAACTCTTGGTGATCACTATCCTCCACACACGGGCATCCTGTTATAGGGAAGGTCAATAAAAGCTGTGACATCATCCATCCACCCCATAAATGGCTCTTCATAGATATGACACTTTGTTACACTTTCTCTGAAGTTAGCCGTGGACTTTTAGTTTTTAGAGTTAATATTTGTGATTTGTTTGTTGCTGGTGAGATGCTATAGATGTTGGAAATTTTTAGAATATAGAATATATAAACAACTATCTTGTCCCAAACTTCTATGCAAGTTTCAATGAAACATTTTACTTTAAAAGATAATTAATTTGATGCAACAAGGAATATATAATTGCAATGATAATTAAAAGGATTGTCTATGCACATTAAAGGAATAGTTACTCCCAAAGTGAACTTTCCCTTTAATTGAGATATTGATTGAAGAATGGGAGGTTAAGGAGCTATGTCTTACCTCCCATTCTTCATCAATACACAGTATCCAGGCCGAAGGTAGACATACTCCTTAACCTCCTGTCTTCAATCAATAACTCAGGATCCAGGGCCGAAGGTAAGACATAGCTCCTTAACCTCCCATTCTTCATCAATAACTCAGGATCCAGGGCCGAAGTAAACATAGCTCCTTACCTCCCATTCTTCAATCAATATCTCAGGATCCAGGCCGAAGGTAAGACATAGCTCCTTAACCTCAATTCTTCAATCAATATCTCAGATCCTGGTCCGAAGGTAAGACATACTCCTTAACCTCCCATTTCTTCAATCAATAACTCAGGATCCTGGGCCAGGTAAGACTAGCTCCTTAACCTCCCATTCTTCAATCATATCTCAGGATCCTGGGCCGAAGGTAAGACATAGCTCCTTAACCTCCCGCTCTTCAATCAATATCTCAGGATCCGGCGGAAGGTAAGACATAGCTCCTTACCTCCCATTCTTCAATCAATACTCAGGATCCTGGGCCGAAGTTAGTCATAGCTCCTTAACCTCCCTTCTTCAATCAATAACTCAGGATCCTGGGCCAAGGTAAGACATAGCTCCTTAACCTCCATTCTTCAATCAATATCTCAGGATCCTGGTCCGAAGGTAAGACATGCTCCTTAACCTCCCATTCTTCAATCAATAACTCAGGATCCGGCCAAGGAAGACATAGCTCCTTAACCTCCCATTCTTCATCAATAACTCAGGATCCTGGTCCGAAGGTAAGACATAGCTCCTTAACCTCCCATTCTTCAATCAATACTCAGGATCCTGGTCCGAAGGTAAGACATAGCTCCTTAACCTCCCATTCTTCAATCAATAACTCAGGATCCTGGCCGAAGGTAAGACATAGCTCCTTAACCTCCCATTCTTCAATCAATAACTCAGGATCCAGGGCCGAAGGTAAGACATAGCTCCTTAACCTCCCATTCTTCAATCAATAACTCAGGATCCTGGGCCGAAGGTAAGACTAGCTCCTTACCTCCCATTCTTCATCAATCTCAGGATCCTGGTCCGAAGGTAAGACATAGCTCCTTAACCTCCCATTCTTCAATCAATACTCAGGATCCTGGGCCGAAGGTAAGACATAGCTCCTTAACCTCCCATTCTTCAATCAATAACTCAGGATCCTGGGCCGAAGGTAGACTAGCTCCTAACCTCCCATTCTCTATCAATACTCAGGATCCAAGGCCGAAGGTAAGACATGCTCCTTAACCTCCCATCTTCTTCAATAACTCAGGATCCTGGGCCGAAGGTAAGACATAGCTCCTTAACCTCCCATTCTTCAATCAATATCTCAGGACCAGGGCGAAGGTAAGACATAGCTCCTTAACCTCCCATTCTTCATCAATAACTCAGGATCCAGGGCCGAAGGTAAGACATAGCTCCTTAACCTCCCGCCTTCAATCAATATCTCAGGATCCAGGGCGGAAGGTAAGACATAGCTCCTTAAACCTCTTTTTCATCATAAACAGCTCCTTAACCTCCAGCGCTTCAATCAATATCTCAGGATCCAGGCGGAGGTAAGACATAGCTCCTTAACCTCCCATTCTTCAATCAATATCTCAGGATCCTGGGCCAAAGGTAAGACATAGCTCCTTAACCTCCCGTTTCTCAATCAATATCTCAGGATCCTGGGCCGAAGGTAAGACATAGCTCCTTAACCTCCATTCTTCATCATATCTCAGACCAGGGCCGAAGGTAAGACATAGCTCCTTAACCTCCATTCTTCAATCATAACTCAGGATCCAGGGCCGAGGAAGACATAGCTCTTACCTCCCATTCTTCAATCAATACTCAGGATCCAGGGCCGAAGGTAAGACATAGCTCCTTAACCTCCCGCGCTTCAATCAATATCTCGGATCCAGGCGGAAGGTAAGACATAGCTCCTTAACCTCCAGCGCTTCAATCAATATCTCAGGATCCAGGGCGGAAGGTAAGACATAGCTCCTTAACCTCCCATTCTTCAATCAATATCTCACATCCAGGGCCAAAGGTAAGACATAGCTCCTTAACCTCCCGTTCTTCAATCAATATCTCAGGATCCGGGCCGAAGGTAAGACATAGCTCCTTAACCTCCCATTCTTCAATCAATACTCAGGATCCTGGGCCGAAGGTAAGACATAGCTCCTTAACCTCCCATTCTTCAATCAATATCTCAGGATGCAGGCCGAAGGTAAGACATAGCTCCTTAACCTCCCATTCTTCAACCATTAACTCAGGATGCAGGGCGAAGGTAAGACATAGCTCCTTAACCTCCACCTCATTCTTCAATCAATATCTCAGGATGCAGGGCTGAAGGTAAGACATAGCTCCTTAACCTCCAATTCTTCAATCAATATCTCAGGACCAGGGCTGAAGGTAAGACATAGCTCCTTAACCTCCCATTCTTCAATCAAATCTCAGATGCAGGGCCGAAGGTAAGACACTGTCCTTAACCTCCAATTCTTCAATCAATATCTCAGGACCAGGGCTGAAGGTAAGACATAGCTCCTTACCTCCCATTCTTCAATCAATATCTCAGGATGCAGGGCCGAAGGTAAACATAGCTCCTTAACCTCCATTCTTCAATCAATATCTCAGGATGCAGGGCCGAAGGTAGACATAGCTCCTTAACCTCCTCCAATTCTTCAATCAATATCTCAGACCAGGGCCGAAGGTAAGACATAGCTCCTTAACCTCCCATTCTTCAATCATATCTCAGATGCAGGGCCGAAGGTAAACATAGCTCCTTAACCCCCAGGCTTTAATCATATCTCAGCATCCAGGGCCAAAGGTAAGACATAGCTCCTTAACCCTCCCGGCTTTAATCAATAAATTAAGGAATCGTTCACTTTTCGGGTGAATCTTTAACACTAGATGTCATGTTTACAAATGTTTTACATGTTTTTGTGCATTAAACAGATCTACTAGGATGAAGGGTAAACTCTCTAATGCCGTGTGTTTGTACATATATATTTTCTTTTAATGGTACCAGAAACTTTTGGGAGCTTTGGCTACCAGCTCCTACAGACATTATTGGCATTTTGCAAGTTATAGCCGTGTATGATATTGAATAAATGCCATTGGATTATCATTCGGTTCTGACTCGGGAACTGACGGTTTCCAATTTTTTTTCAAGAATCGTGGAACTTTCACAGATTTATTGAATTATTGAATTTTTTAAATCGAATATTCCAGAATTCTCAAATTTTCTAAATGAAATATTTGGAAATTCTCGATTTCGATAAAATCGAATACATGAATTTGTATTGCTATTTATAACTTTCCATGGAACCCCCATTGACTTTTATTGGTCTGTTTTGGGGTTTTCGAAACCCCTTTCAGAACGGAAGTCTCCGCTTTTGACAGCTTTATTCATGAAAGTGTTTTTGATTGAAATAACAAATCCCTGGAACAATAGCGAATTCAAATCCTACTCCCAGTATAGGGGCGTCTTGCACTTACGTGTGTATTTTAAAGGGACACATCTAGTTAACAAGGGATTTGTACTCCCCAGCAGAACTTTAAATGGGGGCCCCAAAACCAACGGACATGGGACCCGTATGAGGGTCTGTGAACTACCTGGGTCGTGGGGGTTGCTCCCTCTACTTCAAACTCCTATTTTCCCAGCCTTCACCAACCAACGTGCACCTTCTATATGCAGCAAATTGTTAAGTTCAGTTTGACAAACACATTATCACCCATAGAACCATGGTTTATTTTGCCAAATGTTAAGGATTTGGGTGAATACAAACCTTTCAAAAACTCTTGGAATTCAGCCAATCCCAAACCAAATCCTGGATTTAATGCTCTTTAACATGGAGTATCTTCATTAATTAATTCCCCCATATTCCACGCTTTAGCACCAGCAGCGCTGCAACAGGGATCTCCATCATGGCACTCTAGACCGACTGTACTTAACCCATGGCATCCCAGGCGTCAAAAGACAGTTAAGGGTAGTCTGGGGACCTTGGGCTTATAGTTCAGTTCGATTGGAAAATAGCCAAATTACATTTCTGGTAATCCACAAATGCCATAAAATGTCTCCTATTTACCACATCATCTGTCCATCCAAGGTTTAGATGGAATTTTAAATGTATCTCAGCTGCTACATTATTCTGCTGACAAAGATTGAGCATTGATCTCTCACTAGTCAGAGATATCTCCATTTTGACTTTGGTCTCCATTTTAAAACTTGTCAAGGAAAGAGCCTTCCTCATTACATATTATTAAAGGAAATACAAAACGAGGGAAGTTTTTCAGTTTTCCCTTTTGCAGTTATATATATATATATATATATATATATAGGTCAAATGTAGGCACTCAATCCAAGTAAACAGCAAAGTTTATTGCAACGCTCCCCCCTGTGGGTGCAGGCATCTGGTTTCCCTACTTCAAAGGGACACTAGATACTGAGCATAATACAATGTAGACTTGCACTCCAACGTGAAATGGTGGGTTTAATAAGCCAAACATCAACAGTGACATTTCGAGGGTCAACCCCAGCGTGAGGGGGTTGTACCCTTGAAATGTTGTCACTGTTGATGTTTGGTTAATAATATACCCACCATTTCACGGTGGAGTGCAAGTCTACATTGATTATTGCTCAGTATCTATGTTCCCTTTGAAGTAGGGAAACAATGAAGAACTCACACTCAACAGGTAAACTTGCCCAGTGCAGTACGATTCCAATAGACAGCCAGTAAGAAAAACTATGCACTTTTCAACAATATATCCATAATGCTATATCACTATTTGAGTAAAAATATAGAAAAGTCCTTTGGAGTAATGGGGGTTTGGGAACTCACTCCTCAGTCTTTACTTGCCCTAGTGCTACTCAAGAAGTAGATATCCAAATTAGTAAATTGGAGTGCACTTTTACCTTAAATACACATATACATATAATATACTAAACAGTCTCACTTCAGTTGATCAAGGTCCTAGTCTTTTAAAGGATTAATTGAAGCGTAAGCAGTGGCCTAACTAGAATCACTGCCCCCCCCCCCCTTGATGGTGCCCCTATCTGTGCTTTTTCCACAGTGGTTTTCTGGGAGGAGGCTAAAAATAAGAAAAATAAGAAGATTGGGCCCCCTTGGCTCCTGGGGCTCCCTGCTCCCTGGAGTTATGCCCCTGGCAGGAAGTGGTCGGGCCACGTCACTGCAGCCAGTGGTGGATTGCGAGAAAAGTAAATTTATTCACCTTTACCTGACTACTACTGCAAAATTTGATTGAAGAACAGAAGGTAAGGCAGAGTTCTTTAACCTCCCGTTCTTCAATCGATGCATTAAAGGAATAGTTTAATTTTCATGGTTTTTTTTAATGGTTAAATAAAGGAATCTTGAAGGTTTTATTTGATGGAAACAAAATCTCATGCTATGTTGATATTTCCTAGTGCAATACACATTAGGGACCTTAAACTATTGCCACATGGTCGATACTCTTATCTTTAGACAAGCTTTTACATGCTCGGGGAGGCAGCTAGAGGAATAGCATTCAGTCATTGGCTGGAATGTTATCTGTTACATCTATGAGTGACAGCTGCTATCTGGAAGAACCAGGATGCAGAAAAAGAGGGGTAATAAGGCATCAGGCAGCATTTCAGGTTATTCTTACATCTCTCAGATTTCTAACTAGCTAGGGAGTGATTTACCTTTGAAACTGCACAACTATAATTGTATAAATGATCTTTTCTAGACTGATGCCACATAAAAGAAAAGTTAGTAGTATTTGTCGGTTTGTAGTAAAAATGTAAAGAAATATATCATTTGTGCATATGTATGCATGTTTTCCTTTTAAAGGACCTTGCACATGCTTTGCTATACACTCTTACAATGTATGAAATGCACTCAAGAGGATAATGGTAAGAAATAAAATATGTAAATAGAAAGTAATACATAAACAGAAGCTTAATGACTAAGTGAGGGTCTCAGCCTGCCCAAAGCTCAAGATGGGACCCAAGTCTCGTTGCAGCTTTAGGAGAAAATGATGTTTCTTGCTCTTAGTGGCTATGGGCCGTAGGCAATATATATTTTATAACCAGACAAACCCTAAAATTTTATATCTCTTGTAACACTTACCTCTGCTCCAAGATTCTTTCACTTCGCATTCTTCCGGGTAGCAGCAGCTGATGTCATTCCACTGGCTGACTGCTGACCCAGCCACCTGCACATGTGCAAGATTCCACAGTGTGAAGAGGAGTAGCGCCTCTTGGAAAATGCAGGGAGACCAGGAGCTAAACATTGGGCCAACCTTCTCTCTTTATCTTTTCTTTCTTCTATTATTTTGTTGCGACATTTGTCTTAATCTTATCATGTATTTATTTCACTAAGGTAAGATTCCGCCTTCCGCCTGATGGACCATGTAACGTGTATCATACACCCCAAGGTAGCAATTACTGCAGCTGAGCTTTATGTTTACACACACTCCTGTAATTATAATATGTACAGGGTGATCTATAGTGCAACGTGACGCTTCTTCTCTTCCTCCAGAAATCCACAATGCAGTACATCCATTTGTGAGATATGTGCATAGCAGATCGCAGTCAGTGAGAAATGCCATTCTATCAGGGAGAATCAATAAAGTTCTTATCCTTTAAAATGGTGCTAATTTTGCCCCAACCAATCAGATCTTTTTTAAAATTTGAAAGCTAACATCTGATTGGTGGGGCAAAATTAGCACCATTTTAAAGGATAAAGACTTTTATTGAATAACCCTGTATATTTGTTACGTTTTGCGCTACCTAACTAACTAAGCGCCATGCTATTTCCAAGAGGTTTGTAAAAAATATCGCAAGCAAAATCTGTGTTTAACCGTGCTAACCTGTTAATAGATCGTGTAGCATTAAGTTTATCACTGTTTGGCCAGTTAGCGACCTTTAGGCTGGGTAACACACAATATTATTATTTTGGGTGACGCCTGATATTACTTTTATTGTCAGTCAGCCAAAATATTGTATGGTGTTGGTGGCAACGGGCGTGACTGATATGGGTCCTGCTCTTCCCGAACGGACGGGTATACTGGAAAATCATGGTGTACTTTTGTCTCACCAGAATAATGATTTATCCCAGCTGACCGCCGGCTAGTGACGAATGGTCACCAGGAACAAATGATGGTCCGCGTGTACCCAGCCTTAGTATCCATACTGATACATGTTATCTCATCATGAGAGATTATAAGCCTTTGGTGCAGGGACTGGTGTAAATGGATTCAATCTTGTATAAGAAATAAAGGTTATATTAAATAGGTTGTATACCAACAGACAGTATTATGTGAGGTGGTCTGAGCAATGTTCCAAATAACATGACGGGTACTTTCAGAATCTCTTAATAAATAGGCCCCCAAATTACCCTGCACCTGTCAGCAGGTTTTATTTTTGTGCCAGGCCCTTGACTATAAAAATTGTGAAAGTGCTATATTACTGTGCTCAAGTGTGAATCCCATTAGCCAGCCTGCCAGCCATTTCACTATGTCAGCCTTCCGGCCACATTCCTTCTGTAGATATACTTTAGCTTCCCGTGTTATCTCTACATTTTGATTAAGGTACAAGTCTTCAAATAACAAATATCAACAAATCAGTTGCAGCCAAACAGTACGGCCTGCTGCACCAGTGCAATGCACCAACAGATTGCCACACTCAATCACATCGCGTGTGCACACATGAACAAAAAAGTAAATATTATTGTGACTATGTATGTAGGTTTTATGTTTGTACAACACCCAGGGTTATTCAATATAAGTTTCTTATCCTGCTATTTTGCCCCAACCAATCAATGTTACCTTTCAAATGTTAATAAGATCTGATTGGTTGGGGCAAAATTAGCACCATTTTTAACGATAAACTTTTATTGATCTCCCTGTTAATGTACAGATTTACCCAGAGAGGTAACTCTAGGGGATTCATACCATGTTTTGAATACGCTTTGTGACGGCTGCTTTTGGGGTCTTTGCACAACACTTAACTAAACTTACTGTGTTATTTTCAAAAACATTTGGAAGTGGTCAGGCCCACATAAAACTGATGTAAAACTACCAGGCAAATCTGATAAACACTAATTTTACAAACAACGTCTTACGCGTCCCCCCCCCTTCACCCTAGCCCATCGTGCCACGTCTTTAGTTTTTTAGAGGTGCTAGAAAGCATCGACCTCCTGTGGTACACAGAATTACTTGTTACAGTGATTTATTCTTTGTGTAATGACCACAATGATGTGTATGTGAGGGGTTACATTGTGTAAATGGCTGCCTGTGATTCAGGTTCCCTTCAAAAAAAAATCTACCAACTGGTTAGTAAATTGCATTCAACACCAGAGGGCGATAACTCTGCCAGTATTACTTACCTGACCATTCATCAGGCGTTAAGACTCACAGGGTAGAGCAAAACTCAGCCTGTATTGAATAGGCAGTGCTACCCAAAAATGTTGGATATGGCGCTGCCACCACAAGATTAAGTTGGGTACACACATTCTGTACCGATGGAATTGGCCCTTTATCGATAAGACGTGGTACAGGGAGAGCGATGGTTTCCGTGCCGACAAATGTTCAGCATCAGAAGCGACTGTTACAATCTGAAAATTTCCCTTGTTCCCAGTCCCCCCTATACTAAGGTACGGAGATTCGATGGCACAATGTTCTCCCTATACTTATATATACTTTATATTGTCCGTCATCTATATAGATTGCTGCAGTGCGTACCTACCTTAAATGAAAAACCCGTGCAACCCGATAATATTCGTAGGTTTACGCTAATTTAGATTGCTATCCAGTTGGGAAATATGCAAGAAGAAAGAAGAATCCAATCAGTACAATTTGTTGGTGGTGGAAATCCTTTATTGCAATAACCAGCTCCACCTGAACTGTGCCATATGCAAATATTTCAATAAAAGAGAGTTACTTATGGCCATAAAACAATTACAGGGCCATATATTGGTTTATGGCAATCATTCTATCTACTGCAAGGACACAGTGAAATAAAAAAGGGGGGGAAATTATTTCAGTCTAGTAATTTGAAGCAACCATCAAATGTGACCATTTAACTGCACTCCATTTAAATAATAATAAAATAATAAAGGAAATTTGTTTTTTTGTACCATAAACGCCCATTTATTTAAATGCTCAAGTACTGAAATATCAATAGAGTTAGAAAAAGCAAGTTGAGTCTTTAAAAAACTCTTCCTCTAAATTCACTTTTGCAGGCGATAGTTTCTCAAGCCAACCATTTATTTCATCTTTTGTCATGAAAGCAGAGAGAATAGTTGGTTCAGCGATAAGCGAAAGAGCAGGCAATTTAGACAGATCGTCCAAACAACACAAATGGCCTCTGCCATCTGGTGCCCGTATAAAAACAATGGGTAGTCCAAATCCATTCAGGACTTTGGCATCAAAAATTAACTTTTTTTTAGTGTCTTAAAGAAACCTGTCGCCATTACACTTCAGGCTACATTTAAAGTTTACAAGGCAAAACACAGGTGCAAGCACATGGCTTACTGTACAATAAATGTTTAACACTCTTTGTTTCCATTTATCAGCTGTAAACGAACCAGAATTTCCAAAAAAAAAAGAATTGTTGTTTGGCATCGGCAACAAGACATGTGCGAGTTACTTTGCATCTGTGTCTGATTACAAAGCCCTTCCTCGTTTAATTGCAAGATTTTCAGTTGCAATTAAAAACTTTGTTTAATATTAATTAACCATATAATTACTCCAATTGCCATTAAAATGGGCGCCCCGTCTATAAACAAAATAAAACACTTTTTGGTTGTTTTTGTCTAAAACTTATTGAAATAAGAAGAAAACATCTATTGAACCAGAAATTTTAACTTTAAAGGAAAATGTAAATCCGGCGATTTACGGAAAAAAAAGAAAAAATTCTGCACGTGTTTTATGTAAAAAAAATGTATAGTTTTATTTATGAATTAGGTTTTAATTTTTTTTACAAAATATTTTATTGTAGACATTTTTTTAAAAGTTTGATTGCATTGGTATTTAATTTACACAACATTGCAGTAGATTGGTTCAAATGTTGATCTTTTATATGTCAATTTATGTATGTTGTCCTATTGGTGAAAATAATAAAATGTTACACCAAGATGAGCATAAACATGGTCCATCCAAAAGTTGGGCCACTTTTTTGCGTTGTAGCCTCTGCAAAATTAACCACTTCTAAAACCATCTCTAAGTTATCTCATATATAGAACAAGCAGATATATCGAAGGCACCTTTGTGGTAAAAAGTCTTCTAATTACATAGACTTACTATGACATAAGGCCAATGTCATCTCTAAAAAAGACAAAAATGTGTATTTGATTATTAAAATGTGTCCTTCTCTTTTGGTAGCAAATTATATAAAAGGTGATTGGACTGTTTGACCAGTAGAATGGAGATGTTGTGAGTGCTCGTTTCGTCATCATTGTGGCCCAAGCCACTAGATCAATGAATTTCGCCTATTTGAGTGGTCACACAAAGTGATTGACACCCCATCGAGTTCTCAGCAGCTTGTTCATCGAGCATTGGACAGACAATCACCACGTGGGCATGCTCCTACTTCATTCGGCATGCTCCTGCTTGCAGCACCACATGCTCATGGGAGGGGGGAGCAGAGAGGTTACTTGCTTCAGCCCTTCTGCAAACCGAACATCCCTGGTCCCTTGAGAAGGGTTGCATTTACATTTTCTGTTTTGTAATAATTACCATGGTGATCTATGCTATTTGGCGTAACAGACTGTTGTTACATGTCTCTATAGTGTCTCTGAATGTCGCAAAACAATAGTGTTCTAAATCAGAAAAGATTCACAGTTTTGAACCAGAAATAAAAAAAAAACAAAAAAAACCAAGACGACCTTTTAAACTTATCTACTTGGGTTCATAGTTAATTTGTCCTAAAAGCTTTTACCAATGAAATAATCCAACACATCACATTCTTTAGAACTTTCTATATTTACAATGAAGCTTTTCTGTAATTATACCAGCCTTAGTCCAAGCAGCCTTACAAATTGTATTTTAAATAAAGCTTGCGGTAGCATTTAATTGTACATATTAAGTACCAGAAATGGTTAGCATGTTACATTATGGTAATTATTGGGGTTTTTTTAGTTGAATTCTCAGTAGATCGGGAAGAACATTGCAAATGACAGTTTGTTCCGAGATCTGTAAAAATCATTCTCAGTAGGAAGTATTCTTTATGAAATGTTATGTTTTTCATTTAATTGGAGAAGTGTAGCTTTCCGGAATGTCTAAGGACGGAGATGATTCCATATTCCTGCCTTTGTGCTAATTCCATTATCCTACTGGGAATCTTACCTGTGCTTGGGTGTTTAATCAGGGTTATGGGCATGATTAATAGACAATCCACCCCCTCTCCGTCTCCAAACTTCTGTAGTAGTTATGAGTAGAGATGGACTAGAACTCGAACCCGAGTTTGACCGAACTATTCGATTCAAATGAATTCGACTTCTCGAACTATCCGGACACGGATTTTCGATATTTTCGGACTTTCGATATATCGACTGTTCGACCGTTCGAACATCGAATCGCGAGTAAGGTCCATTAAAACCTTACGCGAGCATCGAATCCACGAGTAAATTTCCATGGTATCTAGGCCCAAACATCGAATCTAGGTAAAGTGTCCATAATAACCTATAACACGAGCATCGAATCCGCGAGTAAAATGTCCATGGTATCTAGCGCGAACATCGAATCTATGAGTAAAGTGTCCATTAAAACCTATACACGAGCATGGAATCCGCGAGTAAAATTCCATGGTATCTAGGCACAAACATCGAATCTTGAGTAAAGTGTCCATTAAACCTATACACGAGCATCGAATCCGCAGTAAATATTCCATGGTATCTAGGCGCGAACATCGAATCTCATGAGTAAGTGTCCATTAAAGCCTATACGCAAGCACGAATCCGCGAGTAAAATGTCCATGGTATCTAGGCGCGACATGATCTATGAGTAAAGTGTCCATTAAAGCCTATACGCGAGCATTGAATCCGCGAGTAAATGTCCATGGTTATCTAGGCGCGAACATCGAATCTATGAGTAAAGTGTCCATTAAAGCCTATACGTGACATCGATTCCGCGAGTAAAATGTCCATGGTATCTAGGCGAAACATCGATCTATGAGTAAAGTGTCCATTAAAGCCTATACGCGATCATCGATTCCGCGAGTAAAATGTGCATGGTATCTAGCACAACATCGAATCTATGAGTAAGTGTCCATTAAAGCCTATACGCGAGCATCGATTCGCGCGTAAAATGTCCACTGTTATCTAGGCACGAACATCGAATCTATGAGTAAAGTGTCCATTAAAACCTATACGCGAGCATCGATTCCGCGAGTAAATGTCCATGGTTCTAGTGCGCGAACTCGAATCTATGAGTAAAGTGTCCATTAAAGCCTTACGGGATCATCGTTCCGCGAGTAAAATGTCCATGGTATCTAGCGCGAACATCGAATCTATCAGTAAAGTGTCCATTAAACCTATACGCGAGCATCGATCCGCGAGTAAAATGTCCATGGTATCTAGGCGCGAACATCGAATCTATGAGTAAAGTGTCCATTAAAGCCTATACGCGAGCATCGAATCCGCAAGTAAAATGTCCATGGTATCTAGGCGCGAACATCGAATCTATGAGTAAAGTGTCCATTAAAACCTATACGCGAGCATCGAATCCGCAAGTAAAATGTCCATGTATCTAGGCGCGAACATTGAATCTATGAGTAAAGTGTCCATTAAGCCTTACGCGAGCATCGAATCCGCGAGTAAAATGGTCCATGGTTATCTAGGCGCGAACATCGAATCTATGAGTAAGTGTCCATTAAGCCATATGCGAGCATCGAATCCGTGAGTTACAATGTCCATAGTATCTAGGCACAAACATCGAATCTATGAGTAAAGTGTCCATTAAAGCCTACTCGAGCATCGAATCCGCAAGTAAATGTCCATGTGTATCTAGGTGCGAACATCGAACTATGAGTAAAGTGTCCATTAAAGCCTATACGGGATCATCGATTCCGCGAGTAAATGTTCCATGGTATCTAGGCGCGAACATCGAATCTATCATTAAAGTTTCCATTAAAACCTATACGCGAGCATCGATTCCGCGAGTAAAATGTCCATGGTATCTAGGCCGAACATCGAATCTATGCTAAAGTGTCCATTAAAGCCTATACCGCGACATCGAATCCGCGAGTAAAATGTCCATGGTATCTAGCCACGAACATCGAATTTATGAGTAAAGTGTCCATTAAAACCTATACGCGAGCATCGAATCCGCAAGTAAATGCCATGGTATCTAGGCGCGAACATTGAATCTATGAGTAAAGTGTCCATTAAAGCCTATACCGAGCATCGAATCCGCGAGTAAATGTCTATGGTATCTAGGCACGAACATCAATCTATGAGTAAATGTTCCATTAAGCCTATACGCGGCAATCAAATCCGCGAGTAAAATGTCCATGGTATCTAGGCACGAACATTGAATCTATGAGTAAAGTGTCCATTAAAGGGCATGTCCACCCCCAAAACTATAATCCCCCAACTACTGGCCCCTCATGTAGTGTAGTGTAATCCTTACCTCACATCCCAGCTCCATAGGGTTCTCATGTAGTCCCCCCCCAAAGTCCCAAAAACTGCCACACCAGGAGGCTAGCAGTCCATATAGGACACTGCCTGCTAGCTGGCCTCAGGTAGATTTTTGCCATGCGTACTGCAGCCCTTCTCCCCCCCCTCCCCTCCCTCTCCTCCCCGTTCTGCTATCCCCTCCCCTAGCTAAACCCCATTTAATATCCTGCTCCCCATGTCCCCCAGCCCCAACCGGTATTTTTATTTTTAGAAAGCTCCCCAAATCTTACTTACCTCTCCTCTTTCTCCGGCGAAGTGAGCTGCGGCAGCCGCGCCGTGATTGGCTGCCGCTCAGCCATCACGACGGGCTGCCGGTCCGGCCCCTCTGCTTGCATTTCCTTGCAAGCAGAGGGCCAGGAGCGCGGCGGAGGAAAGAGGGAGGTAAGTAGAGTTTGGGGGGCTTTTTAAAAAAAAATATAGCGGTTGGGCTGGGAGCCCAGGGGGGACCTTATATCAAAATTTCCATTTTAGGGTGGACATACTCTTAAGCCTATATGCGGCATCGAATGCGAGTAAAATGTCCATGTATCTAGGCGCGAACATCGAATCTAGAGTAAAGTGTCCATTAAGCCTATACGCGAGCATCAAATCGTGAGTACAATGTCCATAGTATCTAGGCACGAACATCGAATCTATGAGTAAGTGTCCATTAAAGCCTATACGCGAGCATCGAATCCGCAAGTAAAATGTCCATGGTATCTAGGTGCGAACATCGAATCTATGAGTAAGTGTCCATTAAAACCTATACGCAAGCATCGAATCCGCAAGTAAAATGTCCATGGTATCTAGACACGAACACCGAATTCATGAGTAAAGTGTCCTAAAGCCTATACCGAGCATTGAATCCGCGAGTAAAATGTCCATGGTATCTTAGGCGCAACATCGAATCTATGAGTAAAGTGTCCATTAAAGCCTAGACGCGAGCATCGAATCCGCGAGTAAATGTCCATGGTATCTAGGCGCGAACATCGAATCTATGAGTAAAGTGTCCATTAAAACCTAAACGCGAGCATCGAATCCGCAAGTAAAATGTCATGGTATCTAGGCGCGAACATTGAATCTATGAGTAAAGTGTCCATTAAAGCCTATACGCGAGCATCGAATCCGCGAGTAAAATGTCTATGGTATCTAGGCACGAACATCGAATCTTAGAGAAAGTGTCCATTAGCCTATAAGCGAGCATCGAATCCGCGAGTAAAATGTCCATGGTATCTAGGCACGAACATTGAATCTATGGATAAGTGTCCATTAAGCTATACGCGAGCATCGATTCCGCGAGTAAAATGTCCATGGTATCTAGGCGCGAACATCGAATCTATGAGTAAAGTGTCCATTAAGCCTATATACGCGAGCATCGAATCCGTGAGTACAATGTCCATAGTCTCTAGGCACGAACATCGATCTATGAGTTAAAGTGTCCATTAAAGCCTATACGCGAGCATCGAATCCGCAGTAAATGTCCATGGTATCTAGGTGGCGAACATCGAATCTATGAGTAAAGTGTCCCATTAAAACCTATACGCGAGCATCGAATCCGCAAGTAAAATGTCCATGGTATCTAGGCGCGAACATCGAATCTATGAGTAAAGGTCCATTAAAGCATATATGCGAGCATCTAATCCGCGAGTAAAATGTCCATGGTATCTAGACACGAAACCGAATCTATGAGTAAAGTGTCCATTAAAGCCTTACACGAGCATCGAATCCGCGAGTAAAATGTTCCATGGTATCTAGGCGCGAACATCGAATCTATGAGTTAAAGTGTCCATTAAAACCTATACGCGAGCATCGAATCCGCGAGTAAAATGATCCTGGTATCTAGGGCACGAACATCGAATCTATGAGTAAAGTGTCCATTAAAACCTATACGCGAGCATCGAATCCGCGAGTAAAATGTCCCATGGTATCTAGGCGCGACATCGAATCTATGAGTAAAGTGTCCTTAAAACCTATACGCGAGCATCGAATCCGCAAGTAAATGTCCATGGTATCTAGGCGCAACATTGAATCTATGAGTAAGTGCCATTAAAGCCTATACGCGAGCATCGAATCCGCGAGTAAAATGTCTATGGTATCTAGGCACGACATCGAATCTATGAGTAAGTGTCCATTAAGCCTATAAACCCATCGAATCCGCGGTAAAAATGTCCATGGTATCTAGGCACGAACATTGAATCATGAGAAAAGTGTCCATTAGCCTATTGCGGCATCGAATCCGCGAGTAATGTCCATGGTATCTAGGCGCGAACATCGAATCTATGAGTAAAGTGTCCATTAGCCTATACGCGAGCATCGAATCCGTGAGTACAATGTCCATAGTATCTAGGCACGAACATCGAATCTATGAGTAAAGTGTCCATTAAGCCTATACGCGAGCATCGAATCCGCAAGTAAAATGTCCATGGTTATCTGGTGCGAACATCGAATCTAGAGTAAAAGTGTCCCATTAAAACCTATACGCGAGCATCGAATCCGCAGTAAAATGTCCATGGTATCTAGGCGCGAACATCGAATCTATGAGTAAATGTCCATTAAATCATATATGCGAGCATCGAATCCGCGGTAAATGTCCATGGTATCTAACCGAACACCGAATCTATGAGTAAAGTGTCCATTAAAGCCTATACACGAGCATCGAATCCGCGGTAAAATGTCCATGGTATCTAGGCGCGAAACATCGAATCTATGAGAAAGTTGTCCATAAACCTATACGCGAGCATCGAATCCGCGAGTAAATGTCATGGTATCTAGGCACGAAATCGAATCTATGAGTAAAGTTCCATTAAAACCTATACGCGAGCATCGAATCCGCGAGTAAAAATGTCCATGGTATCTAGGCGTGAAATCGAATCCGCGAGTAAAATGTCCATGGTATCTAGGCGTGAACATCGAATCCGCGAGTAAGTGTTCATTAAAGCCTATACACGAGCATCGAACCCGCGAGTAAAATGTCCATGGTACTAGGCGTGAACATCGAATCTATGAGTAAAGTGTCCATTAAAGCCTATACGCGAGACATCGTATCGCGCGTAAAATTCCATAGTACTAGGCGCGAAACATCGAATCTATGAGTAAGTGGCCCATTAAAGCCTATACGCGAGCATCCAATCCGCAAGTAAAATGTCCATGGTATCTAGCGGAACATCGAATCCGACGTAAAGTGTCATTAAAGCCTATCACACGAGCATCGAATCCGCGAGTAAAATGTCCATGGTACCTAGGCGTGACATCGAATCTATGAGTAAGTGGTCCTATTAAAACCTATACGCGAGCATCCAATCCGCGAGTAAAATGCCCATGTATCTAGGCGCGAACATCGAATCCGTGAGTAAAGTGTCCATAAAACCTATACGCGAGCATCCAATCCGCGAGTAAAATGTCCAGGGTACCTAGGCGTGAACATCGAATCTGCGAGTAAAGTGTCCATTAAAACCTATACGCGAGCATCCAATCCGCGAGTAAAATGTCCATGGATCTATTCTAGGCCGAACATCGAATCCTTGAGTAAAGTGTCCATTAAACCCTATACCGCGACATCCAATCCGCGATGTAATGTCCATGGTACCTAGGCGTGAACATCGAATCTGCGAGTAAAGTGTCCATTAAAGCCTATACGCGAGCATCGATCCGCAAGTAAAATGTCCATGGTACCTAGGCGTGAACATCGAATCCGCGAGTAAAGTGTCCATTAAAGCCTATACGCGAGCATCGAATCTGCGAGTTAAAATGTACATGGTACCTAGCGCGAACAAGCTCGAATTAGCGCGAGTGAAAGTAATAGATTTTTCGAATGTCCTGGATATTGTTCCCCGACCATTTCCCAGGTCCCACAGCCATTTACATTAAGTTACCATAATATTTTAATGTATTTCTTTAGAACTTTTCGAACTATTTGACTCCCATTTACTTTAATGGGTCAGTTTTCGAACTTTCGAACTTTCTAATAGTTCGAAAGTTCGAAAACGGACAGAACTTTCGAAAGTTCGCCCATCTCTAGTTTGAGCTAGTACATGCTCAGAAGAGTTAACGTTTAACTCAGAACATCGATGGATTGATTGGGCTTTTCTATGGTTTGCTGGTTAGCATTCACCACAACGGCTAAACAGCTATCCATATTAGTGCATAACATCAGTCGCAACATGATGGGTCCAGGCTGTTGGTTTAAGTAGGTAAAGGAATATTTAGCATAAAACTACTGCTCCCCGAAGCCACAATAAATAGGTTAAATGTTGGCATCCTATATATATAATATATATATATATATATATAGATAAAAGCCTTTATGCATCTCTTGCTTTACTAAGTTGCAGTTTGGCTTTTTAAAAAGCTCAGGTGACTTCAAACCTAAGAAGAGCAGAGGATAGGAATTATTTCCACCACCTGTAGCACTGTGAGGGTGTGCCACCCGAAACGTTTCAAGGTAACTTTTGTGCATATAATAAGCCTCTTCATTTCACTTTAAAAATACCGATACTCTTGGCTACAAAATTGGATGGTCACATCTTCTCCACCAAAATCCTTATTTGCACCAGCCCATGAAACTTAATACTTGTTCCTCAATAGCAATAGGCAGTTGAAACTATAAGCTTATTAAAGGTAATTAATTGCATTAAATTGACCCCCCTTTGTATCCAGGGTGAGGTAACCGATGGGTCCTCCTTCCTTAGAACAAGCCCCAAGGTTGGATTTGTGAATTCAATTTTTTTAAAAGGATTCCGTTCCCAATCACGCAAACTTTATTTAGAATCAGATTTAAAGTCTATCATTTTATTTGAACAAACGAATTCAAATGGGAAAACAGCGTTAGACAATGAAAAGGCAAAGGGATCTTACTTTGTGAAACTGCAACAGTGCCCCATTAGTTTGGAGCAAGGTCCTTTATTCGCATTTTACCCCCCGAGTCTACTTCCTGAGTTTGAGCAGCGCAAAAAGACAATTAAAGATTGTCCATCAGATATCAAGCATCAATTAAAATGCATCGCAAGACTTTAGGCTCTGAGTGGTTTGTGCTCTTACAGAAGTTTGCTGTAGGCCGATCCTTGGAGTGTCACTTCATTAGCTTTGAGGTAAATCTGCTTCCCACACATTGAGCAAGGGCTAAGATATCATGATCATTTAATCAACAGTGGACAGGAGAGAAGGCCTCAACCTGGCGCCTTGAAGGGAAGTTCAAGATTCTAAATGCCTTTCTCCCCCCCCCCCCTAAACACTGGATTTCATGCGTGTTGAAAGCATTGTGCCCTTCAAAAATTAATGTTGTTTAACCCCTTCATCGCTTCGAGAGGCTGCAAGAATCAATTGAAGGTCCTTTCAGCCCTGAAGTGATTATAGACATTCCACATACACGTTATTCTATCTCAGCGGAAACACCACAACGACAGCACTAGAAACATCCACCAGGTGCCTTGAGAGGAAAAATCAGGGGTTGAAAAGCTTGATCATTATTATTATGATTAAGGACAAAACTTCAATTGTTGACCAAATGCTAAAAATAATAAATAAATAGAAATTAATGGATCCGTCTCTCTTTTCTCCAGACTTCCCCGAGCCTCATGAAGTTTCCCTGGAGTAAGAGGTAAACAGTGGCGTAGCTAAGACTTATGGGGCCCTGCCATGGGCCCCCACAACGCCGCCAACACAAAATCGGCACCGCAAACCAAATAATCATTTCCAAAACTAGTTGCCACAAAGACTGGTTTAAATGCTTGCATGCGTACACTGATAAACTGGTTGGGAAACTGGCAACTGCACACAGCCAGGCACTGGTTAAATTCTTGGCACACAGACAATGGTAAAATGCTTGTACACAGACCACGGTTTAAAACAGTTGGCACACAGACTGGTAGTTTTTTGGAACCTAGCACAAAACATGGGGCCCTTCTAGGCCCAAGGGCCCCTGTGGCGGTCGCATCCCCTGCACCCTGATAGCTACGCACCAGGAAGAGGAAGTAATCATTCTTCAGGATATCTAAGGAGGAACAGGTCCAATATTGACTTTGCAGGTCGAAACTAGGTGTTGGAGACAGATTAAACTTTATTTTAGGGTTTTTCTTGTGGTTTGTCTTGTCTTTAATAGGTTTATTTATTGATGTTAGAAAACAAAAGGCCATGTTTATAAAGGTCCATAATGGTGAATACTGAATCGTCCTTCTTACGAGGCACGTGTTTTTTTTGACAAGGTTGTAAAGCAATGCTGCAATGCTGAGAGGATACAGTAAATTTGTTGAAACGGATGGGGGAGGTGTGGGCTTAGTTTAAAACACAACATGCTCTTTAAATCATTAAAGGGATGATCAAGGGTTTAAAAAGTCTTATCACAAAATAATTACTTTTGAGGTAGATACAAATGTACAATTAGATTAAAACACCTAATACCATTTCATTGAAAAAGGACTTATTATATTAAACTTTAATTTAATGTCTTTCTCTTATATTAAATTATTGAAAGCAGAACCCTCATTGGAAGAGCCAATTTTTTCTCACCAGGGAAATCAGCGGGGGACAGAGGTAGGGGCACTTTCTGACTAGCTAGTCGATCCTGACGTTTTAGGTGAAGATGTGGAGGACAATGCTCACAAGTCAGTACTTATGGAGCGGGCCTTCACTGTGAGCACCCAGGGCTGCCATCTCTACTCAAGGGAGGGAGACATTGGAGCTAGTAGGGACTAGGCAGGTGGTAGTTGTCAGATGACTCCATTATTAGCAAAGGTAATTAATTATTAGATGAAGGGTATCTGCAGTCAGACCCTATATGTCAATAGTGTTGTTGCCGGCTGGTGCTAAGGTTTGCAAGGTGGTGGACCTGTATCAGATTATTGGGCTTGTGGCTGAGAGTGATCGGTGGTCTTGGTTCATGTTTGGTGCCAATTACAAATGATGGAGTGTGATTTCTGAGAGTAAGGGGCCAAGTTAAAATAAGGACCTCTCAAAATACAACCGCAGCCATGTGCTATGCTTGGGAGGCAACGGTAGCTCTAGGAGTATTATGCAGGATAAGGGGGAGGTTGTAAGGAGATAGGGTTGGGTCTTTAGAGTAACTGGGCTGATTTTTTTGTGACTACAGCTCTTTAGTAAGATAGACCTAAACCTCAATGATAATAGTGCCACTGTTTGGGGGGAAAAGATGGCTAGGGGGTTTGGAGGAAATTTTAAATAGGTATGGGGGGAGGATACACTTTGTATTACACCAGGAGTAGGATAGAGGGGTTAGGGATCAGGGGCTTAATAAGATAATCAAGGGAGGAGACAGGGAGCATAGAGGATAAGGAGGCATATAACGTTAAAGTCATAGTAAATTAATTGATAATCTAAATGTATGTTTACAAATGCCGAGAATCTGGCTAGGAAAAAAACTGGGGACTAGAACTAATAGCTTGTAAGGAAAGTGATGTAATCGGTATAAGCAAAAACATGGCTAAATGATTCACTTGAATGGCATAAATATGAAGGTACTCCTATTGAGACATGACAGAGTTAATAACGAAAAAGGAGGAATTATGTATATTAAACAGAATTGAAGATTTAAGGATGAGTTTAATGGGCAAACGATAAGGCAACGACAATATGGGTAGACAACTATGTTTAAACGTTCGATTTTAATACAGATAAATAGCATTGGTAACGTACCTGTAAACGGCTCTGTGACCTGGGAAATGGTCTGGGGAACATGTTCCATTCACCAAAAACTTCATTTGCACCTACTGTTCCTCTAAATCGGGGCAATTTGTCAGTTTCCGCATGCTACATCAAGGTTATTGCCACAATTCGAAGTTACTGAGTGATGAGGGTTAACACGCATTAGAGCGAGTTACCCAAATCAAGTGGCTACTTACGGGTTACCGAAATCGAAGGATCATTTGAGGGTTACCGTATTTGGGAATTCGATAATTTCGAATTTTCAATCAATATAATCACAAACAAGTCTGAAGTTCAAAAAACCTGAACTACTTCATAGTTCGGGAAAGGTTGGAATTCGTCCAAACTTTAACACGTTAATATTAACAAATTATTACAGGTCTCCCTCCTGCCTTGCACTTCATTTGTGGCATATGCTTGGTCCAGGGCAGTTTCCAAACTAGGCATGCAGCACTGTGCCTATCAGGGGGGACAGATATCCGATAATGCTCAAGGGTGACACTTGAGAACGGATCTAACTGTCATAAACATTTGTGTTTGTGGCACTAATGCACGTTTGTTGAGCAGCGTTTATAGCAATACCTGTTCGGGGTTGTACGTAAGTTTTGGTTACCTCTATAACATACACACTTTATTTAGAATTTTTGTCCAGGAACAGACATCGGGTCAACCCAGTCTTAGAATGTGGTGAGCTGAAAAATTGCATTGATGGTAAATTTTACATCAGTGAACCCTAGAAATGGAACTAAATGGCGAGTTTGCTCATTCAGGGGTTCACAGAACTATTGAACACCAAACAAAATGGAATTTTTGATTTAATCTCAATTTTTGATGTAGCTCTGATTTTTTGATCAATTTATATTTCTAATGGAATTTTCAATTTATCATTTCTTTTCAATGCGATATGATTTTTGAATTTTCCTACTGATACGTGGGGGGATTGTTCATTGAAAGTGTTAAATGCCCTGTTCCGATAATCACAAATAACCAGGTGCAAGTGAGTTTTCCTATTCGGACAGGCATCGCCCAGCGATGTCCCAGACTACCACATTTTCCATTGGTGGTTGCTAATAGAGATCTTACTACCTCACTTCAGTGAGTTCAGAACCCTTATTCTTTAATCTGTTAGAAGAACTACCTTTAGAGAACTACTTTGAGAGAACTGCTATAGTAAATTATCAGGTCCTGCTGCTGTGGATAGTTTGTGGATTGCAACATCAGCATGGGCTCTGTTCTTACAGAGAAAATCAAATGACTTTTGTTGTTTATATATAAAAAATGACTGTAGATTACTGCACAAAAAATCAAAAATGTATATTACCCCAAGGCTGTCATGTTATGTTGTAACAGTCTCTCGTTTTCCATTGCGTACGTTGTGACTTAACACCACGGTCCTGCTCGAGAGCCTTGGAATATCTTAGTTTGTACATTATTGCTCGCAGCAATTAGCACAAATCAAGAATTTATTAAGGACAACCTTGGCCTTCCCGCATACTCTTTTAGCTGAGTCCTTGTCATCAGTCAACGCTAAAACGATGCCAAAAAAGCATCAGTTTCTACCGGTTAAACGCCATGGCTGTAGTGGAAGAAACTTGTTTTTTTCTTAAAATCCCAGTGTCAGTTCCTTGGGCTCGTGATTTATATATAATTTTTTTCTTTCCTTAAGATCAAATATTAGTGTTTTTCGTGCAGGCGGTTTATGCTTTTAGCATCATTTGATGATATTAACCGTTATGACTGTCAAGGCAAATGACCATTTCAATTTCGTCACTGAGAACTTGACAGGCGGGTTAAGATCGAAAAACATCACAAAATCTCGCCCATTACAGAGTCAATGTTTAACTTACAGTCCATGCCAGTCTAATCTCATGCCGTTAATTGATATCGTAGATTGAGATGATTGCGGATGGCTCAAGGTTTCATAGCCTTGTCCGGTTGACTTGTTTGTTCAGAAATTCATCCAACTTTATCAGCAAAGTCGTGAGCATGTGAATGTAAAAGAAGTAAATAATATTAATATGAGTGTATTCTATTTATAATAAATTGTTAAAGAACACTCTACTACTTAAAACTCAACGCCTCATTTGAGGGTGTTACAGAGGGTTAGCGCCCGGAATCTTGAGGTTACCATAACGCCGCTTCTAGGGTTATGGAGAGCATTCGTAATTGAAACTACCGATACTATTGAAAAGTTCTACAAGTTCGGGTTCGTTCGAACTATTAAAGATTGGGTATGCTCGGGTTCCAATTCTTGTCCTCATCTCCATGACAAAAACGTAAATATTTGTTTTAATACTGTGTCCGTGGGCTTGTGTTCCCATGTCCATTAATTTTCAGCCTTCAATGTTTATGTACATTTTTAATATAAAATTTTAATTCTGAAATTTGGTTTCATAGAACACACATTTATGTGAAACTGAATAGCAGAACGTAATAAGCTTTCCTCCATTTCACATATAAAACCTGTTTTAATCTCAAGCAAAAACTCTGCACCGTTCCTGGTAATATCCAGACGTGGGGTTACTGATTTAGAAATAGTGTTAACACAATATCTGAGAGTAAATGTGTTTTATAATAATGCTGGAATGAAAGTTAAAGAGACCACAGGGTCACTTAAATTGATAAAACTAACAGTACACCCCTCAACCCCAACCCCAGCCAAGCATTTTCAGCTGCTGGCCTGAAATAAATATACGCTGTCTGGGAAGAAAGTAAGCATTACTGTTGTGGTAAAGCTGGAGCATGAAAATTATTTTTCCGGCTGAGGTGACTGGACCCTTTGTGCCTGAAATCCTTTATTTTTTATCGACATCTAAGGGCACCAAAATGTTAAACATCCAGACAATAACTCAGCCAAGCGTCAGCACAAGAGCGTTTAAATTTCTTCTCCTGTAATCATTGAACAGGGAATTGCCATCTAATACCTTAAAGGGCAAGTCCATCCTAAATGAAAGCTTACATACAGCGTAAATCACCCCCAAAACCCTAAGCTGTATAGTTTGAAATCTGAATATATAAGTCTAACTGAATCCTGCACAAGTCCTGTTACCCAGGTTTCTACTTGTTACCCCCTGGTTTTCCAGTGACCAACTGTCAGCCAACTGTCAGCCCAATGACTGAATGTAATCCCGTCCTGCCTCTTCTGCGCATGGCCAATCCCCCTTTTCCCATTACAGGCTCAGTACAGGTTTCTAAAATTGCTAGTTTCCAGGAGGCATCCGGTAATACAGTACCTGACTTCATAGGACAACTATGATATATCAACATATTTATTATGAGGCCCATTCTTCTAAAAGATGTTATTATGATGGGAGTTGTTCTTTAAGAAACAAAAGGAATGAATGTTGGCTCAAATAGGGAGCAGTTAAGATTGAGCTGGATTAGGAAATCCAAAGGGAAATACTGTCATTCTCCGGATATATATATTTATATGGGCAAACACATTGTACCAACAATATTCATGAGATTGGATTAAAATACTGAAACAAACAGTGGAAACTACCAAAAAACAAACCAAAAACAACATTCGGTTGAAATTTTTGGCTGCACTGCCGCCCAGCAGTTTCCCTACAGTAAAAATCTCATTCTAAAACATATCCAGTGCGTAAGTAACTGCAAAACATAACTGTCTTCCTTGCTGTGCGATGAAAAACTGTATACCAACTTTTGTTTAGAGAGTGTCACAAATAAGCAATTTTGTTTTGTGGCCCATTTGTTTTTTTTGTTTCTTGTGTGGCTGTTTTCAGTGAATAAAGTAGTAACTTACCAGAAGGGTTGAACCCATAGTTTCCAGTAACTGGGTTGCAGTGGAAATAAAGGCTGAAAGGATGTTAAAATTTCATGGTCAAGATTATTGGTTAAAATTTAATATGGAAATGCACAAAATTCAAATGTCGAAACCTAGTTTCTCTATAAAGGTTTTGTTTTTTTATTGCAAAAATTTGGGTTTTGTCTGTGGAATTCGGTGTCGGGAAACTCGAGTTCTGGTCGGCAAACACACAACAAAATGAAACCTGGCAAAGTTATGGATCCCTTTTAAAATGATTCATTCCAAGGAGATCTGAAGGAAGTGGCAATAATCAGTTGGGGAAGCACACTCGGCTATTCTTCCTGCCCACTCTGCTATTGTCTTGCTTGTACTGTCAGGGCTGTGTGATGTCCAGTTCACACGTCTCAATACCTAAGTTGGCCCTGAACAATAGATTCTTGTATACATGAACACCTAAATCATTCTTCTCTTTACAGAATTTTTATTTATAAAAAACAATGTAACATTTCATTTTATAGAATCGTTAAATTTATGTTTATAAAATTATGACAGTCTCTTAAATAAAATGTTTTGTTTTATAGCCATAAAGTTACAAAATAACAAAGGAGCCGTGGTATGTTCCAATGTGAGGAGTTTCGTATGCGGTTAAGGTGATATTCTTTCTGGTTTTACCGTAAAAAGTGTAACTAACAAAATACTTTGATATCTGATTGTATTCAATTAATCTTGAAGTCTTGAAGAAGTTTTGCTAGTCATCCGCCTGGCTGTCCTCTCATTCAGAATGACGTTGTACAAGAATCTGTGGCAAGTTGATATACAAGATTAGATACATGATTTTGTGCCGCAGCGCCTACTTACTGACGCAGTTGTCCTGCATAGACCAGGAGTGTGCAAGTGTGTATTGGCCGGAGTTGTCACCGAGTCGTCCGCACAAGGCATCCCCGAGCAACGCCTTGAAATCAGCCACCTGTTGCTTTTTAAGAACAAAGGAACTGCTCAGACTTGTACGTGGATGGCATAAGACTTAAAGGGACTAACTAAAAGTCTCCAGAAAAACTTTTACAGTACTAGACAAGAGCCCATTCAACAACATACAATCTGTTGGTCTCTCCCTATTCCTGTGGTCGCTGGGGCATTTATAACTTATTTGTGTACAGGTAATGTGGTACTAGGGGCCAGCTCCCCTACATTCCACCTAGCTGGGTTAACCCAGTAAATTGAAGCAGTTCATGCATATACGTAGTGCTCAACAGATCAAAAAAATAATTGGCAGCCTTGCTTTCCTAGAAGCGTCAGACACAACCCGGATCCTTCCTTCACTGACACCGAACAATCTTAGTTTGTTTTTTGTTTTTTTAAATACTTCATCTCCGTCATAACCAATATAAATAATCGTTATACTAAATCCATCTATCATCTATCTATCTATCCATCTATCCATCCATCCATCCATCTATCATCTATCTATCTATCTATTTATCCATCTATCATCTATCTATCCATCTATCATCCATCTATCTATCTATCTATCTATCTATCTATCCATCTATCATCTATCTATCTATCTATCTATCTATCTATCTATCTATACATCTATCATCTATCTATCTATCTATCTATCTATCATCTATCTATCTATCCATCTATCATCTATCTATCTATCCATCTATCTATCCATCCATCCATCCATCCATCCATCCATCTATCAACTATCTATCCATCTATCTATCTATCTATCTATCTATCTATCTATCTATCCATCTATCATCTATCTATCTATCTATCCATCAATCATCTATCTATCTATCTATCTATCTATCTATCTATCTATCTATCTATCTATCTTCTCTTATCATCTATCTTTCATCTACTACCTATCTATCTTTCATCTATCTATCCAACCATAGTAACGTTAGAGCACTCCAGGACTTGTTCAAACAATCTTTAACTTTTATTCAATAAGCAGCAAACAGATAGCGACGTTTCGGTCTTTGTCTCAGACCTTTCTCAAGCCAGAGAAAGGTCTGAGACAAAGACAGAAACGTCGCTATCTGTTTGCTGCTTATTGAATAAAAGCTAAAGATTGTTTGAACAAGTCCTGAGAGTGCTCTACACGTTACTATGTTGGATTTCAGAGGATCTGCAGTAGCACCTGGGCATAATATTACTTGAAGGTAGAGTGCACAATGTTAGCTAATTGGTTATCTATCTATCTATCAATCTATATTTTATCTATCTCTCTATCTATCTATCTTACATCTATCATATATATATATCTATCTATATTTCATCTATCATCTATCTATATATCAATCTATTATCTATCTATCTATCTATCCATCTATCATCTATCTATCTATCTATCATCTATCTACATCTATCTATCTATCTATCTAATCTATCTATCTACTATCTATCATTCTATCTATCTATCTATCATCTATCATCTATCTATCTATATCTATCTTTCTATCTATCACTACACTCTATCTATCTATCTATCTATCTATCTATCTATCTATCTATCTATCTATCACCAATGTCTGTTGGCCTAGGCAGGATCTCCATCCAATAATTAAAAGAAGCTCCGTCCATGAACTCCCTCTATATGCAAAGGCATTGTAAAACTTTCCCCCCCCAAAAAAAATCCGATCCCCTTCTACCAGGCCCGATCTTGAATAATAGAAGTCAATAGTGGTGCAACCCAAGGGGAACAATCTACTCACAGTGCCTGCCTTCCACTCAATGATCTACCCAATATTGCCAGGCTGTCTATCAAACAGAAGGCAGATTCTGTTTGATGGGCAGATTTTTCCTTCAAGTCAATCAAATTGAACAGAAGAAATAACCCATGTACAGATAGTCTACAGTAGGTTCAAATCAGAAGTCACCATTGGAAGTTTTGTTTAACGTATCTGTTCTGACAATATCAAGTTGCGGCAGTGATATTTACAGATGTATAAAAACACCATTGACTTCTCTTGATATCTACGTTCTTCCATACCTGTCCTTATGATAATATTTGTTTAAGGTCGATATTATGTTGGTGGAAAATTCAGGTGGCTCTTATCTACAGCCTAATACCAATGTATTTTTATAGATCAATGCTTAGCATCATGTGGTGAAGGTAGCCGTCTGAAAAAACAGCTAAATATAGTCGTATTTTTATGGTGGGTGTGCTTGCAAAACAAAGACGTGTGGAGCCGGACTCCTACTGCTCTTACGTCAGGAAAATCTCATGTTATTAATGGTGCCCGGTCTGCCTACTCCACTTAGAACTCTTAGTGATCACTATCCTCCACACACGGGCATCCTGTTATAGGGAAAGGTCAATAAAAGCTGTGACATCATCCATCCACCCCATAAATGGCTCCTTCATAGATATGACACTTTGTTACACTTTCTCTGAAGTTAGCCGTGGACTTTTAGTTTTTAGAGTTAATATTTGTGATTTGTTTGTTGCTGGTGAGATGCTATAGATGTTGGAAATTTTTAGAATATAGAAATAGATAAACAACTATCTTGTCCCAAACTTCTATGCAAAGTTTCAATGAAACATTTTACTTTAAAAGATAATTAATTTGATGCAACAAAGGAATATATTAATTGCAATGATAATTAAAAGGATTGTCTATGCACATTAAAGGAATAGTTTACTCCCAAAGTGAACTTTCCCTTTAATTGAGATATTGATTGAAGAATGGGAGGTTAAGGAGCTATGTCTTACCTCCCATTCTTCAATCAATAACACAGTATCCAGGGCCGAAGGTAAGACATAGCTCCTTAACCTCCTGTTCTTCAATCAATAACTCAGGATCCAGGGCCGAAGGTAAGACATAGCTCCTTAACCTCCCATTCTTCAATCAATATCTCAGGATCCAGGGCGGAAGGTAAGACATAGCTCCTTAACCTCCCATTCTTCAATCAATATCTCAGGATCCAGGGCCAAAGGTAAGACATAGCTCCTTAACCTCCCGTTCTTCAATCAATATCTCAGGATCCTGGGCCGAAGGTAAGACATAGCTCCTTAACCTCCCATTCTTCAATCAATAACTCAGGATCCTGGGCCGAAGGTAAGACATAGCTCCTTAACCTCCCATTCTTCAATCAATATCTCAGGATGCAGGGCCGAAGGTAAGACATAGCTCCTTAACCTCCCATTCTTCAACCAATAACTCAGGATGCAGGGCTGAAGGTAAGACATAGCTCCTTAACCTCCCATTCTTCAATCAATATCTCAGGATGCAGGGCTGAAGGTAAGACATAGCTCCTTAACCTCCAATTCTTCAATCAATATCTCAGGACCAGGGCTGAAGGTAAGACATAGCTCCTTAACCTCCCATTCTTCAATCAATATCTCTAGTCTTCCCTTCGGCCCAGGATCCTGAGATATTGATTGAAGAAGGGGTTAAGGAGCTATGTCTTACCTTTGGCCCTGGAGCTGAGATATTGATTGAAGAATGGGAGGTTAAGGAGCTATGTCTTACCTTCCGCCTGGATCCTGAGATATTGTTGAAGCGTGAGGTTAAGGAGCTATGTCTTACCTTCCGCCCTGGATCCTGAGATATTGATTGAAGCGCGGGAGGTTAAGGAGCTATGTCTTACCTTCGGCCCTGGATCCTGAGTTATTGATTGAAAATGGGAGGTTAAGGAGCTATGTCTTACCTTCGGCCCTGGATCCTGAGTTATTGATTGAAGAATGGGAGGTTAAGGAGCTTGTCTACCTTCGCCCTGGTCCTGAGATATTGATTGAAGAATGGGAGGTTAAGGAGCTATGTCTTACCTTCGCCAGGATCCTGAGATATTGATTGAAACGGGAGGTTAAGGAGCTATGTCTTACCTTTGGCCCAGGATCCTGAGATATTGATTGAAGAATGGGAGGTTAAGGAGCTATGTCTTACCTTCCGCCCTGGATCCTGAGATATTGATTGAAGCGCTGGAGGTTAAGGAGCTATGTCTTACCTTCCGCCCTGGATCCTGAGATATTGATTGAAGCGCGGGAGGTTAAGGAGCTATGTCTTACCTTCGGCCCTGGATCCTGAGTTATTGATTGAAGAATGGGAGGTTAAGGAGCTATGTCTTACCTTCCGCCCTGGTCCTGAGATATTGATTGAAGAATGGGAGGTTAAGGAGCTATGTCTTACCTTCGGCCCAGGATCCTGAGTTATTGATTGAAGAATGGGAGGTTAAGGACTATGTCTTACCTTCGGCCTTGGATCCTGAGATATTGATAGAAGAATGGGAGGTTAAGGAGCTATGTCTTACCTTCGCCCAGGATCCTGAGTTATTGATTGAAGAATGGGAGGTTAAGGAGCTATGTCTTACCTTCGGCCCAGGATCCTGAGTTATTGATTGAAGAATGGAGGTTAAGGAGCTATGTCTTACCTTCGGACCGGATCCTGAGATATTGATGAAGAATGGGAGGTTAGGAGCTATGTCTTACCTTCGGCCCAGGATCCTGAGTTATTGATTGAAGAATGGGAGGTTAGGAGCTATGTCTTACCTTCGGCCCTGGTCCTGAGTTATTGATTGAAGAATGGGAGTTAAGGAGCTATGTCTACCTTCGGCCCAGGATCCTGAGTTTTGATTGAAGAGGGAGGTTAAGGAGCTATGTCTTACCTTCGACCAGGATCCTGAGATATTGATTGAAGAATGGGAGTTAGGGAGCTATGTCTTACCTTCGGACCAGGATCCTGATTATTGATTGAAGAATGGGAGGTTAAGGAGCTATGTCTTACCTTCGGCCCAGGATCCTGAGTTATTGATTGAAGAATGGGAGGTTAAGGAGCTATTTCTTACCTTCGGACCAGATCCTGAGATATTGATTGAAGAATGGGAGGTTAAGGAGCTATGTCTTACCTTCGGCCCAGGATCCTGAGTTATTGATTGAAGAATGGGAGGTTAAGGAGCTATGACTTACCTTCGGCCCGGATCCTGAGTTATTGATTGAAGAATGGAGGTTAAGGAGCTATGTCTTACCTTCCGCCCTGGATCCTGAGATATTGATTGAAGCGGGAGGTTAAGGACTATGCTTACCTTCGGCCCAGATCCTGAGATATTGATTGAAGATGGGAGGTTAAGAGCTATGTCTTACCTTCGGCCCAGGATCCTGAGTTATTGATTGAAGAATGGGAGGTTAAGAGCTATGTCTTACCTTCGACCAGGATCCTGAGATATTGATTGAGAATGGAGGTTAAGGAGCTATGTCTTACCTTCGGCCTGGATCCTGAGATATTGATTGAAGAATGGGAGGTTAAGGAGCTATTTCTTACCTTCGGCCCTGGATCCTGAGTTATTGATTGAAAGATGGGAGGTTAAGGAGCTATGTCTTACCTTCGGCCTGGATCCTGAGTTATTGATTGAAGAACAGGAGGTTAAGGAGCTATGTCTTACCTTCGGCCTCGGATACTGTGTTATTGATTGAAGAATGGGAGGTAAGACATAGCTCCTTAACCTCCCATTCTTCAATCATTCTCAATTAAAGGGAAAGTTCACTTTGGGAGTAAACTATTCCTTTAATGTGCATAGACAATCCTTTTAATTTCATTGCAATAATATATTCCTTTGTTGCATCAAATTAATTATCTTTTAAAGTAAAATGTTTCATGAAACTTTGCATAGAAGTTTGGGACAAGATAGTTGTTTATCTATTTCTATATTCTAAAAATTTCCAACATCTATAGCATCTCACCAGCAACAAACAAATCACAAATATTAACTCTAAAAACTAAAGTCCACGGCTAACTTCAGAGAAAGTGTAACAAAGTGTCTATCTATGAAGGAGCCTTTATGGGGTGGATGGATGATGTCACAGCTTTTATTGACCTTTCCCTATAACAGGATGCCCGTGTGTGGAGATAGTGATCACTAAGAGTTTCTAAGTGGAGTAGGCAGACCGGGCACCATTAATAACATGAGATTTTCCTGACGTAAGAGCAGTAGGAGTCCGGCTCCACACGTCTTTGTTTTCAAGCACACCCACCATAAAAATACACTATATTTAGCTGTTTTTTCAGACGGCTACCTTCACCACATGATGCTAAGCATTGATCTATAAAAATACATTGGTATTAGGCTGTAGATAAGAGCCACCTGAATTTTCCACCAACATAATATCGACCTTAAACAAATATTATCATAAGGACAGGTATGGAAGAACGTAGATATCAGAGAAGTCAATGGTGTTTTTATACATCTGTAAATATCACTGCCGCAACTTGATATTGTCAAACAGATACGTTAAACAAAACTTCCAATGGTGACTTCTGATTTGAACCTACTGTAGACTATCTGTACATGGGTTTTTCTTCTGTTCAATTTGATTGACTTGAAGGAAAAATCTGCCCATCAAACAGAATCTGCCTTCTGTTTGATAGACAGCCTGCAATATTGGGTAGATATCATTGAGTGGAAGGCAGGCACTGTGAGTAGATTGTTCCCCTTGGGTTGCACCACTATTGACTTCTATTATTCAAGATCGGCCTGGTAGAAGGGGATCGGATTTTTTTTGGGGGGGAAAAGTTTTACAATGCCTTTGCATATAGAGGGAGTTCATGGACGGAGCTTCTTTAATTATTGGATGGAGATCCTGCCTGGCCAACAGACATTGGTGATAGATAGATAGATAGATAGATAGATATAGATAGTAGATAGATAGATAGATGATGATAGATAGATAGTAGATATGATAGAGATAGATGATATAGATAGATAGATAGATGTTAGATAGATAGATGATGTAGATGATAGAGTTGATGTAGTGATGTGTAGTCGAATGTGTGTTATTGTGATAGATCTTTGTGTAGATTTGATGATGTGTGTTGGTTATTGTTGTGTGATGTACCATTGCTACATTGTGCACTCTACCTTCGTATATTTGCCCGGTGCTACTGCAGATCCCTGATATCCAACCTAGTAACGTGTAGAGCACTCTCAGGACTTGTTCAACAATCTTGCTTTTTTCTCGCAAACGATAGCGACGTTTCTGTCTTTGTCTCAGACCTTTCTCTGGCTTGAGAAAGGTCTGAGACAAACCGAAACGTCGTACTGTTTGCGGCTTATTGAATAAAAGTTAAAGTTGTTTTGAACAAGTCCTGAGAGTGCTCTACACGTTACTATGGTTGGATGATAGTGAAGATAGATAGATAGATGAAAGATAGATAGATAGATGAAGATAGATAGATAGATAGATAGATAGATAGATGATGATAGATAGATGATAGATAGATAGATAGATAGATAGATAGATAGAGCGGCGCGGACGACGGACAGACGAACAGCCGACAGACGATGGATAGATGGATAGACAGAAAAGATAGATAGATAGATAATAGATAGATAGACAGACAGACAGACAGACAGACAGGCAGGAGTAGATAGATAGATAGATAGATAGATAGATGATAGATAGATAGATAGATAGATAGATGACGTGTATATGAATATAGATAGATATATGATGATGTAGTAGATAGATAGATAGACAGTAGATGTAGATGAAATATAGATATTGATAGATAGATAGATAGATAGATAGATAGTAGATAGATAGATAAGATAGATAGATGATGATGAAAGAATAGATAGATGGATGGACGGACAGACAGACAGACGATGGATAGATGGATAGACAGAAGATAGATAGCCTCACAGATAGATTGATAGACAGACAGACAGGTAGGTGGTAGGTAGTTAGATGATGAGATAGATAGATAGATAGATGATAGATGGATAGATAGATAGATAGATAGATAGATAGATAGATAGATAAATAATATATATATATATATTATATATATATATCTCTTCGTGGTCTTCCGCACTCCTCACTTTAGGATCAACTGCCGTGGTGCTACTGTCAGGGTACTTATGTATAGAAATAGATAACCAGAGCACTCAACGTCTTGGTGAAAAAGATAAAGTGGTTTATTAACACATATCAACGCGTTTCAGCTATCCAGTAGCCGTCATCCTGATGACGGCTACTGGATAGCTGAAACGCGTTGATATGTGTTAATAAACCACTTTATCTTTTTCACCAAGACCGTGAGTGCTCTGGTTATCTATTTTCTATATATATATATAGATAGATGATGATGAAATATAGATAGATAATCTATATAGATGTAAGATAGATAGATAGATAGATAGATAGATAGATAAATAGATAGATATAATAGATAGATAGATAGATTATACTAGATGATGATGATAGCCTACATATAGATAGATAGATAGATGATAATATAGATAGATAATAATAGATATATAACTAGATATAGATGATATGATAAATATAGATAGATAGATAGATAGATAGATAGATAGATAATAGATAGATAGATGATGATGATAGATGAAAGAGGGATATATAGATAGATAGATAGATAGATAGATAGATAGATAGATGGACGGACGGACATACAACAGACAGAAAGACAGACAGACAGACAGACAGACAGACAGCTAGATAGATAGATAGATAGAGACATACGGAGGGAAAATGTTCTTAACTCATAGTTGAATGGGATATAGTTAATTTTATTTAATAGGCAATGTTTGCCTTCAATTCTCCTTTACAGTTTGTGTATCTCTATTCTAGCAGGTTAACTATTAGGGGGAATAGAGTTAGTCCTCTTTGTTGGTTTCACGATCTTGAAAATATTGTTGAAATATCGCTTGGTAAAACCGAAACCACTGGGACCTTAAGACTAGAGCGTCTGAGAAGTTCCACTCTGGAAGTGAGTGTTTGTTCAGGCTAAGCTTGTCGAATGCTGTGTGTGATTACAACGTAAAATAACTGATCTCTTTTGAGACTGTGTGACAGCATCTGATGTTGTGTCACACGGTCAAGATAACCTTGGGTTTTTCTTGGTGCTTAATCAGAAATAATGAATACTGACAAATCTGTAAGCGAATGATTCTTTCCTGATAAGCTTCAATGCCACCGAATCCTTTTGAAGGTGTTAAATCCCACACTCTACATTTTACTGGGGTTTGCATTGCTTTCTAAAGAAGTAAGACATCAAGTCTTGGGGCCGATTTACCCAGACTCGCTGCAAATATATGGTGTTAAAGGGCATGTCCACCCTTTAGAAACATTTGATATGCGGTGGGCCACGCTCCCCGAGCCCCACCGCATTAATATTATGTTAGAAAGTCCCCCGTCCTTATCACCTTCCCTCTCTCCTCCGCTGCACTGTCACGGCCCTCTGCTTGCATGGAATTGCAAGCAGGGGCGGGACCGGCAGCCGCGTCCGAGATTGGCTGAGAGAGGCAGCCAATCACGGTTACAGCTGCCGGGAGTTCTGAACAGCGGAGGAGAGAGGAAGGTAAAGTAAAGATTGGGGTACTTTTTGCAATAATATTAATGCGGTTACCCAAAGGGAAAGAAAACAGGATGGAGAGGGAGAAGAGGGAGGGGGGAAGGCTGCACTGAGCATGCCTCAAACCTTGACGAGGTTGAGGCAGACTCAGGCACACATGAGTCACACACTGCTTCTACACCCAGTTTCCTGGACTTGGAGGGCACAGCAGGGGAACTATTTTGAGCAGAAATGTAAGTAAGGCTTGTTTAAAACTTCTTAATGTGGCCAGTAAGGGGTTAAATTTTAGTTTGGGGGGTGGACATGCCCTTTAAAGTCGTGCTAATCACCTGCGCATCCGCCGCTCGCAATTCAATATCATGTTTGCGCTAGTTTTAGGGCAGGATTTTAACGTCAGCAATAGTTAGCGCTAAAATCCCCCAGTGGGTAAATCCCTTAGCCCAAGGCCACACTACACGCACCAATCGCCTACCAACCACGAGCGTTATCGCATGCGATTGGTGTGCGCAATTCTTGCACGTTTGCACGTGCATGCGTTTTGCGTATTCGTTTTACAGTTTTCTATATGGAAACGCATGCGTTAACGCACCAAAATGGTGAATGCATGCATTACCAAAACACGAACGGACGCGCAATCGCATGCGCTTTACATTTTAGCTAAAATCGTGTGCACAATCGCAAGCGCAAAACGCTTGCACAAACGCACGCAAGAACGCGCTAGTTGTGATATATTGAATCGCGGCTCTGGGTAAATGATCCTGTTTGTCTTCAGTTGTCAGGCTTATTATTGAGAAAAAACAGGAGTATTTCCCGGCTTACAAGTAGTTCAAATAAAGTTATTGTCAATTACCGATACCTCGTGTTAAAGACAACTATACTGTGAAGATTAACTTTTAAAAAATTGACTTTTTTGTAATAAAAATAATGCTGAAGCACAAAGGAAGCCTGGCAGAAGCATTTTTCTTTAGCTTGTGCTTCCCAATGATATTTGGAGGTAGGAATTATCAATCCTACTTCCTTGTGCCAAGTACTTTTCATTTTAACAGTTTTTTTTTTTTTTTAAATCTTTATAGCACTATTGTTCTCCTTTAGGTGCAGTATGTTTTTTTACAACCCTGCCATTTGAGGATTATCGAAAGCTTGCGGACGGACGTTCAGGGGTCCAGCACCAGTCCTTAGAAGGACCATTGTGGAAGGGCCCTTGGAGGAGGGTCCAGGGCCACAATGGTCCTTCTAAGTACCTGGAGTGGGTCCTAGGTGAGCTCCAGGATTTTGGATCTCAATAATCCTCAAACGGCTGAACTCTCCAAATATTTAAGGATTCTTGAATTCAGCCGTTCGACGAATACTGAAAATGGCTCGCGGAAAACTGCAAGTAGTTCTTCCCACAAGGCGTGTTCCCGGACCATTTCCCAGGTCCCAGGCCATTTACAGTAGGTTACCATTGCTATTTTAACTAATATTTAGACAGATATGGGTGGATTTTTCCCCCCATTGATTTTAATGGGTTCGCCCAAGGATTTTAGAATTTCCGAATTTTCCGAAAATCCTGAACCCGCAAGTGGAACGGTATTTAGCAGTTTCACCCATCTCTACCACGGTATCAGTAGTGAAAGTTACAAGATTATTTACCATTATAAAGATTCGCCTTCGCTCTTGCCACTCTTCCAGCAAAGTTCTGTCTCTCCTCACGTCTCTGCCCACTCACCATCATGACTGTGATTGCCAGTGTCAGATCAATGATTGGCTGGGGAAAACCTAGATTTTAAAATTCGAATATAAAGTTTCGCTTACAAAGCATCAAGATTTTGGAACCTTGGGGAAAATGTGGGTTTGAAATAAAAAAAAAAACAAAGTAACCTATAAAAACAGGAGGAATAGAACCCCCTCGTATAGCTCCCAACCAACAATCTCATCCCACTTTGTTCGCCCTCCTTTATTCGCTAATGTACACTAGATTACGTTTCGTAAATCTACTGGAAATGATAAACGCGAAAGCAAAATCATTTAACGCGAGTGTCGGATTCCGCGTTACACCGGCGGTGAGGATTGTGTCCTGGAGAAATGAAATATGGATTTTATTTGCTAATCCTCTGCATTGTCTTGGACCTGAGCTGTGCCCACCATAAAAGAATATCTGTTCCTTGTCATAACAAGAGCATCAGCCTGTTAACTCTTTGGGGAAGGGAGAATTTTTTTTGCGAATTAACCCCTGCATTGACAGCACAGAAAGTTTGGAGTATTATTGAGAAGGGAATGAAGTGACATTGTTCACTCTGCTTACAGTTTAAATGCTTTTATTGGGTTTCACTTTGTGTTTTCCTGTTTTATTAAAGACAAGGTGGAATCGGAATCAATGAAAGATAAAAAAAAGTTTGTCTGTGCTATTAACCTACAGCAACACATAAGATGTTATTTAATGCAGTGGCCTCCTCAGCCCCAAGGTGACTTATTTTTATTATATTTTAAGCGGTACACACCATACAATCCTTCGCAACCGATCATGTGGCGCATAGAGGACCACATGATCGGTTGTGATTTTCCGACGCATCTGATCATTCGGACGAACGAACGGTTTGAACTCGATTGTGTCCTGCTGCAAATCACATCCGATAATTCAGCCAAATTATTGTATGGTGTGTACCCAACAGTAAATTTATTCATAAAACATAGATACATAATAAAGCTGTTTAATGTTTTTGAATAGAAAAAGATACATTAGAAAGTGTCCGTAGGGCTGGGTAGTAGAGATGTCCGAACTTCGAAAAACCGGTCCGCGCGAGGATCCGCGGATTTTCGAAAAAATCCGAAAATTCGAAAAATCCGCGAGCGCGACCCGTTAAAAACTTATTAAAATGAAAGTTCGCGCAAAATCCGCATTAAAAGTGGTCTAAATAGCCTTGGTAACGTACACTTACCACTCAGGGACCTGGGTAATGGCCTTAGAAGCACGTATAAATGCCTACAATACCTAAAAGTACAGTCCGCTAGCGTGACTTTAAAAAAAACGGTATTTTTCGAAAATACGAGGATTCCCGTAAAAACGAGGATTTCCGTAAAAAAACGAGGCTTTCCGTAACTATGATAGCTGCCATTGGCTAATTTGGATCATGTGGCTTGCTCCGTCTTGAAAAATTTACACGAATTACTCGTTTTTACGTGTATTCTCGTAATTACGAGAATACTCTAATTACGTGAATCCTCTTATACGAATCCTCGTAATACGAGGATCTTCGGTTTTTCCGGATCCCGAAAATATCGTAGATCCTCGTAATTCGCGGAGATACTCGTATTTTCGAAAATTTTCGTAAAAAAAAAAAATCCGTAGTTCGGAGTTCGGAAGTCCGGAAGTCCGGAAAGTCCGGAATAATCCGCCGTTCGCGGACGGGAGAAGTCCGCGGCGGACCCGGGTTCGGGTCCGCGAATCGGCCATCTCTACTGGGTAGCTGTTTGTCTGACTACGGACGCCTGGCAACCCTGCAATTACTAAGGCTGAGGCCCCACTACAATACATCGAAGCGTGTGATTGCATGTGCAATTCTGGTGCGTAATTAATTTGGCTTGAAAAACCAATACTGTTCTTTCTATTTCTTCTTCTCTTTTTCTTCTCTTTTTTATTCTTCCGCTTTTTTGGACCGTATCTCCTCCCACAGTTTTTGAGCCAGAGACATGAAATCGGTACAGACGTGCGGGGCATATAGGAGAAGTGTGCGATCTTCTAGCTAAGGAATCTGTGGAAGCGGTACGGAGTTATCGGCGAATTTCCGGACATTTTTTCCCATAGACTGTAATGGTAACAATCCTCAAATGTGGATATTTCAATACAGTTTTTTTCATGGTCATAAATACAAATGGTGATACCCCCAACCCCCACAGATCCAGGTACACCTACCTACTGATCTACCTTTCCATTCCCATGGAAGCCATATTTAAAGGTAACTAAAGTCAAAAAACTTATTTAGATTTATCCTCAATAAAAGATAGTTTTATGGTTATAAATACAAAAAAAGACATACCCCTCACCAGTCCCAGGTACACACACCTACTATCTACTATCCATTACTGTGGCAGCCATACTTAAAGGGTAACTAAAGTATAAAAAAACTATTTAGATTTATTCTCATAAAGATAGTTTTATGGTTGTAAACACAAAAAAAAAAATACCCCCCTCAACCAGACCCAGGTACACACCTAACGATCTACTTATCCATTACGTGGCAGCCATATTTAAGGGTAACTAAAGTAAAAAAAAAAAATTTAGATTTATCCTCAATAAAAGATAGTTTTATGGTTGTAAACACAAAAAACATGCCCCCTCAACCAGAACCAGGTACACACACCTACTATCTACTAATTCATTATGGTGGTAGCCATACTTAAGGGTAATAAGTCAAAAAAACTAATTTTGATTAATAATAAAAAGGTTTGTTTTTTTAACCCCCATGTGGCACAGTTACATACACCTACTGACCTACCCCTCCATTACGTTGCAGCCATACAAAGGGTAACTGAAGTCAAAAAACAAATTTTGACCAATCATCAAAAAAGTTTGATTTTTAACCCCCCAACCGGACACAGGTACACACACCTACTGATCTACTTATCCATTACTATGGCAGCCATACTTAAAGGGTAACTAAAGTCAAAAAAACTAATTTTGACCAATCATTAAAAAGATACAGAGAGATTCAATAAAGTTCTTATCATTGAAAATGGTGCTAATTTTGCCCTAACCATCAGATGTTAGCTTTCTGATTGATGGATCAAAATTAGCACCACTTTGGGCTGGGTACACACAAAAGTTTTTTTTGTCCCAATCAAGCGTTCACTACAAACTCTCATTCCCTTATTGAGTTTTAAATCTGCAGCAACACACATATTCCCTTCCAAAATGCAGCACTTCAAGCCTAATTCAAAGTTTACTTAAACTTTCCCTTTCTAGTTAATTTGGCTTGAAAAAGCCAAATTACTGTTCTTTCTATTTCTTCTTTTTTTTTCTTCTTCCGTTTTATCTTCCGCTTTTTTGACCGTATCTCCTCCCACAGTTTTTGAGATAGAGACATGAAATTCGGTACAGACGTGTGGGGCATATAGGAGAAGTGTGCGATCTTCTAGCTAAGGAATCCGCGGAAGCGTTACGGCGTTATCGGCGAATTTCCGGACATTTTTTCCCATAGACTATAATGGTACAATCCTCAAATGTAGATGTTTCAAAACAGTTTTTCATGGGCATAAATACAAATGGTGATACCCAACCCCCCCAAACAGACCCGGGTACACCCACCTACTGACCTACCTTTCCATTCCCATGGAAGCCATATTTAAAGGGTAATTAATCAAAAAAACTAATTTGATTTATCCTATAAAAGATGTTTTATGGTTTAAACACAAAAAGACATACCCCCTCAACCAGACCCAGGTACATACACCTACTAATCTCCTTATCCATTATGGTGGCAGCCATATTTAAAGGGTTAAAGTCAAAAAAACAAATTAGATTTATCCTCAATAAAAGATAGTTTTATGGTTGTAAACACAAAAAAGACATACCCCCCTCAACCAGACCCAGGTACACACACCTACTAATCTACTATTCATTATGTGGTAGCCATACTTAAAGGGTAACTAAAGTCAAAAAACTAATTTAGATTTATCCTCAATAATATAGTTTTATGGTTTTAAACACAAAAAAGACCTACTCCCTCAACCAGACCCAGGTACACACACCTACTGATTTACTTATCCATTACTGTGGCAGTCATACTTAAAGGGTAACTAAAGTCAAAAAATTAATTTTGATTAATAATAAAAAAGGTTTGTTTTTTTTAACCCCCGTGTGCACAGTTACATACACCTACTGACCTACCCCTTCATTTCTGTTGCATCCATACCTAAAGGGTGACTAAGTCAAAAAAACTCATTTTGACCAATCATCAAAAAAGTTTGTTTTTTTAACCCCCAACCAGACACAGGTACCACACCTACTGATCTACTTATCCATTCTGTGGGCAGCCATACCTAAAGGGTAACTAAAGTAAAAAAAAAAATTTGACCAATCCTCAAAAAAGTTTGTTTTTTAACCCCCAACCCGACACAGGTACACACACTACTGATCTACTTATCCATTACTGTGGCAGCCATACCTAAAGGGTAACTAAAGTAAAAAAAAAATTGACCATCCTCAAAAAAGTTTGTTTTTTAACCCCAACCCGACACAGTACACACCCTACTTATCTACTTATCCATTACTGTGGCAGCCATACTTAAGGGTAACTAAAGTCAAAAAAACTAATTTTGACCAATCATCAAAAAGATACAGAGAGATTCAATAAAGTTCTTATCATTGAAAATGGTTGCTAATTTTTGGACTGTATCTCCTCTCACAACCCAGATACACACACCTACTGATCTACCCCTCCATTACTGTTGCAGCTCACCTAAAGGGTAACTAAAGTCAAAATGTTTTATTTTTTTTAATCCCGAAGCCGACACAGGTATACACACCTACTGATCTACCCCTTCATTACTGTTGCACACAATACTTAAAGGTAACTAAGATCAAAAAATTTTTTTTGACCATACGGAAGTTCAGGGGTCCAGCACCAGGTCCTTAGAAGGACCATTGTGGAAAGGGCCCTTGGAGGAGGGTCCAGGGGCACAATGGTCCTTCAGTACTGGGAGTGGGTCCTAGTTGAGCTCCAGGATTTTTGGATGCTCAATAATCCTCAAACGGCTGAACTCTCCAAATATTTAAGGATTCTTGAATTCAGCCGTTCGACGAATACTGAAAATGGCTCGCGGAAAACTGCAAGTAGTTCTTCCCACAAGGACGTGTTCCCCTGGACCATTCCCAGGTCCCAGGGCATTTACAGTAGGTTACCCTTGCTATTTTTAACTAATTTAGACAGATATGGGTGGATTTTTTCCCCCATTGATTTTAATGGGTTCGCCCAAGGATTTTTAGAATTTCCGAATTTTTCCGAAAATCCATGAACCGCAAGTGGAACGGATATTAGCAGTTTCACCCATCTCTACCCACGGTATCAGTTAGTGAAAGTTACAAGATTAACCATTATAAAGACCCTTCGCTCTTGCCACTCTTCCAGCAAAGTTCTGTCTCTCCTCACGTCTCTGCCCACCTCACCATCATGACTGTGATTGCCAGTGTCAGGATCAATTGATTGGCTGGGGAAAACCTAGATTTTAAAATTCGAATATAAAGTTTCGCTTACAAAGCATCAAGATTTTGAACCTTGGGGAAAATGTGGGTTTGAAAATAAAAAAAAACAAAGTAACCTATAAAAACAGGAGGAATAGAAACCCCTAGTATAGCTCCCAACCAGACAATCCTAAATCCACTTTGTTCGCCCTCCTTTATTCGCTAATGTACACTAGATTACGTTCGTAAATTACTGGAAATGATAAACGCGAAAAGCAAAATCATTTACGGATGAGGTCGGATTCCGCGTTACACGGCGGTGAGGATTGTGTCCTGGAGAAATGAAATATGAATTTTATTTGCTAATCCTCTGCATTTCTTGACCTGAGCTGTGGCACCATAAAAGAAAAACATCTGTTCCTTGTCATAACAAGGCATCAGCCTGTTAACTCTTTGGGGAAGGGAGAGAATTTTTTTTGCGAATTATTAAACCCTGCATTGACAGCACAGAAAGTTGGAGGAGATTATTGAGAAGGGAATGAAGTGACATTGTCACTCTGCTTACAGTTTTTAAAGTTTTATTGGGTTTCACTTTGTGTTTCTGTTTTATTAAAGGACAAGGTGGATCGGAATCAATGAAAGATAAAAAAAAGTTTGTCTGTGCTATTAACCTACAGCAACACATAAGATGTTATTTAACTGCAGTGGCCCTTCCATCAGCCCCAAGGTTGACTTATTTATGTAATTTTAAAGCGGGTACACACCATCAATCCTTCGCAACCGATCATGTGGCGCATAGAGGACCACATGATCGGTTGTGATTTTCCGACGCATCTGATCATTCGGACGAACGAACGGTTTGAACATCGATTGTGTCCTGCTGCAAATCACACGATAATTCAGCCAAATTATTTTGTATGGTGTGTACCCAACAGTAAATTTATCATAAACAATAGATAACATATAAAGCTGTTAATGTTTTGAATAGAAAAAGATACATAGTAGAAAGTGTCCGTAGGGCTGGGTAGTGAGATGTCCGAACTTCGAAAAATCCGGTCCGCGAGAGGATCCGCGGATTTTCGAAAAAATCCGGAAAATTCGAAAATCCGCGAGCGGACCCGTTTAAAACGTATATATTAAATGAAAGTTCGGCAAAATCCGCATTAAAAGTGGTCTAATAGCCTTGGTAACGTACACTTAACCATCAGGGACCTGGGTAATGGCCTTAGAAGCAGTATAAATGCCTACAATACCTAAAAAGTACAGTCGCTAGACGTGACCTTTAAAAAAAAACGGTTATTTTTCGAAAATACGAGGATTCCCGTAAAAAACGAGGATTTCGTAAAAAAAACAGGCTTTCCGTAACTGATGATAGCTGCCATTGGCTAATTGGATCATGTGGCTTGCTCCGTCTTGAAAAATTTACACGAATTACTCGTTTTTACGTGTATTCGTAATTACGAGAATACTCGTAATTACTGAGGAATCCTCGTAATTACGCGAATCCTCGTAATTACGAGGATCTTCGGTTTTTTCCGGATCCCGAAAATATCGTAGTTTCTCGTAATTACGGAGATACTCGTATTTTGAAAATTTTCGTAAAAAAAAAAAAAAATCCGTAGTTCGGAAGTTCGGAAGTCCGGAAAGTCCGGAAAGTCCGGAATATCCGCGTTCGCGGACGGGAGAAGTCCGCGGCGGACCCGGGTTCGGGTCCGCGAATCGGCCATCTCTTCGGGTAGCTGTGTCTGACTACGGGACGCCTGGCAACCCTGCAATACTAAGGCTGAGGCCCCACTACAATACATCGAAGCGTGTGATTGCATGTGCAATTCTGGGGCGTAATTAATTTGCTTGAAAAAGCCAATTACTGTTCTTTCATTTCTTTCTCTTTTTCTTATTCCGTTTTATCTTCCGCTTTTTTGGACCGGATCCCATCCCACAGTTTTTGAGGCCAAGAGACATGAATTCGGTACAGACGTGGGGGCATAAGGGAAGTGTGCGATCTTCTAGCTAAGGAATCTGTGGAAGGTACGGAGTTACGGCGAATTTCCGGACATTTTTTCCCATAGACGTAATGGTAACAATCCTCAAATGTGGATATTTCATACAGTTTTTTCATGGTCATAAATACAAATGGTGATACCCCCAACCCCCCACACAGATCCAGGTACACCTACCTACTGATCTACCTTTCCATTCCCATGGAGCCATATTTAAAGGTAACTAAAGTTCAAAAAACTTATTTAGATTTATCCTCAATAAAAGATAGTTTTATGGTTATAATACAAAAAAAAGACATACCCCCTAACCAGTCCCAGGTACAACACCACTAATCTACTTATCCATTACTGTGGCAGCCATACTGCAAGACCGTTGAGTGCTCTGGTTATCTATTTTCTATATATATATATAGATAGATGATAGATGAAATATAGATAGATAGATCTATGATAGATGTAAGATAGATAGATAGATAGATAGATAGATAGATAAATAGATAGATAATAAATAGATAGATAGATAGATATATAACTAGATGATAGATGATAGCCTGACAGATAGATAGATAGATAGATAGATACATAGATAGATAGATAATAGATAGATATATAACTAGATGATAGATGATAGATGAAATATAGATAGATAGATAGATAGATAGATAGATAGATAGATAGATAGATAGATGATAGATGATAGATGAAAGAGGGATATATAGATAGATAGATAGATAGATAGATAGATAGATAGATGGACGGACGGACATACAAACAGACAGAAAGACAGACAGACAGACAGACAGACAGACAGCTAGATAGATAGATAGATAGAGACATACGGAGGGAAAATGTTCTTAACTCATAGTTGAATGGGATATAGTGTAATATTTATTTAATAGGCAATGTTTGCCTTCAATTCTCCTTTACAGTTTGTGTATCTCTATTCTAGCAGGTTAAACTATTAGGGGGAAAGTAGAGTTAGTCCTCTTTGTTGGTTTCACGATCTTGAAAATATTGTTGAAATATCGCTTGGTAAAACCGAAACCACTGGGACCTTAAGACTAGAGCGTCTGAGAAGTTCCACTCTGGAAGTGAGTGTTTGTTCAGGCTAAGCTTGTCGGAATGCTGTGTGTGATTACAACGTAAAATAACTGATCTCTTTTGAGACTGTGTGACAGCATCTGATGTTGTGTCACACGGTCAAAGATAACCTTGGGTTTTTCTTGGTGCTTAATCAGAAATAATGATAACTGACAAATCTGTAAGCGAATGATTCTTTCCTGATAAGCTTCAATGCCACCGAATCCTTTTGAAGGTGTTAAATCCCACACTCTACATTTTACTGGGGTTTGCATTGCTTTCTAAAGAAGTAAGACATCAAGTCTTGGGGCCGATTTACCCAGACTCGCTGGGCAAATATATGGTGTTAAAGGGCATGTCCACCCCTTTAGAAAACATTTGATATGCGGTAGGGCACGCTCCCCGAGCCCCAACCGCATTAATATTATTGTTAGAAAGTCCCCCGGTCCTTATTCACCTTCCCTCTCTCCTCCGCTGCACTGTCACGGCCCTCTGCTTGCATGGAATTGCAAGCAGGGGGCGGGACCGGCAGCCGCGTCCGAGATTGGCTGAGAGGCAGCCAATCACGGTTACAGCTGCCGGGAGTTCTGAACAGCGGAGGAGAGAGGGAAGGTAAAGTAAAGATTGGGGTACTTTTTTGCAATAATATTAATGCGGTTACCCAAAGGGAAAGAAAAACAGGATGGAGAGGGAGAGAGAGGGAGGGGGGAAGGCTGCACTGAGCATGCCTCAAACCTTGACGAGGTTGAGGCAGACTCAGGCACAGCATGAGTCACACACTGCTTCTACACAGCAGTTTCCTGGACTTTGGAGGGGCACAGCAGGGGAACTATTTTGAGCAGAAATGTAAGGTAAGGCTTGTTTAAAACTTCTTAATGTGGCCAGTAAGGGGTTAAATTTTAGTTTTGGGGGTGGACATGCCCTTTAAAGTCGTGCTAATCACCTGCGCATCCGCCGCTCGCAATTCAATATCATGTTTGCGCTAGTTTTAGGGCAGGATTTTAACGTCAGCAAATAGTTAGCGCTAAAATCCCCCAGTGGGTAAATCCCTTAGCCCAAGGCCACACTACAACGCACCAAATCGCCTACACAACCACGAGCGTTATCGCATGCGATTGTGTGCGCAATTCTTGCACGTTTGCACGTGCATGCGTTTTGCGTATTCGATTTTACAGTTTTCTATTATGGAAACGCATGCGTTAACGCACCAAAATGGTGAATGCATGCATTACCAAAACACGAACGGACGCGCAATCGCATGCGCTTTACATTTTAGCTAAAATCGTGTGCACAATCGCAAGCGCAAAACGCGTGCACAAACGCACGCAAGACGCGCTAGTGTGATAATATTGAATCGCGGCTCTGGGTAAATGATCCTGTTTGTCTTCAGTTGTCAGGCTTATTATTGAGAAAAAACAGGAGTATTTCCCGGCTTACAAGTAGTCAAATAAAGTTATTGTCAATTACCGATACCTCGTGTTAAAAGACAACTATACTGTGAAGATTAACTTTTAAAAAATTGACTTTTTTGTAATAAAAATAATGCTGAAGCACAAAGGAAGCCTGGCAGAAGCATTTTTCTTTATGCTTGTGCTTCCCAATGATATTTGGAGGTAGGAATTATCAATCCTACTTCCTTGTGCCAAGTACTTTTCATTTTAACAGTTTTTTTTTTTTTTTTAAATCTTTATATGCACTATTGTTCTCCTTTAAAGGTGCAGTAATGTTATTTTACAACCCTGCCATTTGAGGATTATCGAAAGGCTTGCGGACGGACGTTCAGGGGTCCAGCACCAGGTCCTTAGAAGGACCATTGTGGAAGGGCCCTTGGAGGAGGGTCCAGGGGCCACAATGGTCCTTCTAAGTACCTGGGAGTGGGTCCTAGGTTGAGCTCCAGGATTTTTGGATGCTCAATAATCCTCAAACGGCTGAACTCTCCAAATATTTAAGGATTCTTGAATTCAGCCGTTCGACGAATACTGAAAATGGCTCGCGGAAAACTGCAAGTAGTTCTTCCCACAAGGACGTGTTCCCTGGACCATTTCCCAGGTCCCAGGGCCATTTACAGTAGGTTACCATTGCTATTTTAACTAATATTTAGACAGATATGGGTGGATTTTTTCCCCCCATTGATTTTAATGGGTTCGCCCAAGGATTTTTAGAATTTCCGAATTTTTCCGAAAATCCATGAACCCGCAAGTGGAACGGATATTAGCAGTTTCACCCATCTCTACCCACGGTATCAGTAGTGAAAGTTACAAGATTATTTACCATTATAAAGATTCGCCCTTCGCTCTTGCCACTCTTCCAGCAAAGTTCTGTCTCTCCTCACGTCTCTGCCCACCTCACCATCATGACTGTGATTGCCAGTGTCAGGATCAATGATTGGCTGGGGAAAACCTAGATTTTAAAATTCGAATATAAAGTTTCGCTTACAAAGCATCAAGATTTTGGAACCTTGGGGAAAATGTGGGTTTGAAAATAAAAAAAAACAAAGTAACCTATAAAAACAGGAGGAATAGAAACCCCTCGTATAGCTCCCAACCAGACAATCCTAAATCCCACTTTGTTCGCCCTCCTTTATTCGCTAATGTACACTAGATTACGTTTCGTAAATCTACTGGAAATGATAAACGCGAAAAGCAAAATCATTTAACGCGAGTGTCGGATTCCGCGTTACACGGCGGTGAGGATTGTGTCCTGGAGAAATGAAATATGGAATTTTATTTGCTAATCCTCTGCATTGTCTTGACCTGAGCTGTGCACCAATAAAAGAATACATCTGTTCCTTGTCATAACAAGAGCATCAGCCTGTTAACTCTTTGGGGAAGGGAGAATTTTTTTTGCGAATTAACCCCTGCATTGACAGCACAGAAAGTTTGGAGTATTATTGAGAAGGGAATGAAGTGACATTGTTCACTCTGCTTACAGTTTAAATGCTTTTATTTGGGTTTCACTTTGTGTTTTCCTGTTTTATTAAAGGACAAGGTGGAATCGGAATCAATGAAAGATAAAAAAAAGTTTGTCTGTGCTATTAACCTACAGCAACACATAAGATGTTATTTAACTGCAGTGGCCCTTCCATCAGCCCCAAGGTGACTTATTTTTATGTATATTTTAAAGCGGGTACACACCATACAATCCTTCGCAACCGATCATGTGGCGCATAGAGGACCACATGATCGGTTGTGATTTTCCGACGCATCTGATCATTCGGACGAACGAACGGTTGAACATCGATTGTGTCCTGCTGCAAATCACATCCGATAATTCAGCCAAATTATTGTATGGTGTGTACCCAACAGTAAATTTATCATAAAACATAGATAACATAATAAAGCTGTTTAATGTTTTTGAATAGAAAAAGATACATTAGAAAGTGTCCGTAGGGCTGGGTAGTAGAGATGTCCGAACTTCGAAAAATCCGGTCCGCGCGAGGATCCGCGGATTTTCGAAAAAATCCGAAAATTCGAAAATCCGCGAGCGGACCCGTTAAAACGTATTAAAATGAAAGTTCGGCAAAATCCGCATTAAAAGTGGTCTAAATAGCCTTGGTAACGTACACTTAACCACTCAGGGACCTGGGTAATGGCCTTAGAAGCACGTATAAATGCCTACAATACCTAAAAAGTACAGTCCGCTAGCGTGACTTTAAAAAAAACGGTATTTTTCGAAAATACGAGGATTCCCGTAAAAACGAGGATTTCCGTAAAAAAACGAGGCTTTCCGTAACTATGATAGCTGCCATTGGCTAATTTGGATCATGTGGCTTGCTCCGTCTTGAAAAATTTACACGAATTACTCGTTTTTACGTGTATTCTCGTAATTACGAGAATACTCGTAATTACGTGAATCCTCGTAATTACGCGAATCCTCGTAATTACGAGGATCTTCGGTTTTTCCGGATCCCGAAAATATCGTAGATCCTCGTAATTACGGAGATACTCGTATTTTCGAAAATTTTCGTAAAAAAAAAAAATCCGTAGTTCGGAAGTTCGGAAGTCCGGAAAGTCCGGAAAGTCCGGAATAATCCGCCGTTCGCGGACGGGAGAAGTCCGCGGCGGACCCGGGTTCGGGTCCGCGAATCGGCCATCTCTACTGGGTAGCTGTTGTCTGACTACGGGACGCCTGGCAACCCTGCAATTACTAAGGCTGAGGCCCCACTACAATACATCGAAGCGTGTGATTGCATGTGCAATTCTGGTGCGTAATTAATTTGGCTTGAAAAAGCCAAATTACTGTTCTTTCTATTTCTTCTTCTTCTTTTTCTTCTTCCGTTTTATTCTTCCGCTTTTTTGGACCGTATCTCCTCCCACAGTTTTTGAGCCAGAGACATGAAATTCGGTACAGACGTGCGGGGCATATAGGAGAAGTGTGCGATCTTCTAGCTAAGGAATCTGTGGAAGCGGTACGGAGTTATCGGCGAATTTCCGGACATTTTTTCCCATAGACTGTAATGGTAACAATCCTCAAATGTGGATATTTCAATACAGTTTTTTTCATGGTCATAAATACAAATGGTGATACCCCCAACCCCCCACACAGATCCAGGTACACCTACCTACTGATCTACCTTTCCATTCCCATGGAAGCCATATTTAAAGGGTAACTAAAGTCAAAAAACTTATTTAGATTTATCCTCAATAAAAGATAGTTTTATGGTTATAAATACAAAAAAGACATACCCCCTCAACCAGTCCCAGGTACACACACCTACTAATCTACTTATCCATTACTGTGGCAGCCATACTTAAAGGGTAACTAAAGTATAAAAAAACTAATTTAGATTTATTCTCAATAAAAGATAGTTTTATGGTTGTAAACACAAAAAAAAAATACCCCCTCAACCAGACCCAGGTACACACACTTACTGATCTACTTATCCATTACGGTGGCAGCCATATTTAAAGGGTAACTAAAGTAAAAAAAAAAAATTTAGATTTATCCTCAATAAAAGATAGTTTTATGGTTGTAAACACAAAAAAGACATGCCCCCTCAACCAGAACCAGGTACACACACCTACTAATCTACTAATTCATTATGGTGGTAGCCATACTTAAAGGGTAACTAAAGTCAAAAAAACTAATTTTGATTAATAATAAAAAAGGTTTGTTTTTTTAAACCCCCATGTGGCACAGTTACATACACCTACTGACCTACCCCTCCATTACTGTTGCAGCCATACCTAAAGGGTAACTGAAGTCAAAAAAACAAATTTTGACCAATCATCAAAAAAGTTTGATTTTTAACCCCCCAACCGGACACAGGTACACACACCTACTGATCTACTTATCCATTACTATGGCAGCCATACTTAAAGGGTAACTAAAGTCAAAAAAACTAATTTTGACCAATCATTAAAAAGATACAGAGAGATTCAATAAAAGTTCTTATCATTGAAAATGGTGCTAATTTTGCCCTAACCAATCAGATGTTAGCTTTCTGATTGATTGGATCAAAATTAGCACCACTTTGGGCTGGGTACACACAAAAGTTTTTTTGTCCCAATCAAGCGTTCACTACAAACTCATCATTCCCATTATTGAGTTTTAAATCTGCAGCAAACACACATATTCCCTTCCAAAATGCAGCACTTCAAGCCTAATTCAAAGTTTATACTTAAACTTTCCCTTTCTAGTTAATTTGGCTTGAAAAAGCCAAATTACTGTTCTTTCTATTTCTTCTTTTTTTTCTTCTTCCGTTTTATTCTTCCGCTTTTTTGGACCGTATCTCCTCCCACAGTTTTTGAGATAGAGACATGAAATTCGGTACAGACGTGTGGGGCATATAGGAGAAGTGTGCGATCTTCTAGCTAAGGAATCCGCGGAAGCGTTACGGCGTTATCGGCGAATTTCCGGACATTTTTTCCCATAGACTATAATGGTAACAATCCTCAAATGTAGATGTTTCAAAACAGTTTTTTCATGGGCATAAATACAAATGGTGATACCCCAACCCCCCAAACAGACCCGGGTACACCCACCTACTGACCTACCTTTCCATTCCCATGGAAGCCATATTTAAAGGGTAATTAAAGTCAAAAAAACTAATTTAGATTTATCCTAAATAAAAGATAGTTTTATGGTTATAAACACAAAAAAGACATACCCCCTCAACCAGACCCAGGTACATACACCTACTAATCTACTTATCCATTATGGTGGCAGCCATATTTAAAGGGTAACTAAAGTCAAAAAAACAAATTTAGATTTATCCTCAATAAAAGATAGTTTTATGGTTGTAAACACAAAAAAGACATACCCCCTCAACCAGACCCAGGTACACACACCTACTAATCTACTAATTCATTATGGTGGTAGCCATACTTAAAGGGTAACTAAAGTCAAAAAAACTAATTTAGATTTATCCTCAATAAAATATAGTTTTATGGTTGTAAACACAAAAAAGACATACTCCCTCAACCAGACCCAGGTACACACACCTACTGATTTACTTATCCATTACTGTGGCAGTCATACTTAAAGGGTAACTAAAGTCAAAAAAATTAATTTTGATTAATAATAAAAAAGGTTTGTTTTTTTAACCCCCGTGTGGCACAGTTACATACACCTACTGACCTACCCCTTCATTTCTGTTGCATCCATACCTAAAGGGTGACTAAAGTCAAAAAAACTCATTTTGACCAATCATCAAAAAAGTTTGTTTTTTTAACCCCCAACCAGACACAGGTACACACACCTACTGATCTACTTATCCATTACTGTGGCAGCCATACCTAAAGGGTAACTAAAGTAAAAAAAAAAATTTGACCAATCCTCAAAAAAGTTTGTTTTTTAACCCCCAACCCGACACAGGTACACACACCTACTGATCTACTTATCCATTACTGTGGCAGCCATACCTAAAGGGTAACTAAAGTAAAAAAAAAATTGACCAATCCTCAAAAAAGTTTGTTTTTTTAACCCCCAACCCGACACAGGTACACACACCTACTTATCTACTTATCCATTACTGTGGCAGCCATACTTAAAGGGTAACTAAAGTCAAAAAAACTAATTTTGACCAATCATCAAAAAGATACAGAGAGATTCAATAAAAGTTCTTATCATTGAAAATGGTGCTAATTTTTGGACTGTATCTCCTCTCACAGACCCAGATACACACACCTACTGATCTACCCCTCCATTACTGTTGCAGCTCTACCTAAAGGGTAACTAAAGTCAAAAATGTTTTTATTTTTTTTTAATCCCGAAGCCGACACAGGTATACACACCTACTGATCTACCCCTTCATTACTGTTGCAGCAATACTTAAAGGGTAACTAAGATCAAAAAAATTTTTTTTGACCAATCATCAAAAATTTTTGTTTTTTAACTTCCAACCTGATCCAGGTACACACGCCTACCCTTCCTTTTTTATGGCAGCCATATTTAAAGGGTAACTACAGTCAAAAACATTTTTTGACTAATCATCAACAAAGTTTTTTTTACCCCCAACCTTACGCAGGTACACACTACTGACTTACCCTTCCATTACTGTAGCAGCCATACTTAAAGGGTAACTAAAGTAAAAAAAAAAACAATTTTGATCAATAATCAAAAAAGTTTGTTTTTTTAACTTCAAACCTGACACGTGTACACACACCAACTGACATACCTTTAATTCATGTGACAGCCATATTTAAAGGGTAAGTAAAAAACAACAATGTCCTCATCATTGGCATTATTGAGTTTTAAAATCTGCAGCACAAACAAACACATTCACTTCCAAAATGTGGTCTTTCAAGACAAATTCAAAGTTTATACTTACATTTTCCCTTTCTAGTTGCACCTTGTTCTGCAGTTTTGGTATTTAACATTATGGAAATGCCGGCATTTGCGCAAAAAAAAATTCGGATTGCAAAACAGAAAAGGATGCGCGATCACATTGGAAATCTTGTGAACTTTTGCGTTCCTGCTATTTCCATTCTAACCAAAAAAGCATGCGCAATCGCAACTGAAATCATGTACGCAAAAGCGTGACCACGTTAGTTTGGCCGAGCCCTAAGGGCTAGGTCACACTTGCGCTTTTGAACATAAGATTCGATCGCATGTTAAAAATTGTTGTGGCCGTACTAGGTGCACTACCGTGCATTGTGCTGCGATCCTTTAATTAGAGAGCATGCGATCTTCATCATTGCACATCCACAGCACATGCAAATGTCAACGCGCACGTGCACCGGAAACGCAAATGTGTGTGCGTTTCCAGTCCACTGGGAAGTGTTAGAGTGTGGCCTCATCCTCAATATGGGATTTTCTGGGGTTAAAAGAAACCAGCAGTGCCTATGCAAGATAGTATAGGGAAGAAATAGATTTATACAGAATATTCAGTAATCGGTAACTTTCAGTACTGCGGGTTATTGTAATAGACGTTTGTGACCACGTTGCAAAGTTTGATTGAAAATCAAAAACTGATATTGAGAATTTATTTCCGCAAATTCAAAAATTGCTACGGAAAACTCAACACTTCCTACGGAACAATTCCAACTCAATTCGGATCAAATCGGATTTTCGGAACTACAATAGGTTTGGCTGGACAGCTGTCAGGGTTAAACCCTTCCAATTCCATTCGGCTCCACATATGGGGAATGTCTGGTTAGTGCGATCACTGCACATTATTTATTTCCCAATGAAAACCAAATTAGCAAGATGCACCAATGAGGCGTTTTATCTGAAGAAACAGGAAACCTTCTATGAACTATGTTTTTTGCTACTTCTATTTTCTTGTCTTCTCAGCATGATAAATTATAACAAAACCAATGAAAATCACAGCACAGCTGTTGTGGGTAATTGGCAGCGCGATAACATTCACAGTAGCCTTTGATATATGCGGAGCGTAATATAAAGAGCGGTTTATGAAAATAAAACAACAGAATAAGTGGCAGTCCAGCACTGAAAGGGTGTACATGATCACTAAGGGGCAGATCTAGTTACCCCAATGATTGCTAAGCTTTGCAACCCAGGACTCCAATTTCCCTAGAGTGTTTCTCACGTGTTTCCGATCGCAATTCACGTTCTGTACGAGCTGTGCATGTCGATGTGAGTGGCCATGATCCATTTCGCACACTTTTTTTGCAAATTGTTTGCGCAACATTGCACGGATAACATTATAAGCTTTTCTGTTTGTTGACATGCCAATCAAAGATGCGAGCAAGCATCTACCTTACCCCCAAAGTTCGTTTTGGGGGTGGACATGCCCTTTAATGCCGGAGCACTTTTAAGGAATGAACCATTTTAATTGGTTGCACAGACTTTTAAAAATATAGGAACCCCAAAGGAAAATTAAATAAAAAAACCAAACCACATACTTACAGGTATCGTATTTGCGTTGATGGATGAAGAAGGGAATTTCAATTAAAGGGACATGCATGTCTGTCTAATATACATTGTTAGAACCCTCACACCCAATCACATTTGATTAATAATAAAAAGAAACCTATTAATTTTTAATTAACACTATTTTATTAAATGTTTTATTAAAACTTCCACAACCATTCACAGGCCTAGAGAAATATCGCATGGGGCATATTTCTAAACTCGAGGTATCGCAACCTTGCAACGCTGTGGGTTATTATAAAAGTACCATCGTGGATGTAAATGGAAGGCTGCGATCGTACAGCTACGAATGTTTGTGTGTACAATACCACACGGAACCAAAATACCACAATAGCATTACATGGGCAACATGAATATGGCGTGATGGTCTAAAATAAACCCTGTTTATCTTAATAACATTTCTAAAAGACTGCATGGAAATAAAAAGTTACAGAGACTGTTACATTATTGAGAAAAAAACTCTGTCCTATGTTTATTTTCAGGAACGTAAGCTATTATTAGTCATTATAACGTTATTATAACACAGGGCCACATTTATAAATAAAATTGCTATTTTGTGATACTGCACCTTTAACAATCAAACCTGTAATCTTACATTTACAATCGCAATCATAATTTTATGATGGCCAATACACAATACCATTGTGGTAATCTACTACCGAATGGCATTGTAAGGCCCAAAGAATAAATAAATGTCGGTGTCGGAACTTTCCGTTAAGGGGTATTTTTAAATACTACTCACAGTTGGGGCTTATTATTTTATGTGGAAATAGGATTTTTGTATCTTTGAAACCAATGGGTAAATAAAAGGAATAGACTAATAGGCCATTGTTCATGTTAAATTATAATGACTGTATTTAAGAAAAGAAAATGTCTTGGAAAATTCAGTGTAGGTTAATAACACCTTCAGACTGTGAGCCTTCTCCTTTCCTAACCGGTATACACACTATAGACTTCTTACTGCATTTTAATGGATTACGTAAGTTAATTGCATTAATTGCAATATAATTGAGGCCTAAGTACCATGTAAAACATGTATGTAATTATAGAAAAACAAAAAGTCATCCAGACATATCATAGATGATAAAAAGATTTGGAATTGGCCGGCATTTAATTTCGAGTAATTGCTATCCAGTTAAGACTCTAAGATTGCTTCCTTTATGAATACATAATGGCCACATAAACATTTGATCCTATTAAGCCTCCAACTTTGAACATCCGAACTGCTTAGCACGAAGCACATTTCTAAGACTCATTTTTATTCCGACAGAACAATTTCACAGATCATCCAATTATATTTTCTTTAACAAATTTTAACTGCTCATCAGCCAAATGATTGGTGAATGTAAAAAACGTATACACAGGTAATGTCAATGATCTTCTGAATATTCATAAGGTAGGTAAAGAATTAAATGATATTGGATGGTGGCTGGAAATATACAATCCAGAGAGTTACATAGTTTTGAAGGTTGAATCAAGATATACAGTATGTCCATCTAGTTCAATCTTTAGCCTACACATGATGAAAGATGGAATCTGGGTCCAAATCATAAACCGATCGGAACTTTTGGATGGAGGAACTTTTGTAATTTCAAAAATCCTTGAAAGTATGGACCTTTCAAGGATTACAGAATATACAAGGCTACTTTCAATGATTCTGGATATTTGAGGCTACTTTTAGATGTTACCGAAAGTGGCACATCTGTTGTCTCTTTTAAATTGTCTATATTTATATACCATTGTTAGCACCGATACTATTTGTATCTAGCTGCATTTCATTCTTACCCCATCTGAGTATCATTTAACTACTGTTTTGATGTTACCGAAAGTAGCCTTGAATATACATATGGAAGCTTGAAAATAGCTCTCGTGAAGGAAACTCGATTTTATCTAAAATTTGGTGATTCGTGCACTACAGTAAGTTTCCATGATACAGTCCCCCATAGGTGACTAATATATAAGCTAAGGATGTTGGGCTGGAGTGGCACATTTGTACATGGATAGAAAATTGGTTAATGAATAGGATGCAGAGAGTAGTTGTTAATGAGGCTTCATCATTATGGACTAAAGTGCTAAGTGGGGTGCCACAGGGTTCTGTGCTGGGGCCGCTTCTATTTAATCTATTTATTAATGATTTGGAAGTGGGTATTGTCAGCAAGGTTTCTGTGTTTGCTGATAACACAAAAATTGTGTCTGGCTCTGTGGATGGAATTTTGGTGGATAACAAACTTAAAGGTAGCAAGCAGGGCCAGGCCAGCATGGTAATATCTTGTATAAAGAGAGGTATGGATTCAAGGAAGAATAATGTTATTCTCCCCCTTTACAAAGCATTGGTAAGGCCTCATTTGGAATATGCAATGCAATTTTGGAATCCTGTGTACGAAAAGGGCATCTTTGAAATGCAAAGGGTTCAGTGAAGGGCAACTAAATTAGTAAGGGGATTGGGGGAGCTTGAATACATTAATGGGATATACAATGAACTGTCTGAGGCAATGTTTCTCCAGTGTAAAAAAAGACTACCTTGTCTAATTAGTCTGCATAGTCAAGCCTCTCTATTCCCCTTTTTAATGTGGCTTCCCTTCTCTGAACTTCCCAAGATGATACTCTGCAACACACATCAGAGAATATTCCCACTAGCACAGAGGCGAAGGCTAAAGAAATTAAACCTCCCAGAGGAACCCTTAAAACTTGTGGATATCCAGACTGGGCCTTTGTCAAAAGAAGTAGAAGGAAAGAAAAGATCACAAATACCAACAGTGAAGGGGAAAAGCAAGACAGGAGGAAGAACATGGTCATCCCATATGTAGCAGGGGTCTCCGAGAAATTAAGAAGAATGTTCAAAAAACACCGTATCCCTGTCTGCATTAAACCGAACAACACACTGAGGCAGCAATTGGTACATCCGAAAGACCCAGTACCGAGCGGCATCATATACGCAGTGGCACTTGTATGTGGCAGATTCCAAACAGCAACTGCACCAACTTATGGGCCAGCACAGAGCTAATTCCTCGGGTCATTGTAGGGCTGTAGTGTAGGGCTCCCTCACCCACCCTCACCCACCGCCATTTTACTTTGTAAAATAACTCTCCCGATCTGTACTTACTTTGCCTGTTTCCCCCGATGTTCTACACAGTCTATGACATCCGTTTTTATGTCATAGACTGTGAAAAGCAGAGGGCCGTGTCAGATCGCCGGGGGAAAGAGGCAATGTAAGTAGTGATCGGGGAGTTATTTTACAAAGTCATATGGCGGTTGGGGGTGGGGAGGGAGCCCTACACTACAGAAAGTTTCCAAAAAACGGGTGGACATGCTGTTTAAGGAAAAAGGACATACCTTTGAAGATTGTAATGTCTACATAGAATCTGAATAGAGGTAGGTGGTTTGACACCAACTGTCTGCCCTGTACAATGCTGTTTTGACACCTTACCCTGGGCAGTTTTGATAACACCTCTTAGCCACAATGCATCCACACCTTGCATCAGAAGGTCCCTAACACCTGGCTGCCATATGCTAATTGGTAATTTCCAGGGTATTTAATTGCCAACAGATTCTTGTACAAGTCATTCTGAATTGAGAAAGACAGATGAATGACTAGAGAAACGTCTTCAAGAACTAAACTTTACGTCCAGTTGATCTGACTGAATACAACAGATATACCATGACCTGGATGGATGAATATTACAGATATACCATGACCTGGATGGATGAATATTACAGATATACCATGACCTGGATGAATGAATATTACAGATATACCATAACCTGGATGAGTGAATATTACAGATATACCATGACCTGGATGGATGGATATTATAGATATACCATGACCTGGATGAATGGATATTACAGATATACCATGACCTGGATGAATGAATATTACAGATATACCATGACCTGGATGAATGAATATTACAGATATACCATGACCTGGATGGATAATATTACAGATATACCATGACCTGGATGGATGAATATTACAGATATACCATGACCTGGATGAACTAATATTACAGATATACCATGACCTGGATGAATGAATATTACAGATATACCATGACCTGGATGAATGAATATTACAGATATACCATGACCTGGATGAGTGAATATTAAGACAGATATACCGTGACTGGATGAATGAATATTAAGATATACCGTGAACTGAGTGAATGAATATTACATATACCATGACATGGTGAAGAATATTACAGATATACCATGACCTGGATGGATGAATATTACAGATATACCATGACTGGATGAATGAATATTACAGATATACCATGACCGGATTAATGAATATTACAAGATATACCATGACTGGATGAATGAATATTACAGCATATACATGACCTGGATAATGAATATTACAGATATACCATGACCTGGATGAATGAATATTACAGATATACCATGACCTGGATGAATGAATATTACAGATATACATGACCTGGATAATGAATATTACAGATATACCATGACATGGATAATGAATATTACAGATATACCATGACCTGGATAATGAATATTACAGATATACCATGACCTGGATGATGAATATTACAGATATACCATGACCTGGATGAATGAATTTACAGAATACATGACTGGATGAATGAATATAAAGATATCCATGACCTGGATGAATGAATATTACAGATATACATGACCTGATGGATGAATATTACAGATAACCATGACCTGGATGAATGAATATTACAGATATACCATGACCTGGATGATGAATTTACAGATACCATGACCTGGATGAATGAATATTACAGATATACCATGACCTGGATGATGGTATTACAGATATACCATGACCTGGATGAATGAATATTACAGATATACCATGACCTGGGAGAATATTAAGATATACATGACCTGATGGATGAATAATACAGATAGACCATGACCTGGATGAATGAATATTACAGAATACCATGACTGGAGTGAATATTCGATAACCATGACCTGGATGAATGAATATTACAGATTTACCATGACCTGGATGGATGAATATTACCGATATACCATGACCTGGATGAATGAATATTACAGTATACCATGAGGATGAATGAAATTACAGATATACCATGACCTGATGGATGAATATACAGATAACCATGACCTGGGAATGAATATTACAGATATACCATGACCTGGGAAGATATACAGATAGAACCATGACCTGGATGAATGAATATTACAGATATACATGACCTGATGGAATGAATATTACAGATAATACCATGACCTGGATGAATGAATATTACAGATATACCAGTGACCTGGATTAATGAATATATACAGATATACCATGACCTGGATTAATGAATATTACAGATATACATATACCGGTGGATTAATGAATATTACAGATTACCATACCTGTGGATGGAGATGTAAAGATATACCAGACCTGAGGAATGAATATTACAGATATACCATGACCTGGATTAATGAATATTACAGATATACCATGACCTGGATGAATGATATTACAGATATACCATGACCTGGATAATGAATATTACAGATATACCATGACCTGGATGAATGAATATTAAAGATCTACCAATGACTGGATGAAATGAAATATTACAGATATACCATGACCTGGATGAATGAATATTACAGATATACCATGACCTGGATTAATGAATATTACAGATATACCATGACCTGGATTAATGAGAACCTTCACAAGCCTGCCATTTTGGGGCTTTCATATAATTATAAATGATGTTTAAAACCCCAGCAAGAAAGGTGAAGTTTGAAGATGTTTTGGCCTAATCAGTGCTTTTCAGCACAAGGTAACAAAATACAAAAATACAATTAAAATCGTTAGTTCAATGTATATGATTGATGCTTAATGCATATGACTAACATTAAATGTATATTATTTACGTTCAATGCATATGATTTGATGTTCAATATATATGATTGACGTTCACTGCATATGATTGACATTCAATGTATGATTGACGCTCAATGCACATGATTGACATTCAATGTATTTTATTTACATTCAATGCATATGATTGACATTCAGTATGTATGATTAATGTTCAATGTATATGATTGACGCTCAATGCATATGATTGACGTTCAAAACATATGATTGGCATAATATATTTATCTACTAACCTATTTATGTATTTGTTCCCCTTGTATTTTGTTATTGTACAGAGCTGCATCTTCAATAGCATTTTATAAATAAATTACATACATACATACATACATACATACAAAGTATATGATTGGCGCTCAATGCATATGATTGATATTCAATGTATATGATTGATGTTTAATGTATATGATTGTTGCTCAAGGCATATGATTGACATTCAATGTATATGATTGGCATGCAATGTACTTGATTGATATTCAATGTATATATGATTGACGTTCAATGTATATGAATGATTTTTAATGTATATGATTGATGTTCAGTTTATATGATTGACTTTTAATGCATATGATTGACATTCAATGTATATGATTGATGTTCAATATATATGATTGACATTCAATGTATATAATTAATGTTCAGTGCATATGATTGATGTTCAATGTATATTGTGGTGTTTTGTACCTGGGACTGTAACATTTTCCTAATTCCAACCACACACTCTTTGTTTTAACTGCGCCATGCTTGACGTTGCTCCACTATTTAAAGGGAATGGTGCTATGAAGTTTTCCACTAAAAACAGCTATAGATGTCTGGTGCAGGTGCAGGAATTACTTTAGCCCGCACTTAGCACCATAAGCCATTTGTTCATGATGAGAATTTAAAGTGAACATTCATTTCCACAGGGAGCCCCATCTATGGAATATTCCACTGAGCAGCACTGACAAGGAGGGTTTCTGAAGGACAATTCTGTAAGGAAGATAGAAATTAGACACCATTTACAATAAGGCTCAGGGGCAAAACCCCTTAGCTATGGTGTAAGCATAGAATTCTGGGTCCCTTTAATGAGTTAGTCATGATATTGCTCTGTGATGCTTTGCTTCCGGTGATGGAAACCTATTAGACAAATAAGACTAGTTTGGTATTTTGCCTATAAACTGACTAAAATCAAAGCACTTGAAGCTACAATCCCCTCACCCTTACTGGCAAATAAACAAAAGGATGAATGGCTGGGATGCTTAGTGGTTCCTTCACGCCTTATTAATTTATATTACAAGATACAGAGCCAGTTTTTCCACATGCATGGATAGTTCTAATCTAATATTACCCATATACCCTTAGCACTCAACAACTAGTATTGACATTCTCAATTAACAAGGTACATTTCATTTGGATTTGTCATTTTTTGAGGTTCGAACAAACTTCCCTAAGAAACATATATGTATATGTTTATTTATATAGGGCTGTACAATATAGAATACAAAAAGCGTACACGGGGGACAATGCATAAATATATAAATAAGTATGAGCATCATGAAATATACAAGTGCTTGAAACTTGTAACATGCGGAAAGAGTTCCCTGCCCCTTAGAGCTTACAATCTACTTAGGTGGGTGACATACAGATACATAGAAAAGGGTGGAAGTGCAAAAATAATAACTGGTGCAGTGTTAATAGTCCTATGCTGTGCTATGCTCAGAGAGATAGGATAAGAGGTTAGATTTAAACTTGCTTGAATTCCAGAGGACGGGAGCCAGAAGAGAAAAAGGTTTAAGGTGAGAGTGGGTAGGGTGGGGGGTGGTCTGTATTAGAGATGGTTTTGTGATGAGCGGAGGGTACGGGCAGGAACATATGGGGACACTAGGGAATTAATATAAGAAGGAGAAGCAGAGCAAAGGTATTTAAATGTTAAGAGAAGGATTTTGTAGATAATGCGTTGTTTAATGGTGAGCCAGGTAGATGAGCGGTACAGAGTAGAGATGTCCGAACTTCGCAAAATCCGGTCCGCTCGAAGATCCGCGAATTTTCGAAAAAATTTGAAAATCCGTGAGCGGACCCATTAAAACCGATTAAAATGAAAGTTTGGCAAAATCCATTCTTTGAAAATACGAGGATTCTTCGAAAATACGGGATTCTTCGAAAATACGGGATTCTTCGAAAATATGAGGATTCTTCGAAAATACGGACCCGAAAATGTGGGTTGCTCCGTCCAAAAATGTGAAAAATCCGCGAAATTTTGAATTTACGAGGATTTCTTGTATTTTCCCGTATTTTCGAAAATACGAGAAATCCTCACAATTTCGAAAAATCGGAAAAGTTCGGAAGGTGGAAAACCGGAAAATCCACGATATCCGCCGTTCGCGAATGAGGTAAATCCGCCGCGGATCCGGGTTCGGATCCGTGAACTGGGCCATCACTAGTACAGAGGGGATTTAGTTTCCTGATTGTTAGAGAGTGAGACAATGCATGCGGCAGAGTTAAGTATGGACTGAAGTGGAGAAAGATGAGAAGCAGAAAGACCAGAAAGCAGAAGGTTACAATAGTCTAGGTGTGATAGGATGAGAGCATGGGTAAGCATAGCAGTAGTTGTAAGAGTAAGGAATCTACAGATTTTCACAAAGTTATGAAGAAAAAAGCATGGTAGTTAAACCAAATGAGCTGATGACTTCTCCCAGGCGAGAAACGTATGGAGCTAATGCAAAAATGGGGTGAAAGTTTGCCTGTGCTTTTTATCTGCAGCGACCAATCAGATGTTATGTAACTGCAGTAACCCAGCAAAAAGCTAACATTTGTTATTTGTGCCTTAAACCTTGGTACATCGGTTAATGCAGCTTTAAGGCACAAATAGCCATACATAGCCCTAGTAGTAGGGTCCCAGCATGGCTGTCCAGACAATTCTATTTTGATACAGATAGATGAATGAATACTTTTAATTATCATTGTAAAGGTTACCATATCAATTGATAAACATGTTCGATACATTAATAAGATTATATAACATACTTTTTTGTTTACATAGTTCCATAAATCCCTGACTGCACTTCCAGAGGGATCTGTTAATTAACCAATCCAAGAGGAATAATAATGTGTCCCTAGTAATATATCATAGAGCATTTCACACGGGGACACATCACTTTGTACTTCGGTCCGCGATCCTGTTAAACAAATCATAACATCCTGTTCTCAGCAAATTCTCAAAGCTGAAGGAAGTCCATGCAAATCAGGAATCAGCTTCCGCTTCTGCCACATGGTAATATGGAAAACTTTGCAAAAACGGGGATGAAATAGTTTCCAGTTATTTCCATTAGAATCACAGGTGAAATACTAATGGCTTGTTTTGGCTGCGGATAAATATTTATTGGAGAAGAATCAAAGTGCTCGTGACTGATTTTTTGAGGCATCAAAGAACGGTTATGACACAGTACAATGAACTTGACACGGGGATTTTCTTTGTAATATAATAAATTATCCACAGCTACTAAAAGAGCGAAATATACTTCAAAGTACATCTGCAACTTTGTGGATTGAACTAGACCACTGAAAGAGAAAAATTAACAGTTATGGATTTGTTTTTTTTAATGATTTTTGGAGAATCTTAAAAGGTAACTGTGGTCTCCATACAAGTGGCCTAAAAGCACATTCCTACTGTTTAAACAACTTCAGGATCATGCTCCTAGTTGCAGTCTCATGCAAACTTATAGCAGTATAAAAGGTGGAGTTTCCAGCTAACACTGTGAGCTGTAACATCACCAGCACCATTGCTCCACCCCCATGCCTTTGGCACGAGCATGCCCTGTTGTATCCTACTGCTGGAACTGTCTTTAAATAGCTTCAGAAAAGATCTTTTTTTATGGGGCTTCTTACACAGCACATCATGCGACTGTCACACCTTGTTTTAAAGATACAAAACAGCTCTTTTCAATAGACACTTCTATAGAGACCACAGTTAACCTTTAATATTGAAGAAACCGTTAAACCATCTTTATACAATCTATCCAGTACATTGGGAAATGTGTTTTTAATTTTTTAATAGACCATTAACTAGAAACATTAATTCTTTCCGACCTCTACTGTAGTATTTTCTTGTCAATCTGTCATTAAAGTGACTGATTATCATAAACTCTTCTGCTGTGAGCAGTTTTTCTTTAGCTGTTGGTATTAGGGATGGTCTAGAACTTGAACTCGAGCCCGAGTTTGAGGTGAACTTTATGAGTTTGGACGAACTCGAACTATTTGAACAAGTTTGTTTTTCGGACTTGCGCCTGAATTTTCGATAATTCGCTAACTAATTTCGAAGTTACGGGCCGTTCGCTAACCCTAGAATGTACCATTTGTTTTCGCTAACCCTCGAAATGTACCGTTCACTAACCCTAGGAAGGATCATTTGTTTTAGCTAACCCTCGAATGTACCATTCGCTAACCCTAGGAAGTATCATTCGTTTTCGCTAACCCTCGAATGTACCGTTCACTAAGCCTTGGTGGGATCCTCCGCTAACCCTCGAATGTACTGTTCGCTAACCCTAGGTAGGATCATTTGTTCGTTTTCGCAAGCCCTCGAATATAATGTTCGCTAACCCTAGGAAGGATCGTTTGTTTTCGATAATCCTCGAATATACCGTCGAATGTAGCTTGAGCAAAAACCGACAATTGCCCGCCTGTCTTCAGGAAGTGTTTTAACAAGTTTTGGTGGCAGTGCCAGTGACATGTTCCCCAGACCATTTCCCAGGTGCCACAGCCATTTACAGTAAGTTACCATTGTTAGTTTAGCTGTAAATCACTCAGACTTTTCAAACTATCACTCTCCCATAGACTTGTATGGGTCTGAATTCGAACTTTGGAACTTTCTCTGAAGTTCGAAAGATCGAATACGGAACAAACTTATAGTTCGGCCACCTCTAGTTGGTATGTGTGAATTTTTTGGTAGGAAATTTCCTCTCCCAATGCTGGCTCGTAGTGGTTACTAATCATGCTTGACTTTACAGATAGTCAGATTATTCAGGATAGTCAATACTAAGCCTGAGCAAAACAATAACTGGATTGACCATACAGCAACACACACACCTCAGGGTAAATACTACATACATATTTTCGTTTACAGATTAATATGAGGCAAAGCTTTTTTCAGGATACAAACCCTTTAAACCTTTCTAATTAACTGGCCAGTACAACATCTTTAGGAAGATGGTTTAACATTTTCTCTTTTGCATTGTTAAAGGAATTGTACACTGAAAAAATTAACTTTGCCTCATTTTAATCTATAAATGTTAACAGCCCTTACTTCAATCCAGTACTTATTTTGCTCAAACTCTGTCCCCCAGCCCCCTGCCAGACTACCTGACTCTCTGTAAGAGTAAGCATGCTCAGTAATGCCCATGAGGCAGTTTTTGATACTAAGGCACATGATTGATAGCTGAAATGTAAGATGTTTCTGACTGGATATCTGAAGAAATAGGGGACAGATCAAAAAAAAAAATGGTACAGTGATAATTGGGGAAAATTATAGTTTCCAGTAATGGGAAGTTTTAAAGAAACAATTGCACCTAAAAATAAAACTTTTCTTCTAAACTTTAACTAGATACTAGACCAACATATATTTCTGTGTATGTACCAAATTATCATCTCCCACTAGTACTATTCTTAAATGTGAATTACATTCTTCTGGATAGCCTCTAATAGCTTTCACTTCCATGAATCATCTCCAGTTTTTTAATGGGTATATGAAATTTCCAAATGGAACAACACGGATTCTAGATTGGGCCATATCAATAAAAGAAAATATATGTTCCTCTTCCAGATTCTTGAATTTTCAAAAGAGCCCTAAAATTCAAAATTCCGCAAGGCGACCCATTTAAGTCAATGGGAGTAAAAAAAAAATAGAGAATTCTGTGTAAAATTAAGGTATACAGTAAATAGTATTTTAAATGGCTAAGGGACCTGGAAAATGTTCTGGGAAACACTTATCAATGTCCAAAATCTTTAAAAAAAAAAACACTGCACAGTACTGGAAAATTCATGCGCTTCCTGTTTTGGCATACCGAATATTATTTCCAAAAATGTAAAAATTTCTAGAAATTTACAGGGTTATTCAATAAAAGTTCTTATCATTAAAAATGGTGCTAATTTAGCCCCAACCAATCAGATGTTAGCTTTCAAATGGCAAATAATATCTGATTGGTTGGGGCAAAATTAGCACCATTTTAAATAATAAGAACTTTTATTGAATCTCCCTGATAGCAATTACGAAATTGAAGTGTCTAGGAATTTTCATAAAATAGTTCCATGGTTTAAAAAAATACAAAAAAGTCAGAAATCCGCAAAGTCCGTGTTCCATCGGATCCGTAAAATAAGCTCAGGTTTGGATTCGAGTCCATATTTTCCCAGCAGTAGCAATGCCTGTTTTGCTTGCACTGGGTTCTTTCCCATAGGTTCTAAAAACCTAGTTAAAGGACAATAATGAAGGTTCTGATACCTGAACTGAACCGTAAAAGATCCAATATTTTGACATTATAATACTAATGTTTAATTATTATTTAAAAAATCTAATTAGAAGAACTTTATTTCATTCACATTGGTTAAAATAAATGTTATGTATTTTCTGAATAATAACTTTGAGCAATTGAATGTTCAATTCATCGTAATAATTGCTATTTATGAAATGCTTCAATATAGAGTAAAATATTGTAAATGTTTAGTTCCTAACAGCCTTCTGTTATATTCCGGGGCCCAGTTCTCTATCTGGCCTAATGTTTGTTGGCATCAGTGATGAATTCAGTATAAAGCCACATGGGGCTCAAACAAGAAACAAAACTGCGTATTTTCTTCAATAATCGCATTGCCAGCTTGTAACAGAATCTACATTGTATGACTACTCAGATTAATAAGGAAGGGCTTGTGTCTGTTCCACACGCGCACACACTTCAAGAGGGTGTACAAAATGTGTCATCTGTTATATTGCAAAACCAAGCAGTATATGTCAAAACTCAGAATAATATACGCAGGCGAGGAAAAAACAAAAACTTTTATCTGCTGTAATTAGATTTTAATCACCATTTAAACAGAGACAAGCCTTACCAGCTACGGGTTCATGGAACTTAATGACAGATATCTGGGTTTCCTAGTTTAATGGATAAATGTTGCATTGCTGGAAGCCTTATACATGTTTCTTTCCCTTTCATTCAATATTTAGACAAGAATTAACACTTTGATTCTACTTATTAAATTGCTAGATGGAATGGAGTCAATATTGAATAGAAACCTTAGGATTAGAAAAAGATAACGTTTCAAATGAATATGACCCACCCCTCCCATTGATCTCTATGGGGGCAACCAGTAAATAATATTCTTATAATCGACTTTTATAACGATTATAACACGGAACTGCAGGAAATTTACCCTTTGATGTAAGTTCACAGACTCACGGTCGGGAGATTGGTACATGTCAGAGGGAATCCAAGAGGGAGTAGAGGGGGCAGTTTCAATGCTGCTAAACACCGGAGAGAGGAAAGAAACTAAACACAGGAGAGAGGAAATGGAGGATGGTAATATCAGTGAGGTATTTATTTTTTGAGAACAAACCAACCAGAAAGGGAGGCAGGTTTTTTTTTTTTGAGCGGTAAGGGGGCTGTGGATGTGACAGAGAGCCTTTGAGCCTGAAAGAAAAGTAAAGGTGTGTGTGTGTGTGGGGGGGTATTTTGGAGGGTGATGTTAGCCTCTAAACTTTTACAGCCTATGGACTGCACAATAGGAAACATAGCAATGTCTTTAAATGAGGGTGACGGAGGGGTGGGTTATAATGGATAATGTAACCTCTACTGTAAATTGATAAAGATATTAGAAGTCACCTCAGAGTTCTGTGCCCTGTATAAAAGGTATTCGGCCTGTGGCCTCGTGCTTTTATATGGTCACAGAACTCCTCTGTGACTTCTAATATCCTTATAATTTACAGTGGGGGATACACTACCCACTATATAATCTACCCCTGCTATGGACCCTAATGGGCCGAACAGTCCAATAATATCCTTATAATCGGCATGCTACTGTAGGATACCTCGGACTGCGGCCTTGTGCTTTTCTATGGCCACGGAACTTCTTGATGACTTATAATATCCTTATAATTTACATTAGGGGGTACATTATTCACTATTAAATCTCTGGTCCTCCATATCTTCCCTTCCCTCACATCTGGTGGAAACCATCCTTTTAAGTTGGTGCCAAATAAAAACATGTCCTACTAGTAGACATTCACTATTACAAAGAAGCTTAAAAAGATAGAAAGTAGCAGGGCCTGCAATGACTAGGCAAGTTTGATCTTAAATATATACAAATCAGTGTAAAATATAATACATTATTGGGCCTATGCAGAACCAAAAAAATTACCTCTTACCTGACCGTGATCCCGCCAAGGGTATGTCCACCCCCCAAACTAAAATTTGGTATTTTTGGCCTTGCAAGGTTTCTAGCTTTTAAAGACCTCCCTAAATGTACTTAGCAGCCTCCGTTCCCTTGCTGCATTCTGCCTCTATCTTCCGTGCCTTAGCCAATCACAGGAGCAGATGTCGCTCTGCTTGTCTTCCATGCACGGAAAAGGCACGGAAGACAGCCAGAATGCGGCGAGGGAACGGAGGCTGGTAAGTACATTTGGGGAGGCATTGAAAGCTATAAACCTCGCAAGGTCAAGGTTTATAGCTATTTCCTGCTGAATACCAAATTTTAGTTGGGGTTGGACATACCCTTTTAATTCCTTTGTGATGCTTACAGCATTCGCGGGATCCCGGTCAGGTAAGACATAGGTTATTTGGTTCTGCATCAGCCCCGTACACCAAAGTAGTAAAGGCGTTAAGATTAGAGCACAATTGTTGCACAAACCATGATATAGCCTTTACTACATAGGCTACAATGATGTGGCCAGCGCAAAATTAGAGCAAAACCCACGCTAACTTGATAGTACAATTCAGCCAAAATATGGCCAATATAGCAGTGGCTTGTGTATCTCTGGTTAACTGGTACTGGAAGAGTCAGTTAGTTGAGATTGCCTCTAAAATATAGCAGATGTAGTGATCCTCATACCAATCTAACCAGAGCCATATGTGAAGCCAAATTGTGTGTAATCTTCTCTTGTTCTTGTGATAAAATAATTTATGTTTCTTCACCTTTTACAATATAAGTAACGGAGGTGAAGGTAAAATATGTCATAAACTTGGGGGAAATTATAAGTATTAATGATGCTCGTTCACTGTGATTTCCATGCAACTGCAATATAAATAATATCCCAAGAAATGAACTGTAAATGTTAGTCTTTAGTGCAAGCAGTATGGTCCTCCAGCATGGAAATGCACATTAGAGTCCTCTAGTACAGTCATACACAGTAGAACCCTGCAGTATGTAAATGCACAATATAGTCCTCTAGTACAGTCATGCACAGTAGAACCCTCCAGTACGGACATGCACATTAGAGTCCTCTAGTACAGTCATACACAGTAGAACCCTGCAGTATGTAAATGCACATTAGAGTCCTCTAGTACAGTCATGCACAGTAGAACCCTCCAGTACGGACATGCACATTAGAGTCCCCTAGTACAGTCATACACAGTAGAACCCTGCAGTATGTAATGCACATTAGAGTCCTCTAGTAAGTCATGCACAGTAAACCCTCCAGTACGGACATGCACATTAGATTCCCCTAGTACAGTCATGCACAGTAGAACCCTCCAGTATGGACTATACCTTAGAGTCCTCTAGTACAGTCATGCACAGTAGAACCCGCAGTATGGACATACCATTAGAGTCCTCATTACAGTCATGCACAGTAGAACCCTCCAGTACGGACAGCAACATTAGAGTCCTCTAGTACAGTCATCACAGTAGAACCCTGCATTATTAAATGCACATTAGAGTCCTCTATTACAGTCATGCACAGTAGACCCCCTCCAGTACGGACATGCACATTAGAGTCCCTAGTACAGTCATGCACAGTAGAACCCTCCGTATGGACATATACATTAAGTCCTCTATTACAGTCATGCACATAGAACCCTGCATTGGACATATACATAAGAGTCCTCTAGTACAGTCATGCACATTAGAACCCTGCAGTATGGACATATACATTAGAGTCCTCAGTACAGTCATGCACAGTAGAACCCTGCAGTATGGACATATACATTAGAGTCCTCTAGTACAGTCATGCACGTAGAACCCTCCAGTATGGACATATACATTAGAGTCCTCTAGTACAGTCATGCACAGTAGAACCCTCCAGTATGGATATATACATTAGAGTCCTCAGTAGTCATGTACATAGACAACCCTCCAGTATGGATATATACATTAGAGTCCTCTAGTACAGTCATGCACAGTAGAACCCTCCAGTACGGACATATACATTAGAGTCCTCTAGTACAGTCATGCACAGTAAAACCCTGCAGTATGGACATGCACATTAGAGTCCTCTAGTACAGTCATGCACAGTAGAACCCTCCAGTATGGACATATACATTAGAGTCCTCTAGTACAGTCATGCACAGTAGAACCCTCCAGTACGGACATATACATTAGAGTCCTCTAGTACAGTCATGCACAGTAGAACCCTCCAGTACGGACATATCATTAGAGTCCTCTAGTAACGTCATGCACAGTAGAACCCTCCTGTACGGACATATATATTAGAGTCCTCTAGTACAGTCATGCACAGTAGAACCCTCCAGTATGACAGTGCACATTAGAGTCCTCTAGTACAGTCATGTACAGTAGAACCCCCAGTACGGACATGCACATTAGATCCTCTAGTACAGTCATGACCAAGAAACCCTCCAGTATGGACATGCACATTAGAGTCCTCTAGTACAGTCATGCACATTAGAACCCTCCAGTATGGACATATCATTAGAGTCCCTAGTACAGTAATTCTCAGTAAACCCCCAGTACGGACATGCACATTAGAGTCCTCTAGTACAGTATGCTCAGTAAAAACCCTCCATTACAGCCATACTAATAGAGTCCTCCTAACAGAATTCTCAAAAGAATCCTCCAGCGTGGACATAAACCATAGAGTCCCCTAGTACAGTCATGCACAATAGAACCCACCAGTACGACATGCACAATAGAGTCCTCTGTACTCATGTACAGTAGAACCCTCCAGTATGGACATATATACATTAGAGTCCTCTAGTACAGTCATGCACATTAGAACCCTCCAGTAGACTATACATTAGAGTCCTCTAGTACAGTCATGCACAGTAAACCCTCCGTAAGACATATACATTAGAGTCCTCTAGTACAGTCATGTACAGTAAACCCTCCAGTATGACATATACATTAGAGTCCCCTAGTACAGTCATGCACAGTAGAACCATCCAGTAGGACATATACATAGAGTCCTCTAGTACAGTCATGCACAGTAGAACCCTCCAGTATGGACATATACATTAGAGTCCTCTAGTACAGTCATGTACAGTAGAACCTACCAGTATTGATATATACATTAGAGTCCTCTATTACAGTCATGCACAGTAGAACCCTCCAGTACGGACATACACATTAGAGTCCTCTAGTACAGTCATGTACAGTAGAACCCTCCAGTATGGACATATACATCAGGACCTCTAGAACAGTAATTCTCAGTAGAACCCTCCAGTACGGACATGCACTTAGAGTCCTCTGTACAGTCTATGCACAATAGAACCCTACAATATGGACATATACATATAGAGTCCTCTAGTACAGTCATGCACAGTAGAACCCTCCAGTATGGACATATACATTAGAGTCCTCTAGTACAGTCCTGTACAGTAGAACCTACCAGTATGGATATATACATTAGAGTCCTCTAGTACAGTCATGCACAGTAGAACCCTCCAGTACGGACATACACATTACAGTCCACCTTGTACAGTCATGTACAGTAGAACCCTCCAGTATGGACATATACATCAGGGACCTCTAGAACTAATTCTCAGTAGAACCCTCCATGTACGGACATGCACATTAGAGTCCTCTAGTACAGTCATGCACAATAGAACCCTCCATTACGGACATACCATTAGAGTCCTCTAGTACAGTCATGTACAGTAGAACCCTCCAGTATGACATATACATCAGGACCTCTAAACAGTAATTCTCAGTAGAACCCTCCAGTACGGACATGCACATTAGAGTCCTCTAGTACAGTCATGCACAGTAGAACCTACCAGTATGGATTATACATTGAGTCCTCTAGTACAGTCATGCACAGTAGAACCCTCCAGTATGGACAATACATTAGAGTCCTCTAGTACAGTCATGCACAGTAGAACCCTCCAGTATGGACTATCCATTAGTCCTCTAGTACAGTCATGCCCAGTAGAACCCTCCATTATGGACAATAACATAGAGTCCTCTAGTACAGTCATGCACAGTAGAATCGTCCAGTATGGACATATACATTAGAGTCCTCTAGTACAGTCATGCACAGTAGAAACCCGTCCAGTATGGACATATACATTGAGTCCTCTAGTACAGTCTTGCACAGTAGAACCCTCCAGTACAGACATACACATAGAGTCTCTAGTACAGTCATGCACAGTAAACCGTCCAGTATGGACATATACATTAGAGTCCTCTAGTACAGTCATGCACAGTAGAACCCTCCAGTACAGACATACACAATAGAGTCCTCCAATACAGAAATTCTCAAAAGAATCCTCCAGCGTGGACATACACCATAGAGTCCCCTAATACAGTTATGCACATTACAGAAAATCCCACTGTGTATGTACTTTTAACTAATTTTGGTAGCTACATTACTTTATCTTTGGATTATTGAATTGACCTTCATTGCTCCTAAGCTCAAATAAATGACTACAATTTGTTGCACAGTTGATTCTTCTTCATCTGCACATATTTTGTTTTTTAAACTAAAATCTCAAGATGGGGAAACCTACTGGGAATTTCTCACCTCAAAAACCATAGCTTTACCTACTGAGACACTCTCTCAGCCATCATAATGTAATTTGCCATCCAAGTGTATCCTTCACATTCCATCCTGGGAATATTCATCTTTGTGCAGATTGGCTGAATAAAGCTGCACGCTTTTCTTTTCCAAGTTTCAGGCAAATTCACATATACTGTATTAGGATTCCCATGTGAATGCTGCTTTATGCTTGAATTCAGATATAACATCTTGATACCTACAGTATCTTTTCCCCTTCAGTTTGACAGTGAGGATTCATTTACATTTATAGGTCTGTTAGATGACAAAGGCTGATATAAATAACATTTAGAGGAAATACAAAATACATCGCAGGAGATCAAACACATGGTACAATTTAAGTTAACATTTGATTTTATTGACCAAGTAAAAGCTATTCCAACCATCCGTTAGAAGGAGAAGGCCATGGATACCATCTGCTGTCAGTACCGAGCAGAGATGGCTTGAATGCAATGGGTTTCGCTCTGCCAAGAGTTTACACAAAAAAGTTTTGGAATCAGAATTTGATGTTGAATTTTTTAGGTCGAAAAGTTGTCAGCTTTGCAGTAGTAACTAGTAGTTTTGTCCTGTAAACAGATTTGGAGAAAATTATATTAGTCTAAAGACTAACTGGCCAACAGCCAGTCAGTGAACAGATAAATGCCTTAAAGGGCATGTCCAGTCCAAAAATAACTTTAGCTAGAAATGTTCTCCGCCTCCCCCAAACCCAGGTTCCGCATTATCTATTTATCAAATATGCCCCTGAAGTTCCTTACCTGACCCCTCACCGCCCTCGTCTGGTCGTGCGGCTGACTTGCTGATTGCGGCTAAGTCACGCCCAATCACCTGACAGCCGCCACACTAACTCTAAACAACCTTGCACAGGAGCAGGGGCAGCACCTAGATGGCGAGGGACCGGTAAGGTCATTCCCTTCTGGGGCATATTTGAAATGACTGATACTGCGAAAGTGGGTTTGGGGGGAGAGCAAATTTATAGTTATTTTTTGACTGGACATGCCCTTTAGAACAATACGATAAATCCAAATCTATATCTTTAGCTGTCTGCTTGGGAAAAGAAGAAGTTTTGAAAACATTTATTCACACCCTCAGTCGGATATTTCACATTAATTCAAGTTCTTTAATCATAGGACTTGATTAGACAGTTTACAACTGTTCTAACCTAATGATCCCCAATACAATGCAATCTCTATATACACTTCTAACCACATATCCCAATTCCCCAATGGCAGCCCTTTGCCATAGCAATGAGAATTATGGGTTCCAAGGCTTAATAAGAAGCAGCTCTCACAGGAAAAAGCAAATTCTGATTTGGTTTTTTTTTAAATTTGCAATCTTTTGAAATTACAAAAAATTTAGGAAATACAATGCGATTGTATGGTGTTCCGTACTGGGTGATGCTTTTTTAAGATTTTGAACATTGATACATGTTTCCCAGGTCCCTGAGCCATTAACAGTAAATTACCATTGCTATTTATAACCATAAATTCAGGCGGAATTTTCAGATTTTTTAAAACTCCTATTAACTTGAATGGGTTCACTTGCGGATTTTCAATTTTTTTTGAAAATCCACGAATCTGCAAGCGAAACATTTTTTTTCAAATTGGGCCATCTCTATTCACTAATACATAGGTGCCAATATCAGTAATATTGGGCCACTCTATTCACCAATACAAGGTGCCATATCAGTAATATTGGGCCATCTCTATTCACCAATACATAGGTGCCAATATCAGTAATATTGGGCCATCTCTATTCACCAAACATGTGCCATATCAGTATATTGGGCCATCTCTATTCACCAATACATAGGTGCCAATATCAGTAATATTGGGCCATCTCTATTCACCAATACATAGGTGCCAATATCAGTAATATTGGGCCATCTCTATTCACCAATACATAGGTGCCAATATCAGTAATATTTGCCTCAACTGCTAGGAGATTGTCTCAGATTATGAAAGAACTACATCCATTGATCATGGCACTATTAACTGTCCTGTGTCAAAAAGAACTGAAAATCAAATGAAGAGGAGAAAAAAGACTTGACTTGTTTAATAAAGGACATAACCGGGCGAGAACGTTTGGATTTTGGGACTTGGTACTGAAATAGTTTCCAATCGTATTTTCGAAGGTTGTCGAACGTTCAAGTTATTTTCAAGTATTACCTGGTACCCTAGATAATCATCGAAAATGTGACAGAAGTCCCAAAATTACTTTCCGTTTTAGGATTTTCGGATCTTCGGGTTTTTCCCGAGAACTAAACTTACCAGTTCCGGCCATCTCTAGACAGAAGTATATTTTACATTACAATATACACATCAAATGGCCCAATTATTGATCACATAACACAACCTTATTTTTAACTCTTGTGATTGATAATTTACTGGTATACATTTACCCATTCAATCTTAGTTGCTGTAGTAGGCGGTGATAACTGTGACTTAAATAGGTAACTAAATATTCATTCAGTGGTTATTTCATTGCACAGCCTGGTGGATTAAGTTATCAGACTCCCTTCTCTGGGTGGTGGAGTGGTTAGCCTTACATGACTGCGGCTCATGTGATACGTTCTTGTGGATTTTGGTTTCTATATTTGCGATATTAGTTTTTACTGTGATTACACATCAGTCTATGGCATCACAATGGCACTCTAAAAACCACACCAAACTGATAAATTGAGAGTAAATATATATGTTAGGTTTTAACCAATTCATGAGTACACCACGGTTACCACGTTCTGAATGATTAAAATGCATCCAATACTGGTATGACAATGACATTGATATATAGGTACAAAATTACTATATTAATATTTTATTAAAAATACATAAACCTTAAGGGCATGTCCAGCCCCAAAACTTAATTTCCCCCCACTACTGGCCCCACTGTGTATGGCATAAAATCCTCACCTTACACCCAGCTCCAAGTCCCACCAAAAGTCCAGAAAACTGTCCACAAGGACAGTTTTTTTTGTTTCCTGCCTCTGAGCTGTCCTCTCAGAGGTTTTTGGCTTGCTCAGAGCAGCCCTCCTCACTCCTCCCTCCCCCCCTCCCTCTCCCTTTTTGTCTCCCTCCCCCTAGTGTAATCCCCTTGTACATATAGTAGGCTAGTTCCCCCAGCCCAACCACTATGTTATATTTTCCAGAGACTCCCCCGAACTCTACTTACCTTCCCTCTCTCCTCCGGCGTTCTAACTGCTGGCAGCAGTGTCCGTGATTGGCTGCCTCTCAGCAATCTAGGACGCGGCTGCCGGTCCGGCCCCCTGCTTGCAGTTCCATGCAAGCAGAAGGCCGGCAGTGCAGCGGAGGAGAGAGGGAAGGTAAGTAAAGATCGGGGCCACTTTCTGTAAATATATTATAGCGGTTGGAGCTGGGGAACTAGATCTCCTATATATCAAAAAGGGGGGGACATGCCCTTTAAGGGACACGTACTGAAAAAAAGACTTTTCCTCATCTTAATCAATAAATACTTGTAAGTAGCACTTTCTCTGAGGTGTGTGTTGCTGCAGGCCATGGCCATTGTTAGGCATAGGCTACCTGGCAAAACTAGGGCCCCTATGTTAAACAGGGGTGCTATTCTTCTCCCTAGCATCTCCCTGTCAGCTTTTGCTTTCAGTTTCAGAACTGCTCTTCTTGTTCTGCTGTAATTTGTAACTGAATTGAGTAGAGAACCACCTTTGTGAGGGGTATAGACTCCCCTCTAAACTCAGTACACCCCTTTTAAAACAGCACTCGCGCTGGATAGCCACCCTAAATGTTAATACCCATGCAGCACCCATTAATGATGCACATATAATATATTATTATACATCCAAGTGTACCTAAGGCCTTAGTTTGACAATTATACCAACATTACAAATGAAAACAAAAACATCTTTAATCATCATATAAAACAGTATAAGCATATAAAAGACATATCCAAATTATACAAAAAATGTACCTTTAGCCTCCCCCCAAAACCAAAAGTACTTCCAAGAAAAGTGTGCATAGTCCCATTTTAAAAGACCGGCCGAGAATGGGCTGATCAAACTAGCACACCTGGATAACCAGGATAAGTAGTGAGTAGAGAGTCTGAACTCAGCTCCCTCTACTTGGATACAATGTTACAAATGAACTGAAGGTGAAGGAAGGAGGGGGGAGGATGAGCTCAGCTAATAGTACTGAGGAAAAAGTTTAAAACTAAGCCAGGAAAAAGCTGCTGCAGACTTTATAACAGTGACCCCTGTGACTAGCAGCCATAGATCCCTATCCCTGCCTCTTTCTTCCTTCCACCCAACCCTCCAATTAGAACTTAGAGTAGGTGAGGAGTGACAATTCAATGGATGAGACATTGAAAGCAGGTACTACTGTGTATATCATGTCAATGCTGGCAGCTGAAAGGGTTAATGCCAATACTCTGGGAAAGTGCTGGCACTGAAAGGTTATTGGCAATACTCTGGGAAAGTGCTGGCACTGAGGTTAATGCCGATACTCATTGGTGGCCAGTTCTCTGCATATGCACAACGTAGGGGGTGGGTGCCTAGGGCACGAAAATGGCAGAACCAGCCCTGCTGCAGGCCTTCATCCATTACCATTTTTTGTTTAGGAGCAGTAACCCCCCTCCCTCTTTTAACCACTCCCACTTCCATCTGACCTGACTTTTTCTCCCCCACAAACGAACTGTCAAACCTGCACACAGCATACAGCATTCCAAATGTCAAGACTCTCTCATCATTCATGCAATACCAAAACTGCTCACAGAAGAATAGTTTAGGAGAGAAAGGAACTTGATTGACACCTGATTATGTAAGATGTTTCAGATTGGACATCTAAAGAAATAGGGCGCGATCAACAATAAAAGATACAGTGGTGTTTGGGAAGAATATTAGTTTCCCAGTTTGGTTCATTTAAATAACTTTGTTTCCAGTATAGATACCCTTTAAGCTATTAAAATCACAAGTGACTCTGCATGTTCTCTTAAAAACCCCGATTACAAAAATGCTTATATCTTAAGTCACGTCAGTCATTGCCAACCCAAGGGGAATTACTACAGTGTAGTCATCATAAATACAGTCAATGCAGACGCACAACTGCAGAATAATTGGCATTCTAGATCATACACAGAAAGAACATGGACATGAGGTCAGGTTGGGGACTTACAGCCTAGTTAAAGTGCCGCTGCTTTGCAATTGTAATAAAATGTTCTAAATTGAACCTGAAATCCAGCGGTTTTGCTTAAACGCTCAGAAGTAAGGCAGACCTGCACGACAAGCCATAATTAATTGTAAATCTTGGTGGCAGAAATAACTACATTACAGTACAGGAGATGAAAAAAGTTCTTAAAGTTAAAAGGTGCTAATTTTGTCCCAACCAATCAGATGTTTTTAAAATTTAAAAGCTAACTCTGATTGGTTGGGGCAAATTTAGCACCATTTTTATAGATAAGAACTTTTATTACATCTCCCTGATAGTCCTGTTAACACAGTCATCTTTTGATATTATGAATTCATATATTCCACAGTAAATAATAACAATTTGCTTTTATTAATTTATTAATGATCTGTGCAACTCTTGATGTTATGGGATCACAAAGAATTGTATTGCTTAAGGATCCTTTAAATCACATTAATAAAATCCCATGTAATTTAAAAGAGAATCTTTAACTTTCTGGATCATTCTGTTTAGGACTAAAGATGGTAAAACTGACGGTTTTCGTTCCATTTTTGGGTTTTCGGCTCTCAGGAAATCCCAAAGATCTGAAAATCCGAAAACGGAACTTAAAATCTGGACTTTTTTTGATTTTTATCGAACGTTCGTAGCTTTTTTTCAAAATTCTTGAACGTTCGATATCCTTGAAAATACAATCGAAACTGTTTTTTAAGTTTCTGATCATATTTTCGATTGATCAAAACATAGCTTGAACGTTCGCTAAAAATTGAAAACTCACCCCGAAGTCCACGATCCATCCAGATTTGGATTTCAGAACCAAGGTGTTCCGTGTCGGATATGGGTCTGAGCAGACCCGGATCCCTCTCAATTTGGACCTATGCACAGCAAACTTTTCAGATTGCAGAATGTTCAGATAACTCTATCAGGGCGCACATATTTTTCTCTGCTTTGAGCATGTGCAGGAGTGATTTAGGTCTTCAAAGACATGTCAAAAATGGGTGAGGAAAGTGTCTTTGTTTTCAAACAACAAAACACAACTTTTCGGGGAGATTCAATATTGCCAGCCGCGTTTACTTAACTTAGCCCGATCCCGCATACAATACCTGACGTAAACGAGATTACGTCAGGTATAACATCACGGGATCGGGCTAAGGTAAGAGCGTGGGTTAAACGGCTCCCACACACTATCTGAAGTATGTGTGCTACCAAGTAGCGCAAACGTAACGCTTCGGGTTTTGGATCTATAGCACGTCGCTATTTCCAAAAACATTTGAAATGCACTGGTGCTTAAATCCATCTAAAACCCACGTTAACCCAAAATTTCTCGTGGTTACGTGGGTTTTAGACGGAAAAGGCCTATATTGAATCCCCCCTTGTCTACACATATTTGTGATGAAAGAGCTGGTGAAGGGCTCCACAGTAAATAGGCTATAAAAAGTAAATACTTGTTAGGTAGGATTTCTTATAACAGCACATACAGCTACTAACATATACAAAGATTAAAAAATAAGTTCTTACCGTTAAAATAATGCTGATTTTCCCCAACCAATCGGAAATTTTTTCAAAGCTAACATCTGATTGGTTGGGCAAAATTAGCACCATTTTTTAATGAAAGAACTTTTATTGAATCTTCCTGATAGTGTAGCCTACTGCAGGTATGAAATAAAATGTTTTATATGCAGTCACCTAATGCCTACACCTTTTAATTGAAATATTGTGCAATTTACAAAATGATTGCAATAATAATGTTACAGAATAGTTTTGATTCAATTTCCAGCCATTATTGTAAACCCACATTTGAACTTCTCCACGGGGAAAGTTGCAATTCAGCTATCGTCTTTGTGTTGCCATTTAACGTTTTCATTGGTCCATGTGTAGCTATTGACCACTTTGGTCAACTTTTTACAAGAGCCTCGAAATCATATTTGGACGGGCAATAGTTTTTTATTGGGCAGCCGAGATAAATCAGAAAATAAAGAACCTTTTCTGCGGACGCCGAGCGTCACAATGGATTGCACGAATAAATATGTATATACGAAAGTCGAGTTATAGATAACATAGACCCGCGCTTGGCTGTCACTCCGTACAACTGGTCTATCATCATGGGCCATTTAAGGAAATTAAAACACGAAATTAGCCAGCCATACATCACACATAATATCCTAATCCGCGATAAAGGCGAAATGACCCTATTAGAAAATTACTGGCGGAACAGCTCATTTTCAACATCCCATTTTCTAAAGATGCATTATTTTTTTTGGCTGTTGTTAGAATAAATATTTGTATGGGTTACAGCTTCCTTCATATTTAAAAAGATACAATATTCGCAAGGAACAGTTAAAGTTTGCTACAGATAATTCCCCGTAGATGGATATTTAATCTTAATCTCTTGTTCTATTCTCCCTATTCTAGTACAGTCATACACAGTAGAACCCTGCAGTATGTAAATGCACATTAGAGTCCTCTAGTACAGTCATGCACAGTAGAACCCTCCAGTATGCATATGGACATATACATTAGAGTCCTCTAGTACAGTCATGCACAGTAGAACCCTCCAGTACGGACATGCACATTAGAGTCCTCTAGTACAGTCATACACATAGAACCCTGCAGTATGTAAATGCACATTAGAGTCCTCTAGTACAGTCATGCACAGTAGAACCCTCCAGTACGGACATGCACATTAGAGTCCCCTAGTACAGTCATGCACAGTAGAACCCTCCAGTATGGACATATACATTAGAGTCCTCTAGTACAGTCATGCACAGTAGAACCCTGCAGTATGGACATATACATTAGAGTCCTCTAGTACAGTCATGCACATTAGAACCCTGCAGTATGGACATTACATTAGAGTCCTCTAGTACAGTCATGCACAGTAGAACCCTGCAGTATGGACATATACATTAAGTCCTCTAGTACAGTCATGCACAGTAGAACCCTCCAGTATGGACATATCCATTAAGTCCCTAGTACAGTCCATGCATCAGTAGAACCCTCCAGTATGGATATATACATAGAGTCCTCTAGTACAGTCATGTACAGTAAACCCTCCAGTATGGATATATACATTAGAGTCCTCTAGTACAGTCATGCACATAAACCCCTCCAGTACGGACATATACATTAGATTCCTCTAGTACAGTCATGCACAGTAAAACCCTCAGTATGGACATCATACATGAGTCCTCTAGTACAGTCATCACAGTAGAACCCTCCAGTATGGACATATACATTAGAGTCCTCTAGTACAGTCATGCACAGTAGAACCCTCCAGTACGGACATATACATTAGAGTCCTCTAGTACAGTCATGCACAGTAGAACCCTCCAGTACGGACATATACATTAGAGTCCTCTAGTACAGTCATGCACAGTAGAACCCTCCTGTACGGACATATATATTAGAGTCCTCTAGTACAGTCATGCACAGTAGAACCCTCCAGTATGGACATGCACATTAGAGTCCTCTAGTACAGTCATGTACAGTAGAACCCTCCAGTACGGACATGCACATTAGAGTCCTCTAGTACAGTCATGACCAGTAGAACCCTCCAGTATGGACAGGCACATTAGAGTCCTCTAGTAACAGTCATGCACATGTGACCCCCCATTATGGACATATACATTAGAGTCCTCTAGTACATTAATCTCAGTAGAACCCTCCGTACGGACATGCACATAGAGTCCTCTAGACAGTAATGCTCAGTAAAACCCTCCAGTACAGACATACATAATAGAGTCCTCCTATACAGAATTCTCAAAAGAATCCTCCACGTGGACATACACCATAGAGTCCCCAGTACAGTCATGCACAATAGAACCCACCAGTACGGACATGCACAATAGAGTCCTCTAGTACAGTCATGTACAGTAGAACCCTCCAGTATGGACATTACATTAGAGTCCTCTAGTACAGTCATGCACAGTAGAACCCTCCAGTATAGACTATACATTAGAGTCCTCTAGTACAGTCATGCACAGTAGAAACCCTCCAGTATAGACATATACATTAGAGTCCTCTAGTACAGTCATTACAGTAGAACCCTCCATTATGGACATATACATTAGAGTTCCCTAGTACAGTCATGCACAGTAGAACCATCCGTATGGACATATACATAAGAGTCCTCTAGTACAGTCTGCACAGTAGAACCCTCCAGTATGGACATATACATTAGAGTCCTCTAGTACAGTCATGTACAGTAAACCTACCAGTATGATATATACATTAGAGTCCTCTAGTACAGTCATGCACAGTAGAACCCTCCGTAACGGACATACACATTAGATCCTCTAGTACAGTCATGTACAGTAGAACCCTCCAGTATGGACATATACATCAGGACCTCTAGAACAGTAATTCTCAGTAGAACCCTCCATACGGACATGCACATTAGAGTCCTCTAGTACAGTCATGCACATATAGACCCTACAATATGGACATATACATTAGAGTCCTCTAGTACAGTCATGCACAGAACCCTCCAGTATGGACATATACATTAGAGTCCTCTAGTACAGTCATGTACAGTAGAACCTACCAGTATGGATATATACATTAAGTCCTCTAGTACAGTCATGCCAAGTAGAACCCTCCAGTACGGACATACACATTACATCCACCTTGTCCAGTCATGTACAGTAGAACCCTCCAGTATGGACATATACATCAGGGACCTCTAGAACAGTAATTCTCAGTAGAACCCTCCAGTACGGACATGCACATTAGAGTCCTCTAGTACAGTCATGCACAATAGAACCCTCCAGTACGGACATACACATTAGAGTCCTCTAGTACAGTCATGTACAGTAGAACCCTCCAGTATGGACATATACATCAGGGCCTCTAGAACAGTAATTCTCAGTAGAACCCCTCCAGTACGGACCATGCACACTTAGAGTCCTCTAGTACAGTCATGCACAGTAGAACCTACCAGTATGGATAATACATTAGAGTCCTCTAGTACAGTCATGCACAGTAGAACCCTCCAGTATGGACATATACATTAGAGTCCTCTAGTACAGTCATGCACAGTAGAACCCTCCAGTATGGACATATACATTAGAGTCCTCTAGTACAGTCATGCACAGTAGAACCCTCCAGTATGGACATATACATTAGAGTCCTCTAGTACAGTCATGCACAGTAGAATCGTCCAGTATGGACATATACATTAGAGTCCTCTAGTACAGTCATGCACAGTAGAACCGTCCAGTATGGACATATACATTAGAGTCCTCTAGTACAGTCATGCACAGTAGAACCCTCCAGTACAGACATACACAATAGAGTCCTCTAGTACAGTCATGCACAGTAGAACCGTCCAGTATGGACATATACATTAGAGTCCTCTAGTACAGTCATGCACAGTAGAACCCTCCAGTACAGACATACACAATAGAGTCCTCCAATACAGAAATTCTCAAAAGAATCCTCCAGCGTGGACATACACCATAGAGTCCCCCTAATACAGTTATGCACATTACAGAAAATCCCCCTGTGTAGTTCTTTTAACTAATTTGGTAGCTACATTACTTTATCTTTGGATTATTGAATTGACCTTCATTGCTCCTAAGCTCATAAATGACTACAAATTTTGTGCACATTGATTCTTCTTCATCTGCACATATTTTGTTTTTTAAACTAAAATCCTCAAGATGGGGAAACCTACTGGGAATTTCTCACCTCAAAAACCATAGCTTTACCTACTGAGACACTCTCTCAGCCCATATAATGTAATTTGCCATCCAAGTGTATCCTTCACATTCCATCCTGGGGATATTCATCTTTGTGCAGATTGGCTGAATAAAGCTGCACAGTCTTTCTTTCCAAGTTTCAGGCAAATTCCATAATACTGTACTTATGGATTCCCATGTGTAATGCTGCTTTATGCTTGAATTCAGATATAACATCTTGATACCTACAGTATCTTTTCCCCTTCAGTTTGACAGTGAGGATTCATTTACATTTATAGGTCTGTTATGATGACAAAGGCTGATATAAATAACATTTAGAGGAAATACAAAATACATCGCAGGAGATACAAACACATGGTAATTTAAGTTAAACATTTGATTTTATTGACCAAGTAAAAGCTATTCCAACCATCCGTTAGAAGGAGAAGGCCAGTGATACCACTCTGCTGTCAGGTACCGAGCAGAGATGGCTTGAATGCAATGGGTTTCGCTCTGCCAGAGAGTTTACAAAAAAGTTTTGGAATCAGAATTTGATGTTGAATTTTTTAGGTCGAAAAGTTGTCAGCTTTGCAGTAGTAACTAGTAGTTTTGTCCTGTAAACAGATTTGGAGAAAATTATATTAGTCTAAAGACTAACTGGCCAACAGCCAGTCAGTGAACAGATAAATGCCTTAAAGGGCATGTCCAGTCCAAAAATAACTTTAGCTAGAAATGTTCTCCGCCTCCCCCACCCCAGGTTTCGCATTACATTTATCAATATGCCCCTGAAGTTCCTTACCTGACCCCTCACCGCTCCTCGTCTGGTCTGGCGCTGCGCTTGCTGATTGCGGCTGAAGTCACGCCCAATCACCTGACAGCCGCCACACTAACTCTAAACAACCTTGCAACAGGAGCAGGGGGCAGCACCTAGATGGCGAGGACCGGTAAGGTCAGTTCCCTTCTGGGGCATATTTGGAAATACTGATACTGCGAAAGTGGGATTTGGGGGGTGGAGAGCATTTATAGTTATTTTTGACTGGACATGCCCTTTAAGAAGCAAACGATAAATCCAACATTATATCTTTAGCTGTCTGCTTGGGAAGAAGAGGTTTGAAAACATTTATTCACAGCCTCAGTCGGATATTTCACATTAATTCAATGTTCTTTAATCATAGGACTTGATTAGACAGTTTACAACTGTTCTAACCTAATGATCCCCAATAACAATGCAATCTCTATATACACTTCTAACCCACATATCCCAAATTCCCCAATGGCAGCCCTGTTCCATAGCAATGAGAATTATGGGTTCCAGCTTAATAAGAAGCAGCTCTCACAGGAAAAAGCAAATTCTGATTTGGTTTTTTTTTAAATTTGCAATCTTTTGAAATTACAAAAAATTTAGGAAATACAATGGGATTGTATGGTGTTTCCGTACTGGGTGATGCTTTTTTAAGATTTTGAACATTGATACATGTTTCCCAGTCCCTGAGCCATTAACAGTAATTACCATTGCTATTTATACCACAAATTCAGGCGGAATTTTCAGATTTTTTAAAACTCCTATTAACTTGAATGGGTTCACTTGCGGATTTTCAATTTTTTTTGAAAATCCACGAATCTGCAAGCGAAACATTTTTTTTCAAATTGGGCCATCTCTATTCACTAATACATAGGTGCCAATATCAGTAATATTGGGCCATCTCTATTCACCATACATAGGTGCCAATATCAGTAATATTGGGCCATCTCTATTCACCAATACATAGGTGCCAATATCAGTAATATTGGGCCATCTCTATTCACCAATACATAGGTGCCAATATCAGTAATATTGGGCCATCTCTATTCACCAATACATAGGTGCCAATATCAGTAATATTGGGCCATCTCTATTCACCAATACATAGGTGCCAATATCAGTATATTGCCATCTTATAAATAGGCCATATCATAATTTGCTCAACTGCTAGGAGATTGTCTCAGATTATGAAAGAACTACATCCATTGATCATGGCACTATTAACTGTCCTGTGTCAAAAAGAACTGAAAATCAAATGAAAGAGGAAGAAGGAAAAGACTTGACTTGTTTAATAAAGGACATAACCGGCGGAACGTTTGGATTTTGGGACTTGGTACTGAAAATAGTTTCCAATCGTATTTTCGAAGGTTGTCGAACGTTCAAGTTTATTTTCAAGTATTACCTGGTACCCTAGATATCATCGAAATGTGACAGAAGTCCCAAAATTACTTTCCGTTTTAGGATTTTCGGATCTTCGGGTTTTTCCCGAGAACTAAACTTACCAGTTCCGGCCATCTCTAGACAGAAGTATATATTACATTTACAATATACACATCAAATGGCCCAATTTATTGATCACATAACACAACCTTATTTTTAACTCTTGTGATTGATAAATTCTGGTATAACATTTACCCATTCAATCTAGTTGCTGTAGTAGGCGGTGATAACTGTGACTTTTAAATAGGTACCTAAATATTCATTCATTGGTTATTTCATTGCACAGCCTGGTGGATTAAGTTATCAGACTCCCTTCTCTGGGTGTTGGAGGTGGTTAGCCTTACATGACTGCTGCATCATGTGATACGTTCTTGTGGATTTTGGTTTCTATATTTTGCGATATTAGTGTTTACTGTGATTACACATCAGTCTATGGCATACACAATGGCACTCTAAAAACCACACCAAACTGATAATTGAGAGTAAATATATATGTTAGGTGTTAACCAATTCATGAGTACACACAGTGTTACCCACGTTCTGAATGATTACAAATGCACCAATACTGGTATGACAATGACATTGATATATAGGTACCAAATTACTATATTATATTTTATTAAAAATACATAAACCTTAAGGGCATGTCCAGCCCAAAACTATAATTTCCCCCACTACTGGCCCACTGTGTAGTGCATAAAATCCTCACCTTACATCCACTCCAAGTCCCACCAAAGTCCAGAAAACTGTCCACAAGGACAGTTTTTATTTGTTTCCTCCGCCCTCCTCTGAGCTGTCCTCTCAGAGGTTTTTGGCTTGCTCAGAGCAGCCCTTCACTCCCTCCCCCCCTCCCTCTCCCCGTTTGTTTCTCTCCCTCCCCCCTAGTGTAAATCCCCTTGTACATATAGTAAGGCTAGTTCCCCCAGCCCCAACCACTATGTTATATTTTCCAGAGACTCCCCCGAACTCTACTTACCTTCCTCTCTCTCCTCCGGCGTTCTGAACTGCTGGCAGCATGGTCCGTGATTGGCTGCCTCTCAGCCATCTAGGACCGGCTGCCGGTCCGGCCCCCTGCTTGCAGTTCCATGCAAGCAGAAGGCCGGCAGTGCAGCGGAGGAGAGAGGAAGGTAAGTAAGATCGGGGCACTTTCTGTAAAATATATTATAGGGGTTGGAGCTGGGGGAACTAGATCTACTATATATCAAAAAGGGGGGGGACATGCCCTTTAAGGGACACTGTACTGAAAAAAAGACTTTTCCTCATCTTAATCAATAAATACTTGTAAGTAGCACTTTCTCTGGGTGTGTGTTGCTGCAGGCCATGGCCATTGTTAGGCATAGGCTACCTAGGCAAAGAACTAGGGCCCCTATGTTAAACCAGGGTGCCTATTCTTCTCCTCTAGCATCTCCCTGTCAGCTTTTGCTTTCAGTTTCAGAACTGCTTTCTTCTTGTTCTGCTGTAATTTGTAACATTGAAGTGAGTAAGAACCCACCTTGTAGGGGTATAGACTCCCCTCTAAACTCAGTACCCCCCCTTTTTAAAACAGCACTCGCAGCTGGATAGCCACCCTAAATGTTAATACCCATGCAGCACCCTTAATGATGCACATATAAATATTATTATACATCCAAGTGTACCTAAGGCCTTAGTTGACAATTATACCAACATTACAAATGAAAACAAAAACATCTTAATCATCAATAAAACAGTATAAGCATATAAAAGACATATCCAGAATTATACAAAAAATGTACCTTTAGCCGCCTCCCCCCAAAACCAAAAAGTACTTCCAAAAAAGTGTGCATAGTCCCATTTTAAAAGACCGGGCCGAGAATGGGCGATCAAACTAGCACACCCGGATAACCAGGATAAGTGTGAGTAGAGAGTCTGAACTCAGCTCCCCTACTTGGATACAATGTTACAAATGAACTGAAGGTGAAGAAGGAGGGGGAGGATGAGCTCAGCTAAGTACTGAGGAAAATAGTTTCTAAAATGCCAGGAAAAGCTGCTGCAGACTTTATAACAGTGACCCCTGTGACTAGCAGCCATAGATCCCTATCCCTGCCTCTTTCTTCCTTCCACCCAACCCTCCAATTAGAACTTAAGTAGGTGAGAGTGAACAATTCAATGGATGAGACATTGAAAGCAGGTACATACTGTGTATATCATGTCAATGCTGGCAGCTGAAAGGGTTAATGCCAATACTCTGGGAAAGTGCTGGCACTGAAAGGTTATTGGCAATACTCTGGGAAAGTGCTGGCACTGAGGTTAATGCCGATACTCATTGGTGGCCAGTGTCTCTGCATATGCACAAACGTAGGTGGGGTGGGTGCCTAGGGCACGAAAATGGCAAGAACAGCCCTGCTGCAGGCCTTCAATCCAGTACACATTTTGTTTAGGAGCAGTAACCCCCCTCCCTCTTTTAACCACTACCCTCCACTTCCATCTGACCTGACTTTTTCCTCCCACAAACGAACTGTCAAACCTGCACACAGCATACAGCATTCCAAATGTCAAGACTCTCTCATCATTCATGCAATACCAAACTGCTCACGAAAAATGTTTAGGAGAGAAGGAACTGATTGACACCTGATATTGTAAGATGTTTCAGATTGGACATCTAAAGAAATAGGGGCAGATCACCAATAAAATGATACAGTGGTGTTTGGAGAATATTAGTTTCCAGTTATGGTTCATTTAAAATAACTTTGTTTCCAGTATAGATACCCTTTAGAACTATTAAAATCAAGTGACTCTGCATGTTCTCTTAAAAACCCCAGATTACAAAAATGCTTATATCTTAAGTCACGTCAGTCATTGCCAAACCCAAGGGGAATTACTACAGTGTAAATCATGCATAAATATCAATGCTAGACGCACAACTGCAGAATAATTGGCATTCTAGATCATACACAGAAAGAACATGGACATGAGGTCAGGTTGGGGACTTACAGCCTATTAAAGTGCCGCTGCTTTGCAATGTAATAAATGTTCTAAATTGAACCTGAAATCCACGTTTTTGCTTAACGCTCAGAATAAGGCAGACTGCACGACAAGCCATAATTAATTGTAAATCTTGGTGGCAGAAATAACTACATATACAGTACAGGGAGATGAATAAAAGTTCTTAAGTTAAAAATGTGCTAATTTTGTCCCAACCAATCAGATGTTTTTAAAATTTAAAAGCTAACATCTGTTTGGTTGGGGCAAATTTAGCACCATTTTATAGATAAGAACTTTTATTACATCTCCCTGATAGTCCTGTTAACACAGTCATCTTTTGGATATTATGAATTCAATATATTCCACAGTAAATAATAACAATTTGCTTTTTATTTATTAATGATCTGTGCAACTCTTGATGTTATGGGATCACAAAGAATTGTATTGCTTAAGGAATCCTTTAAATCACATTAATAAAATCCCATGTAATTTAAAAAGAATCTTTAACTTTCTGGATCATTCTGTTTAGGACTAAAGATGGGTAAAACTGACGGTTTTCGTTCCATTTTTGGTTTTCGGCTCTCAGGAAATCCCAAAGATCTGAAAATCCGAAAACGGAACTTAAAAATCTGGACTTTTTTTGATTTTTATCGAACGTTCGAGGCTTTTTTTTCAAAATTCTTGAACGTTCGATAATCCTTGAAATACAATCGGAACTGTTTTTTAAGTTTCTGATCATATTTTCGAGATTATCAAAAATAGCTTGAACGTTCGCTAAAATTGAAAACTCACCCCGAAGTCCGAACCGATCCATCCAGATTTGGATTTCAGAACCAAGGGGTTCCGTTCGGATATGGGTCTGAGGCAGACCCGGATCCCATCCTCATTTGACCTATGCACAGGCAAATTTTCAGATTGCAGAATGTTCAGATAACTCTATCAGGCCGCACATATTTTTCTCTGCTTGAGCATGTGCAGGAGTGATTTAGGTCTTCAAAGACATGTCAAAAATGGGTGAGGAAAGTGTCTCTTTGTTTTCAAACAACAAGAACAAACTTTCGGGAGATTCAATTTGCCACCGCGTTACTTTAACTTAGCCCGATCCCGCGATACAATACCTGACGTAAACGAGATTCGTCAGGTAACACATCACTGGATCGGGCTAAGGTAAGAGCGTGGGTTTAAACGGCTCCCACACACTATCGTTAAGTATTGTGCTACCAAGTAGCGCAAACGTAACGCTTCGGGTTTTGGATCTATAGCACCGTCGCTATTTCCAAAAACATTTGGAAATGGCACTGTGCTCTAAAATCCATCTAAAACCCCACGTTTAACCCAAAATTTCTTCGGGTTACGTGGGTTTTAGACGGAAAAGCCTATATTGAATCTCCCCCTTTGTCTACACATATTTTGTTATGAAAAGAGCTGGTGAAGGGCTCCACAGTAAATAGGCTATAAAAAGTAATAATTGTTAGGTAGGATTTTCTTAATAACAGCACATACAGTTAAGCACATTCAGGAAGATTAAATAAAGTTCTTACCCGTTAAAATAATGCTGATTTTCCCCAACCAATCGGAATTATTTTCAAAAGCTAACATCGATTGGTTGGGGCAAAAATTAGCACCATTTTTTAATGATAGAACTTTTATTGAATCTTCCTGATAGTGTAGCCTACTGCAGGTATGAAATAAAATTGTTTTATATGCAGTCACCTAATGCCTACACCTTTTAATTGAAATATGTGTGCAATTTACAAATGATTTGCAATAATATGTTACAGAATATGTTTTTGATTCAATTTCCAGCCATCTATTGTAAACCACATTGGAAATTCTCCACGGGGAAAGTTGCAATTCAGCTATCGTCTTTGGTTGCCATTTAACGTTTTCATTGTCCCAGTGTAGCTATTGAACCATCTGTGTTGTCAACCTGTTTTACAAGAGCCTCGAAATCATATTTGGTGACGGGCTAATAGTTTTTTTGGGCAGCCCCGAGATAAATCAGAAAATAAAGAACCTTTTCTGCGGACGCCGCGTCAAAATGGATTGCACGTAATATGTTTATTATACGGAAAGTCGAGTTTATAGATAACATAGACCCTGTTGCGGTCACTCAAGTACAACCGCTTGGTCTTCATCATTGGGCCTTTAAAGGAAATTTAAAACCGAAATTAGCCAGCCATACATCACACATAAATATCCTAATCCGCTATAAGGCGAAATGACCCTATTAAGAAAATTACTGCGGAACAGCTCATTTCAATACATCCCATTTTCTAAATGATTCATTATTTTTTTGGGCTGTTGTTAGAATAAAATATTTGTATGGTTACAGCTTTCCTTCATATTTAAAAAGATACAATATTATCGCAAGGAACAGGAAAGTTTGCTACATGATAATTCATCCGTAGATGGATATTTAATCTTTAATCTCTTGTTCTATTCTCCCTACTTCGGATTTACTCATTATGCCGACTAAACAATGTGTCGTTTCCATTATTATGTTTCACTGCAGCCAAGTATCTGGACCTTGTTTTTGGTAAGCACCATTCATTTCAAACCATTCCCCATTAATCCCCAGCTAACAGCATCTTTCCTGTTCTATGTACTCTCCTCTGTTTGCTTTTATTTATTCCAAAGCATGTTTATAAAAGGATTATCTTCTACAAAGCAGGCAAAACATTTTTTGTTTTGTATAAACTACTGGGTTTGAATGGATCATTGATATACCATCTAAATTAAAGAGTTGGGCAAGATCAGGGCCGGAGGCTCTTCATCGGACAGGGGCCGTATAAGAAAACAGATTTCTTCTTGATCACGTAACAAGGAAGAGTAACGCCACTCTTGTCTAATCAGATGTTTCCATGAATTTCATAGTGTGAAAGGCTTAATGGAAAATAATTAGCAAATGATGTTTTCTTAGAGAAAGAATGCACGTTGTGTTGTGTTGAAGCTTTCTATAATTGTCTTGGCCTCAGGCAGTACCCTATATCATAAATATTTATAAGCAATGGTAAATTTAATAAATGTATATTTCATTGATTAACCATATTGCAACTATTTTATTTATGTAAAAAGTGTTGTTCTCTAGTCGAAAAAAATAATAAATGTTGATGTTAACTTCGTTTGAGAGTTAAGTCTCAATGACTTACTATTCAACGACAAAAGCTTATCATGCTGCAACTGAACTACAACACCCACAATTCCAACTCATGTGAGGATGCTGGGAATTTTTAGATCAGAGACAGCTGACAGGTTAAAATTCCCTGACTTTGATGGTAACCTTCTGCATTTCAGCTGTTGCTGCTACGACTCTCGCCATCTGGAGTGATTATGTTTAATTGTCCTTGGTTTTGAAGCAAATCTTGTTACTTTCTGTCACAATTTTCTATTCTTTCTTCGCTTATAATTTGTGAAATATGTATTTATTTTTGGGAGAAATTTAGAAATAAAACAGAATAAATGGATATTTTATAAAAAGGTTGGTCATTGATTATCCACACATTGTAATCATGACTCAGCCTTTTGAAGAGATGATATGGAAACATCTATTCAGCACCATAAAAAAATATTGCATCAAAAGAGCCTTTGGTAAAAGTGTGACTGATCACAAAATGATTCCTGAATAAAAATCCTAACTTGTTATATGTTTTTTTTAACCTTCTCAAATTTTTTTGATTTACTAAGTTTAGAGGGCATCAGCTTCCATAATGTCCCAGGAAACATTGTTAAATACATGTTCAATGATTGTAACAGAAGTTCAAGAACAGTTGACTTGCTATGCCTAAAGTACTAAAATGTTTGCAAAAGTTGGCCACACATGTACCATCCTAGCTAGAGTTTTAACCTGGACATACAGATTTGAGCCTGTTGCTCTACATTTGTCTATTTATATATAATCTTCTTGTGCTTGATCCTGCCCATTGTAAGTCTGTTATACCATGTAGAGACAGTATGGAACTGGAAGAAAAGCGATTTCCTGGAGCAGCATTGTGGAAATGTCAAAATTTTGCTTTCTCTCCAGTTGACTCCTATTGCTTAGAGCAGTGTTTCTCACACCTTTTTATCTGTGGGGACCCCTTGAAAATTTTTTCGTGTCTCGGAAACCCCTACATAAAATAATGATTATATATTATTAATTTCTTTTTCATTCATCAAATCATCAAAAATCATCATTTATACAAATAAAATGATACATCTATAAAGATATCTCTATTTAAAAAATTGCACTCAATTCCCTGCATGGTGGGAAACGTTACATAAAACATACTTATTTTAATTATCTCTCAGACATCAATAGACCACAAACATATTCATACAGAACACTGCTATATATATAGAAAATATATCTGTATTGATTAAAATGGTGGATCCATGCAGTTTTTCTATCATCTTTTTTAAGTATTAATAGTAAGAAGATAGGACTGAAATTGGCACCATAATTAATGGGTATAAGTTTCCCTCTGTATACACTATAGAAGATCCAAGTACAGATATCATAAATTATAGTAGCAATAATGGTATAAAAGATTCAAGTTGCACTTTGGTTAACCGAGATATGTTAACATAAAGAACTAAATAAGGTTAATATTAATAAATCTTCTGGACCGGATAAAATACATCCTCGGGTACTTAAGGACTAAGTTCAGCTTTACTAGGCCATTTTTCTTATTTTTGCTGATTCCCTCATGTCCGGAGGGTGCCCTCTGTATTGGAAAAAAGGCTGATGTTATTCCAATATTCATAAAGGTGTCGTTCACCGCAAGGTAATTTAAACTTCATGGTGGGAAGATATTGGAAGGTTTAATAGGTAACATGTTTTAGAGTTTATATAACCAGCATGGATTAGCAGAATAGATCTTGTCAAACACTTGCTTGGCTTTTATGAGGAAGTAAGTAGAAATTTAGACTCTGGCATAGCATAGATGTAGTATACTTTTGTACAGTCCCCCATAGGCGACTAATGTATAAGCTAAGTTTGTTGGTATGGGGAGGCACATTTGTACATGGATAGAAAATTGGTTAATGAGTAGTGATGCAGAGAGTAGTTTTTAATGGGGCTTCATCATTATGGACTAAGTATTAAGTGGGGTTGCCACAGGTTCTGTTTTGGGGGCCTTCTATTTAATTATTTGTTTGAATTGGTAGTGTGTATTGTCAGCACGGTTTCTGTGTTTTGCTGACTACACAAAACTTTGTCGACCTTTACAAACTTCAGAGGATGTGCAATCATTGCAGGGAGATCTAGATAGAATTGGTCACATTGGGCTGCTAAGGGCAGATGAGATTCCATGTTGAGAAATGAAAGGTGGATGCTTTAGACTTAAAAATCCTTGTGCTGCTTATACTAAAGTTAAGTGTTAAGTGAATCTCTGTTGGAAAAGGATCTTGTTTTGGTGATAACAAACTTAAAGCGCATCTATACCGAAAAATAGATATTTTAAAATTGACCATAACTGGAACTATAAATTCTTTCCCAACCACCACTGTATCATTTTTTTTGTTAATCTGCCCTGCCCCTATTTCTTTAGATATCCAATCTAAAACTTCTTATCTTTCAGCCTGTCATCAAGTTCCTTGCCTCTCAAAAACTATTCTTCTGTGAGAGTTTTAACTGTACTGGAATCCGTGAATGGTGGACAGAGTTTTGACAGTTTGAATGCTGTATGCTGTGTGCAGGCTTGACAGTTGGTTTGTGGGGGAAGTCGGTTGGATGAAAGTGGAGTGGTTAAAAGAGAGGAGGGGGGGGGATACTACAGCTCCTAAACAAAATGTGTGCTGGATTGAAGCCATGCGCAACACACGTTTACAGAGTGAGTGAGAGTCAATTATAGATTAAGACGAGGCAAAGTCCTTTTTAAAGTATAGTGTCCCTTTAAAGGAAGCAAGCAGTGCCAGGCGGCAACAGCTAAAGAGCCAGCATGGTATTGTCTTGTATAAGAGAGTTATGGATTCAAGGGAGGAAAATGTTATTCTCCCTCTTTTCAAAACAATGCTAAGGGACTGAATCAAATATAACCCTATAGTAGGTGGGTGCAAAGACAGTAATAATAATATATGCACTTTATAGAGACAGAAAAAAATGTCTGCTCCTAAACAGTATTGCATTAAACAGGTCCTTCTATTTTCAAACATATTAGGACAAGATGTCAAATTATAAACTCTAAAAACATGCCTCAATAACATGGGGTATTGAAACGATCATTTGGCAAGTTCATAAATTGTGCCGAGTTATGGGGTTGTACCAATGTTACACAATGTTATGACTTGCCAAATGATCTTTTCAATCCCCATGTTTTTGAGGCATGTTTTTAGATGTTGTTTTAATTTGATACCGTCCCCTTCTATGTTCCACTATCTGACAACCTATCTGTAGCACACTTACTGTACACAACACTATCTATGTAGCCACTATCTGTCAACAACACTATATGTACCACTAATCTTACACACTATCTGTACAACACTATCTGTACTCACTATCTGCATATCCAACACTACCACATCTGTACAATACTATCTGACAAACACTATCTGTACATCACTTATCTGTACGACACCTATCTTCCCACAGCACTATATCTGTACCACACTATCTGTACATCACTATCTGTACTCACTATCTAATCTACGTACAACACTATCGACACACTATCTGTACAACATCTTTACGTACTACTGTACAACTTCTTACTAACTACTGTCCACACTAATCTGTACACACTATCTAGTAACACTAATCTGTACAGCACTATCTGTACACACTATCTGTACATAATAATCCTGTTACACTACTATCTGTACACAAACTACTATGTACACCTATCTGACAACACATCTGTACAACACTATCTGGACTCACTATCGAACAACATATCTTACAATACTGTACATCATATCTACGTAACACACTATGTTCAACACTATTGTACAACCCTATCATTGTACACACTAATCTACTCAGTCAACATACTATCTGTACAACACTATCTGACATCACTATCTAGTACACAGCTGTCAACAATATCTGTAAATCGAACACTATCTGTACAACACTCTGTACATCACTATCTGTACATATCCATCTGCCAACACTCTGTACAACACTATCTTACCAACACTATCGGTACATCACTATCTGTACAACACTATCTGTACAACCCTATCTATTTACCATATCTGTACAACATCTGACATCTACCACTTCTGTACCCTACTGTACAACCCTCTATCGATTCTGTTAACACTATCTACAACCTATCTGTACATCACTATCTGTACAACATATCTGTACACACTATCTGTACATCACTCTGTACAACACTATCTGTAGCATCACTATCTGTACTCACTATTCTGTACATCACTAATCTGAGACAACCTATCTGTACATCACTATCGGTACACACTATCTGTACGAACACTATCTACATACCACTATCTGTACAGCACTATTCTGTAACATACTATCTGTAACATCACTGATCCTTCAACACACGATCTGTACATCACTATCCGTACACACACTATCTGTACATCACTCTCATCCTTTACACTCTTACATATCTTAACACTTCTGTACACCTTCTGTAACACTCTGTACACACTATCTGTACATCACTAATCACTATCTGTACAACCTATCTACATCCACACTGTACATCCCTATCTGTACATACTATTTACATCACTATCTGTACCACACATCTGAAAATCACTAGTCTGTACACTCACTATCTGTACAACACTATGGCTGTACAACACTCTCTGTACATCACTAGCTGTACATCACTATCTTTTGTACTAATCAGACTATCTGCTACGGCATTCGACATATCTGGTCCACATACTGTCAACTACGGTAGCTGATGACAGGCTACACACTTATCTGTAGCACGCTACTACTGACGATCTGTACACACTATCTGTACATCACTATCTGTCACTCTGTACTACTGTACACCACTACTATGTACACATCTGTACAACACGATCTGACAACACTAGCTGTAAACACGATCTATGTACCACTATCGTACAACACTATATGTAACAACACTATCTGTACAACCCTATCTGTACAACTATCTGTATCATCAAATATCTGTAGCAACTTATCTGTACAACACTATCTGTACATCAATATCTACGTACCACATCTTTACACACTATTTGTACAACACTATCTGTACAAACTTATCTGTACACACTATCTGTAATCACTATCCTGTACGCACTATCTGTGTACAACACTATCTGTAGCATCCCTATCTGTACAAAATCATATCTGTTAGAACACTATCTGACAACACTATCTATGTACCACTATCTGTACAACACTATCTGTATAACACATCTGTCCACTATCTATGTACCAATAAATCTGTACAACACTATCTATGTACCACTATCTGTACAACACCACTATCTGTACAACACTATCTGTACATCACTATCTGTACAACACTATCTGTAGCAACACTATCTGTACAACACTAATCTGTACAACACTATTAGTACCACTATCTGTACAACACTATATGTACAACAGCTATCTGTACACCTATCTGTACAACCCTATCTGTACATCACTATCTGTACAACATTATCTGTCACCACTATCCTGTACATCACTATCTGTACAACAACTATCTGTACATCCCTATCGTGCCAACACTATCTTTACATCACTATCTGTACCTCAATATCTGTAGCAACACTATCTGTACAACCTACTGTACATCACTACTTTATCATCACTATCGTACCAACATATCTGTACATCACTATCGTACAAACTAAATCTGTACACACTATCTGTAACAACTATCTGTACATCACTATCTGTACAACACTACTGTACATCACTACTGTACAACACTATCTGTACATCCTATCTGTACATCACTATCCTGTACATCACTATCTGTACATCACTTCTGTACACCACTATCTGTACATCACTATCGTACAACACTATCTGTACATCACTATCTGACATCCTATCTGTACACACATCTGTACAACACATCTGTACATCACTATCTTACAACACTATCTGGACACACTATCTGTACAACACTACTTGTACATCACTTATCTGTGCAACACTATCTGTACATTCACTATCTGTACATCACTATCTGTACAACACTATCTGGTACATCACTATCTGTATCAGGCCACTATCTGTACATCACTATCTGTACATCACTATCTTTCATCACTATTATCTTTACACACTATCTGTACATCACTATCTGTACAAAACCTATCTGTAGCATCACTATCTGTTACAACACATCTGTACATCACTATCTGTCAAACACTATCTGTACATCACTATCTGTACAACACTATCTGTACATCACTATCCTGTACATCACTATCTGTACTCACTATCTGTACATCACTATCTTACAACACTATCTGTACATCACTATCTGTACAAACCTATCTGTACAACCCTATCTGTACAACACTATTTGTACATCACTATCGGTAATCACTATCTGTACTCACTATCTGTACAACACTATCTGTACATCACTATCTGTACAACACTATCCTACATACCAGCTATCTGTACACACTATCTAGTCATCACTATCTGTCATCACTATCTGTACACCACTATCTGTACATACTATCTGTACATACAATCACTATCTGTACAACAACTATCTACATACCACTATCTGTACATCCTATCTGTACATCACTATCGTACCACATTATCTGTACAACACTATCTGTACATCACTATCTGTACATCACTATCTTTACTAACGATCTGTACAACACTATCTGTAGCAACAATATCTGTACAACACTATCTGTCACACACTATCTCTGTGACCACGTATCTGAAACACGTATCTATGTACCCCTATCGTACAACACTGCTGTACAACACTATCTGTACATCCAACTATCTGTACAACACTATCTGTACAACACTATCTGTACAACACTATCTGTACAACCCTATCTATGTACCACATCTGGTACAACAACTATCTGTCAACCTATCTGTACGACCCTATCTGTACACACTATCTGTACATCGACTATCTGTACAACATTATCTGTACAACACTAGCCAGTACATCACGATCTACGTACCACTATCTGTACAACACTATTGTACAACACTAATCTGTACAACTTATCTTTAGCAACCTATCTGCACATCACTATCTGTACAACAACTATCTGTACAACACTACTCTGTACATCACTATCTGTAACAACACTATCTGTACATCACTAGTCTGTATCAACACTATCTGTTACATCCACTATCTTACAAACACTATCTGTGCATCACTATCTGTACATCACTATCTGTATCATCACTATCCACCCTGTACATCACTATCTTTACAACCTATCTGTACATCACTATCTGTACACACTATCTGTACATCACTATCTGTACATCACTATATCTGTACCTCATATCTTTACAACACTATCTGTATACATCACTATCTGTACAACCCTAATCTGTACCTCACTATCTGCTGTACAACACCCCCTTAAAATTTTCCCCCCCCCCCCTGTACATCACTATCTGTCCAACACTATCTGTATCATCACTATCCTGTACATCACTATCTGTACAACCCTATCTGTCAGTCACTATCTGTACAATCACTATCCTGTATCAATCACGATCTGTACCTCACTAGCTGGACAACACTATCTGTACCCACTATCTGTACAAACACTATCTGTACATCACTATCTGTAACACCACTATCTTACATCACATCTGTACAACACTATCTGTACCATCACTTCTGTACAAACACATCTGTACACCTATCTGTACATCACTATCTGTACACACTATCTGTACATCACATATCTGTACAACACTATCTGTACATCACTATCTGGTAACAAACTATCTGTACAACACTAGCTGTTACAACACTATTTGCTACATCACTTCTGTAACATCACTATCTGTACTCACTATCTGTAGCAACACTTCTGTACATCACTATCTGTACGCAACACTATCTACATACCACTATCTGTACATCACATCTGTACATCACTATCTGTACAATCACTATCTGTACAACACTACTAGTACATCACTATCTTACATCACTATCTGTACAACACTACTGTACATCACTATCTGTACATCACTATCTGTACCCACTATCTGTACACACTATCTGTACATCCCTATCTGTACAATCACTTTTACAACACTATCTACATACCACTATCCTGTACAGCACTAGCTGATACATCACTATCTGTACATCACATCTGTAGCAACACATCTGGTAACATCCCTATCCTTACAACCTATCTGTACATCCTATCTGGTACATCACTATCGTACAAACACTATGCTGTACATCACTATCTGTACATCACTAATCTGTACAACACATCTGTACAGCACTATCTGTACATCACTACTGTACACACTATCTACATACCACTATCTGTACATCACTATCTTTACATCAGCTATCTGTACATCACTATCTGTACAACACTATCTGTAACATCACTATCTGTACTCACTATCTGTACAACACTAATCTGTCCAACAGACTATCTGTACATCACATCCTGTTACATCACTATCTGTACATCACATCTGTACATCACTATCTGTACAACACTATCTGTACATCACTATCTGTACAACACTATCTACATACACTATCTGTACATCACTATCTGTAATCACTATCTGTACTCACTTCTGTACAACACATCTGTACATCACTATCCGTACAAACACTATCTGTACATCACTATCTGTACAAACAACTACTGTACATCATATCTGTACAACACTATCTGTACATCACTATCTGTACATCACTATCTGTCACACTATCTGTCATCCTATCTGGTACAACCCTATCTACATACCACTAATCTGTACATCACCTAATCTGGTCATCATCTATCTGTACACACTATTGTACAACACTATCTGTACATCACTAGCTGTACAAACACTATCTGTACATCACTACTGTACAACACTATCTGTACATCACATCTGTACAATCACTATCTGTCCATCACTATCTGTACAACACTATCTACATACCACTATCTGTAGCAACACTATCTGTACATCACTATCTGTACATCACTAATCTGTACAACACTAGCTACATACCTCTATCTGTACATCACTATCTGTACATCACTACACTATCTTACACACTATACTGTAAAAATCTCCTATCTGTACAACATCACTATCTGTAATCACTATCTGTACAACACTATCTACAATACCACTATCTGTCAACACCTATCTGACCATCACTATCATGTACATCACTATCTGTGACAACACTAGCTACATACCACTATCTGTACATCACTATCTGTACACACAATCTGTATCACACTATCTGTCATCATATCTGTACATCACTATCTGTACATCACTATCTGTACATCACTATCTGTACACACTATCTGTACAACACTATCGTACATCACTATCTGTAACAACACTATCGTACAATCACTATCTGTACATCACTATCTGTTACATCACTATCTGTACAACACTATCTACATACCACTAATCTGTAGCAACACTATCTGTACATCACTATCTGTACATCACTACTGTACAACACTATTCTACATACCACTATCGGTACTTCACTATCTGTGCACACTATCTGTACAAACACTATCTGTACATTACTATCTGTACACACTCTCTGTACATCACGATCTGGTACAACACTATCTACATACCACTATCTGTACAACCCTATCTGTACATCACTATCTGTACATCACTATCTGTACAATCACTATCTGTACAACACTATCTGTACATCACTATCTGTACATCATATCTGTACCAACCTATCTGTACATCACCATCTGGTCATCAAACTATCTGTACAACCCTATTGTACAACACATCTGTCATCACTATCTGTACAACACTATCTGTACATCACTATCGGTATCAACCACGATCTGTACAACACTATCTTACAACACTATCTGTACAACACTATCTGTACATCACTATCTGTACCAACACTATCTGTACATCACTATCTGTACCTCACTATCTGTACATCACTATCTGTACAACACTATCTGTACATCACTATCGTAACAACACTATCTGTACAACACTATCTGTAAACATCACTATCTGTACCATCACTATCTGTACACTCACTATCTGTACAACACTATCTGTACTCATCTAGCGTTAGCAACACTATCTGTACAACACTAATCTGTACATCACATCTGTACACACTACTGTACAACCTATCATGTACAACGACTATCTGTGACATCACTATCTGTAACATCACTATCTGACATCACTATCTTACAACACTATCTGTACAACACTTCTGTACAACACTATCTGGAGCAGCACTATCTATGTACCGACTATCTGTACACACTATATGTACAGACACTAATCTGTACAACACTATCGTACAACACGATCTATAGGTTACCACTATCTGTAACAACACTATATGTACAAAACTACTATCTGTACAAACACTATCTGTAATCACTAATCCTGTACAACATTATCTGTACAACACTATCTGTACATCACTAGCTCGTAACCACTATCTGTACAACACTATTTGTACAACACTATCTGTACGCGCATTAATCTGTACACCACTATCTGTACATCACTATCTGTACACACTATCTGTACATCACTACTGTAGGCACACTTCTGTACATCACTATCTGTACAACCCTATTCTGTAACACCCTATCTGTACAATCACCTATCTGCTACACCCTATTTGGTGTACAACCTATCTGTACAACACAGTATCTTTACAAACACTATCTGTACATCACTATCTGTACAACACTATACTTGTCACGACATGGCTATCTGTACAACACTATCTGTACATCACTCTCGTGTACAACACTATCTGGTACAACCCTATCTGTACTCACTATCTGTACAAGAACATCTATCTGTCATCACTATCTGTACATCACTATCTTTAACATCAACTATCTGTACAACACTATCTGGACAATCACTATCTTACAACACTAATCTGTTACTCACTATCTGTAACCAACACTCAATCTGTACATCACTAAAACATAAACACTCCACATCAGTACAAACACCACCAATAGTACCATGTCAGATCGGAGTGGGGTCGACCTACTGAAACTCTAAGTAACTACAAACACATACCCATGTCCAGCACTACACACATCTTGCGGACAAACAATACATCAACTATCGTGCACAACATATCTTACTCACTATCTGTACAACACGAGCTGTCAACACTATCGTACAAACACTATCTGTACATCAACTATATTACACAAACTATCTGTAACAACATCCAACTAATCTGTAGCCACAAAATAAAATCCATAGTACACAATCACTATTCGTGTACAACACGAATCTGTACACCTCCTATCACGTCCTCACACTATCTGTACATCACTATCCGCTCAACACTATCTGTGTGGGGGGGGCTGCTACACTATCCTACTTACCCACTCTCTGTACACACTGCTGGTACAGACACAGTCTGTACAACACTAAAAATCGTATGGTAATCCACGAGAAGAAAACAGTTCTGTACCACACTATCCTTTTACACCACTATCTTACAACACTCATCGATAAACACTATCTATTTACCACTATTTGTACAACACTATCGGTACACCCTATCTATACAACAATGCCTATGTACCCCTATCTGTACGACACATCTGTACAACACGAACCTGTGCACACTATCTATGTACCACAATATCTGGTACAAACACTATCTGGACAACACTATACAACACGATCTATGTCCCACTATACTGTACACGACTAAGCAACACTATCAGGTACCACTTCTGTCACAAGACACTATCTATGTCGACTGAGTCTTTACAACACTATCTTGTATACAAACACGATCTGTACAACACTATCTCGGTACACCCACTATCAAGCGGTAAACTGACAATACATCGGACATACTTTTTACCACGTATTGTACAACATAGGGCTATGTACTAATCTAATAACAAGACAACCGTATCTTAAACACGGATCTGTACAACACTATGGAACCTACGAGCTGTACTATCAATTGATGGCGGGCGCGATACCCTGATTCTGTACAAAGGATACACGTAGTCTTTACAAACACTATCTGTACACACTATCACACTATCTGTACTATATAACAGGCACTCTCTATGTATAACACTATCGGACAACACGAGAGCTGTACAACAACACTAATCGGATGTACAACACTAGTTGTCCCAGCACTATCCATGCACAGTAGAACCCTCCAGTACAGACATACACAATAGAGTCCTCCAATACAGAAATTCTCAAAAGAATCCTCCAGCGTGGACATACACCATAGAGTCCCCTAATACAGTTATGCACATTACAGAAAATCCCACTGTGTAGTTACTTTTAACTAATTTTGGTAGCTACATTACTTTATCTTTGGATTATTGAATTGACCTTCAATTGCTCCTAAGCTCAAATAAATGACTACAATATTTTGTGCACAGTTGATTCTTCTTCATCTGCACATATTTTGTTTTTTAAACTAAAATCTCAAGATGGGGAAACCTACTGGGAATTTCTCACCTCAAAAACCATAGCTTTACCTACTGAGACACTCTCTCAGCCATCATAATGTAATTTGCCATCCAAGTGTATCCTTCACATTCCATCCTGGGGATAATTCATCTTTGTGCAGATTGGCTGAATAAAGCTGCACAGCTGTTCTTTTCCAAGTTTCAGGCAAATTCACATATACTGTATTAGGATTCCCATGTGTAATGCTGCTTTATGCTTGAATTCAGATATAACATCTTGATACCTACAGTATCTTTTCCCCTTCAGTTTGACAGTGAGGATTCATTTACATTTATAGGTCTGTTATGATGACAAAGGCTGATATAAATAACATTTAGAGGAAATACAAAATACATCGCAGGAGATACAAACACATGGTACAATTTTAAGTTAAACATTTGATTTTATTGACCAAGTAAAAGCTATTCCAACCATCCGTTAGAAGGAGAAGGCCAGTGATACCATCTGCTGTCAGGTACCGAGCAGAGATGGCTTGAATGCAATGGGTTTCGCTCTGCCAGAGAGTTTACAAAAAAAGTTTTGGAATCAGAATTTTGATGTTGAATTTTTTAGGTCGAAAAGTTGTCAGCTTTGCAGTAGTAACTAGTAGTTTTGTCCTGTAAACAGATTTGGAGAAAATTATATTAGTCTAAAGACTAACTGGCCAACAGCCAGTCAGTGAACAGATAAATGCCTTAAAGGGCATGTCCAGTCCAAAAATAACTTTAGCTAGAAATGTTCTCCGCCTCCCCCAAACCCAGGTTTCGCATTATCTATTTATCAAATATGCCCCTGAAGTTCCTTACCTGACCCCTCACCGCTCCTCGTCTGGTCTGCGGCTGACTTGCTGATTGCGGCTGAAGTCACGCCCAATCACCTGACAGCCGCCACACTAACTCTAAACAACCTTGCAACAGGAGCAGGGGGCAGCACCTAGATGGCGAGGGACCGGGTAAGGTCAGTCCCTTCTGGGGCATATTTGGAAATGACTGATACTGCGAAAGTGGGATTTGGGGGGGTGGAGAGCATTTATAGTTATTTTTTGACTGGACATGCCCTTTAAGAAGCAATACGATAAATCCAAATCTATATCTTTAGCTGTCTGCTTGGGAAAAGAAGAAGGTTTGAAAACATTTATTCACAGCCTCAGTCGGATATTTCACATTAATTCAATGTTCTTTAATCATAGGACTTGATTAGACAGTTTACAACTGTTCTAACCTAATGATCCCCAATAACAATGCAATCTCTATATACACTTCTAACCACATATCCCAAATTCCCCAATGGCAGCCCTGTTAGCCATAGCAATGAGAATTATGGGTTCCAAGGCTTAATAAGAAGCAGCTCTCACAGGAAAAAGCAAATTCTGATTTGGTTTTTTTTTAAATTTGCAATCTTTTGAAATTACAAAAAATTTAGGAAATACAATGCGGATTGTATGGTGTTTCCGGTACTGGGTGATGCTTTTTTAAGATTTTGAACATTGATACATGTTTCCCAGGTCCCTGAGCCATTAACAGTAAATTACCATTGCTATTTATACCATAAATTCAGGCGGAATTTTCAGATTTTTTAAAACTCCTATTAACTTGAATGGGTTCACTTGCGGATTTTCAATTTTTTTTGAAAATCCACGAATCTGCAAGCGAAACATTTTTTTTCAAATTGGGCCATCTCTATTCACTAATACATAGGTGCCAATATCAGTAATATTGGGCCATCTCTATTCACCAATACATAGGTGCCAATATCAGTAATATTGGGCCATCTCTATTCACCAATACATAGGTGCCAATATCAGTAATATTGGGCCATCTCTATTCACCATACATAGGTGGCCATATCCAATAAATTGGGACCATCTCTAATTCATTCACCAATACATAGGTGCCAATATCAGTAATATTTGCCTCAACTGCTAGGAGATTGTCTCAGATTATGAAAGAACTACATCCATTGATCATGGCACTATTAACTGTCCTGTGTCAAAAAGAACTGAAAATCAAATGAAAGAGGAAGAAGGAAAAGACTTGACTTGTTTAATAAAGGACATAACCGGGCGGAACGTTTGGATTTTGGGACTTGGTACTGAAAATAGTTTCCAATCGTATTTTCGAAGGTTGTCGAACGTTCAAGTTTATTTTCAAGTATTACCTGGTACCCTAGATAATCATCGAAAATGTGACAGAAGTCCCAAAATTACTTTCCGTTTTAGGATTTTCGGATCTTCGGGTTTTTCCCGAGAACTAAACTTACCAGTTCCGGCCATCTCTAGACAGAAGTATATTATTACATTTACAATATACACATCAAATGGCCCAATTTATTGATCACATAACACAACCTTATTTTTAACTCTTGTGATTGATAAATTTACTGGTATACATTTACCCATTCAATCTTAGTTGCTGTAGTAGGCGGTGATAACTGTGACTTTAAATAGGTAACTAAATATTCATTCAGTGGTTATTTCATTGCACAGCCTGGTGGATTAAGTTATCAGACTCCCTTCTCTGGGTGGTGGAGTGGTTAGCCTTACATGACTGCTGCATCATGTGATACGTTCTTGTGGATTTTGGTTTCTATATTTTGCGATATTAGTGTTTACTGTGATTACACATCAGTCTATGGCATACACAATGGCACTCTAAAAACCACACCAAACTGATAAATTGAGAGTAAATATATATGTTAGGTGTTAACCAATTCATGAGTACACACAGTGTTACCCACGTTCTGAATGATTACAAATGCATCCAATACTGGTATGACAATGACATTGATATATAGGTACCAAATTACTATATTAATATTTTATTAAAAATAACATAAACCTTAAAGGGCATGTCCAGCCCCAAAACTATAATTTCCCCCACTACTGGCCCCACTGTGTAGTGCATAAAAATCCTCACCTTACATCCCAGCTCCAAGTCCCACCAAAGTCCAGAAAACTGTCCACAAGGACAGTTTTTATTGTTTCCGCCTCTGAGCTGTCCTCTCAGAGGTTTTTGGCTTGCTCAGAGCAGCCCTTCACTCCCTCCCCCCCTCCCTCTCCCGTTTTGTTCTCCCTCCCCCTAGTGTAAATCCCCTTGTACATATAGTAAGGCTAGTTCCCCCAGCCCCAACCACTATGTTATATTTTCCAGAGACTCCCCCGAACTCTACTTACCTTCCCTCTCTCCTCCGGCGTTCTGAACTGCTGGCAGCAGTGTCCGTGATTGGCTGCCTCTCAGCCAATCTAGGACGCGGCTGCCGGTCCGGCCCCCTGCTTGCAGTTCCATGCAAGCAGAAGGCCGGGCAGTGCAGCGGAGGAGAGAGGGAAGGTAAGTAAAGATCGGGGCACTTTCTGTAAAATATATTATAGCGGTTGGAGCTGGGGGAACTAGATCTACTATATATCAAAAAAGGGGGGGACATGCCCTTTAAGGGGACACTGTACTGAAAAAAAGACTTTTCCTCATCTTAATCAATAAATACTTGTAAGTAGCACTTTCTCTGAGGTGTGTGTTGCTGCAGGCCATGGCCATTGTTAGGCATAGGCTACCTAGGCAAAGAACTAGGGCCCCTATGTTAAACCAGGGTGCCTATTCTTCTCCCTAGCATCTCCCTGTCAGCTTTTGCTTTCAGTTTCAGAACTGCTCTTCTTGTTCTGCTGTAATTTGTAACATTGAAGTGAGTAGAGAACACACCTTGTGAGGGGTATAGACTCCCCTCTAAACTCAGTACCCCCTTTTTAAAACAGCACTCGCAGCTGGATAGCCACCCTAAATGTTAATACCCATGCAGCACCCATTAATGATGCACATATAATATATTATTATACATCCAAGTGTACCTAAGGCCTTAGTTGACAATTATACCAACATTACAAATGAAAACAAAAAACATCTTTAATCATCATATAAAACAGTATAAGCATATAAAAGACATATCCAGAATTATACAAAAAATGTACCTTTAGCCTCCCCCCAAAAACCAAAAAGTACTTCCAAGAAAAGTGTGCATAGTCCCATTTTAAAAGACCGGGCCGAGAATGGGCTGATCAAACTAGCACACCTGGATAACCAGGATAAGTAGTGAGTAGAGAGTCTGAACTCAGCTCCCTCTACTTGGATACAATGTTACAAATGAACTGAAGGTGAAGGAAGGAGGGGGGAGGATGAGCTCAGCTAATAGTACTGAGGAAAATAGTTCTAAAATGCCAGGAAAAAGCTGCTGCAGACTTTATAACAGTGACCCCTGTGACTAGCAGCCATGAGATCCCTATCCCTGCCTCTTTCTTCCTTCCACCCAACCCTCCAATTAGAACTTAGAGTAGGTGAGGAGTGAACAATTCAATGGATGAGACATTGAAAGCAGGTACATACTGTGTATATCATGTCAATGCTGGCAGCTGAAAGGGTTAATGCCAATACTCTGGGAAAGTGCTGGCACTGAAAGGTTATTGGCAATACTCTGGGAAAGTGCTGGCACTGAAGGGTTAATGCCGATACTCATTGGTGGCCAGTGTCTCTGCATATGCACAAACGTAGGTGGGTGGGTGCCTAGGGCACGAAAATGGCAAGAAACAGCCCTGCTGCAGGCCTTCAATCCAGTACACATTTTGTTTAGGAGCAGTAACCCCCCTCCCTCTTTTAACCACTCCCACTTCCATCTGACCTGACTTTTTCCCCCACAAACGAACTGTCAAACCTGCACACAGCATACAGCATTCCAAATGTCAAGACTCTCTCATCATTCATGCAATACCAAAACTGCTCACAGAAGAATAGTTTAGGAGAGAAAGGAACTTGATTGACACCTGATATGTAAGATGTTTCAGATTGGACATCTAAAGAAATAGGGGCAGATCAACAATAAAATGATACAGTGGTGTTTGGGAAGAATATTAGTTTCCAGTTATGGTTCATTTAAAATAACTTTGTTTCCAGTATAGATACCCTTTAAGACTATTAAAATCACAAGTGACTCTGCATGTTCTCTTAAAAACCCCAGATTACAAAAATGCTTAATATCTTAAGTCACGTCAGTCATTGCCAAACCCAAGGGGAATTACTACAGTGTAAAGTCATGCATAAATACAGTCAATGCTAGACGCACAACTGCAGAAATAATTGGCATTCTAGATCATACACAGAAAGAACATGGACATGAGGTCAGGTTGGGGACTTACAGCCTAGTTAAAGTGCCGCTGCTTTGCAATGTAATAAATGTTCTAAATTGAACCTGAAATCCAGCGGTTTTGCTTTAACAGCTCAGAAGTAAGGCAGACTGCACGACAAGCCATAATTAATTGTAAATCTTGGTGGCAGAAATAACTACATATACAGTACAGGGAGATGAATAAAAGTTCTTAAAGTTAAAAATGGTGCTAATTTTGTCCCAACCAATCAGATGTTATTTAAAATTTAAAAGCTAACATCTGATTGGTTGGGGCAAATTTAGCACCATTTTTATAGATAAGAACTTTTATTACATCTCCCTGATAGTCCTGTTAACACAGTCATCTTTTGGATATTATGAATTCAATATATTCCACAGTAAATAATAACAATTTGCTTTTATTAATTTATTAATGATCTGTGCAACTCTTGATGTTATGGGATCACAAAGAATTGTATTGCTTAAGGGAATCCTTTAAATCACATTAATAAAATCCCATGTAATTTAAAAGAGAATCTTTAACTTTCTGGATCATTCTGTTTAGGACTAAAGATGGGTAAAACTGACGGGTTTCGTTCCATTTTTGGGTTTTCGGCTCTCAGGAAAATCCCAAAGATCTGAAAATCCGAAAACGGAACTTAAAATCTGGACTTTTTTTGATTTTTATCGAACGTTCGAGCTTTTTTTTCAAAATTCTTGAACGTTCGATAATCCTTGAAAATACAATCGGAAACTGTTTTTAAGTTTCTGATCATATTTTCGAGGATTATCAAAAATAGCTTGAACGTTCGCTAAAAATTGAAAACTCACCCCGAAGTCCGAACGATCCATCCAGATTTGGATTTCAGAACCAAGGGGTTCCGTGTCGGATATGGGTCTGAGGCAGACCCGGATCCCATCTCAATTTAGGACCTATGCACAGGCAAATTTTCAGATTGCAGAATGTTCAGATAACTCTATCAGGCCGCACATATTTTTCTCTGGCTTGAGCATGTGCAGGAGTGATTTAGGTCTTCAAAGACATGTCAAAAATGGGTGAGGAAAGTGTCTTTGTTTTCAAACAACAAGAACAAACTTTCGGGGAGATTCAATATTGCCAGCCGCGTTACTTAACTTAGCCCGATCCCGCGATACAATACCTGACGTAAACGAGATTACGTCAGGTATAACATCACGGGATCGGGCTAAGGTAAGAGCGTGGGTTTAACGGCTCCCACACACTAGCGTTAAGTATTGTGCTACCAAGTAGCGCAAAACGTAACGCTTCGGGTTTTGGATCTATAGCACGTCGCTATTTCCAAAAACATTTGGAAATGGCACTGTGCTCTAAAATCCATCTAAAACCCACGTTAACCCAAAATTTCTTCGGGTTAACGTGGGTTTTAGACGGAAAAGGCCTATATTGAATCTCCCCCTTTGTCTACACATATTTGTGATGAAAAGAGCTGGTGAAGGGCTCCACAGTAAATAGGCTATAAAAAGTAAATACTTGTTAGGTAGGATTTTCTTAATAACAGCACATACAGTTAAGCACATTCAGGAAGATTAAATAAAAGTTCTTACCGTTAAAAATAATGCTGATTTTTCCCCAACCAATCGGAAATTATTTTCAAAAGCTAACATCTGATTGGTTGGGGCAAAATTAGCACCATTTTTTAATGATAAGAACTTTTATTGAATCTTCCTGATAGTGTAGCCTACTGCAGGTATGAAATAAAAATTGTTTATATGCAGTCACCTAATGCCTACACCTTTTAATTGAAATATGTGTGCAATTTACAAAATGATTTGCAATAATAATGTTACAGAATAATGTTTTGATTCAATTTCCAGCCATCTTATTGTAAACCCACATTGGAAATTCTCCACGGGGAAAGTTGCAATTCAGCTATCGTCTTTGGTTGCCAATTTAACGTTTTCATTAGTCCCAGTGTAGCTATTGAACCATCTTGTCAACCTGTTTTACAAGAGCCTCGAAATCATATTTGTGACGGGCTATAGTTTTTTATTGGGCAGCCGAGATAAATCAGAAAATAAAGAACCTTTTCTGCGGACGCCAGCGTCAAAATGGATTGCACGTAAATATGTTTATTATACGGAAAGTCGAGTTTATAGATAACATAGACCCTGTGCGGTCACTCAAGTACAAAACGCTTGGTCTTCATCATTGGGCCATTTAAAGGAAATTTAAAAAACTGAAATTAGCCAGCCATACATCACACATAAATATCCTAATCCGCTATAAAGGCGAAATGACCCTATTAAGAAAATTACTGGCGGAACAGCTCATTTTCAATACATCCCATTTTCTAAATGATTCATTATTTTTTTGGCTGTTGTTAGAATAAAATATTTGTATGGGTTACAGCTTCCTTCATATTTAAAAAGATACAATATTTATCGCAAGGAACAGGTTAAAGTTTGCTACAGATAATTCATCCGTAGATGGATATTTAATCTTTAATCTCTTGTTCTATTCTCCCTACTTCGGATTTACTCATTATGCCGAATAAACAATGTGTCGTTTCCATTATTTATGTTTCACTGCAGCCAAAGTATCTGGACCTTGTTTTGGTAAGCACCATTCATTTCAAACCATTCACCATTAATCTCCCAGCTAACAGCATCTTTCCTGTTCTATGTACTCTCCTCTGTTTGCTTTTATGTATTCCAAAGCATGTTTATAAAAGGATTATCTTCTACAAAGCAGGCAAAACATTTTTGTGTGTGTATAAACTACTGGGTTTGAATGGATCATTGATATACCATCTAAATTAAAGAGTTGGGCAAGATCAGGCCGGAGGCTCTTCATCGGGACAGGGGGGCAGTATAGAAAACAGATTTCTTCTTGATCACGTAACAAGGAAGAGTAACGATCACTCTTGTCTAATCAGATGTTTCCATGAATTTCATAGTGTGAAAGGCTTAATGGAAAAATAATTAGCAAATGATGTTTTCTAGAGAAAGAAATGCACGTTGTGTGTGTTGAAGCTTTCTATAATTGTCTTGGCCTCAGGCAGTACCCTATATCATAAATATTTATAAGCAATGGGTAAATTTAATAAAATGTATATTTCATTGATTAACCATATTTGCAACTATTTATTTATGTAAAAAGTGTTGTTCTCTAGTCGAGAAAAAATAATAAATGTTGATGTTAACTTCGTTTGAGAGTTAAGCTCAATGACTTACATTAATTCAACGACAATAAGCTTATCATGCTGCAACTGAACTACAACACCCACAATTCCAACTCATGTGAGGATGCTGGGAATTTTAGATCAGAGACAGCTGACAGGTTGAAAATTCCCTGAACCTTGTATGGTAACCTTCTGCATTTCAGCTGTTGCTGCTACGACTCTCGGCCATCTGGAGTGATTATGTTTAATTGTCCTTGGTTTTGAAGCAAATCTTGTTACTTCTGTCACAATTTTCTATTCTTCGGCTGTATAATTTGTGAAATGATGTATTTATTTTTGGGGAGAAATTTAGAAATAAAACAGGAATAAATGGATATTTTATTAAAAAGGTTGGTCATTGATTATCCACACATTGTAATCATGACTCAGCCTATTTGAAGAGAATGATATGGAAACATCTATTCAGCACCATAAAAAAATATTGCATCACAAAAGAGCCTTTGGTAAAAGTGTGACTGATCACAAAATGATTCCTGAATAAAAATCCTAACTTGTTATATGTTTTTTAACCTTCTCAAATTTTTATTTGATTTACTAAGTTTAGAGGGCATCAGCTTCCATAATTGTCCCCAGGGAAACATTGTTAAATACATGTTCAATGATTGTAACAGAAGTTCAAGAACAGTTGACTTGCTATGCCTAAAGTACTAAAATGTTTGCAAAAGTTGGCCAACACATGTACCATCCTAGCTAGAGTTTAACCTGGAACATACAGATTTGAGCCTGTTGCTCTACATTTGTCTATTTATATATAATCTTCTTGTGCTTGATCCTGCCCATTGTAAGTCATGTTATACCATGTAGAGACAGTAATGGAACTGGAAGAAAAGCGATTTCCTGGTAGCAGCATTGTGGAAATGTCAAAATTTGCTTTCTCCAGTTGACTCCTATTGCTTAGAGCAGTGTTTCTCAACCTTTTTATCTGTGGGGACCCCTTGAAAATTTTTTCGTGTCTCGGGGAACCCCTACATAAAATAATGATTATATATTATTAATTTTCTTTTTCATTCATCAAATCATCAAAATACATCATTTATACAAATAAAAATGATACATCTATAAAGATATCTCTATTTAAAAAATTGCACTCAATTCCCTGCATGGTGGGAAACGTTACATAAAAACATTACTTATTTTTAATTATCTCTCAGACATCAATAGACCAAACATAATTCATACAGAACACTGCTAAATATATAGAAAAATATATCTGTATTGATTAAAATGGTGGATCCATGCAGTTTCTATCAATCTTTTTTAAGTATTAATAGTAAGAAGATAAGGACTGAAAATGTGGCACCATTAATTAATGGGTATAAGTTTCCCTCTGTATACACTATAGAAGATCCAAGTACAGATATCATAAATTATAGTAGCAATAATGGTATAAAAGATTCAAGTGCACTTTGGTTAACCGAGGATATGGTACAGAAAGAACTAAATAAGGTTAATATTAATAAATCTTCTGGACCGGATAAAATACATCCTCGGGTACTTAAGGAGCTAAGTTCAGCTTTATCTAGGCCATTGTTTCTTATTTTTGCTGATTCCCTCATGTCCGGAGGTGTGCCTCTGTATTGGAAAAAAGGCTGATGTTATTCCAATATTCATAAAGGGTAGTCGTTCACAGCAAGGTAATTTTAACTTCAGTGGTGGGGAAGATATTGGAAGGTTTAATAAGGTAACATGTTTTAGAGTTTATAACCAGCATGGATTTAGCAGGAATAGATCTTGTCAAACTAACTTGCTTGGCTTTTATGAGGAAGTAAGTAGAAATTTAGACTCTGGCATAGCAGTAGATGTAGTATACTTTTGATACAGTCCCCCATAGGCGACTAATGTATAAGCTAATGTTTGTTGGTATGGGGAGGCACATTTGTACATGGATAGAAAATTGGTTAATGAGTAGGATGCAGAGAGTAGTTGTTAATGGGGCTTCATCATTATGGACTAAAGTATTAAGTGGGGTGCCACAGGGTTCTGTTTTGGGGCCGCTTCTATTTAATCTATTTGTTAATGAATTGGTAGTGTGTATTGTCAGCAAGGTTTCTGTGTTTGCTGACGACACAAAACTTTGTCGACCTTTACAAACTTCAGAGGATGTGCAATCATTGCAGGGAGATCTAGATAGATTGTCACATTGGGCTGCTAAGTGGCAGATGAGATTCCATGTTGAGAAATGAAAGGTGATGCATTTTAGACTTAAAAATCCTTGTGCTGCTTATACTATAAGTTAAGTGTTAAGTGAATCTCTGTTGGAAAAGGATCTTGTTTTGGTGGATAACAAACTTAAAGCGCATCTATACCGAAAAATAGGATATTTTAAATTGACCATAACTGGAAACTATAATTCTTCCCAACCACCACTGTATCATTTTTTTTGTTAATCTGCCCCCTATTTCTTTAGATATCCAATCTAAAACTTCTTATATTTCAGCTGTCAATCAAGTTCCTTGCTCTCAAAAACTATTCTTCTGTGAGTAGTTTTACTGTACTGGAATACTGGAATGGTGACAGAGTTTTGACAGTTTGAATGCTGTATGCTGTGTGCAGGCTTGACAGTTGGTTTGTGGGGGAAAAGTCAGGTTGGATGAAAGTGGGAGTGGTTAAAAGAGGGAGGGGGGGGATACTACTCCTAAACAAAATGTGTGCTGGATTGAAGCCATGCAGCAACACACGTTTATCAGAGTGAGTGAGAGTCAATTATAGATTAAGACGAGGCAAAGTCATTTTTAAAGTATAGTGTCCCTTTAAAGGAAGCAAGCAGTGCCAGGCGGCAACAGCTAGAGCCAGCATGGTATTGTCTTGTATAAAGAGAGTTATGGATTCAAGGGAGGAAAATGTTATTCTCCCTCTTTACAAAAAAATGCTAAGGGCACTGAATCAAATATAACCCTATAGTAGGTGGGTGCAAAAGACAGTAATAGAATAGAATATGCACATTATATAGAGAAAGAAAGAAAACTGTCTGCACTCCTAAACAGTATTGCATTAAAAAGGTCCTTTATTTGTCAAACATATTAGGGACAAGATGTCAAATTATAAACATCTAAAAACATGCCTCAATAACATGGGGTATTGAAACGATCATTTGGCAAGTCATAACATTGTGCACGAGTGTAGGGTTGTACAATGTTACACAATGTTATGACTTGCCAAATGATCTTTTCAATACCCCATGTTATTGAGGCATGTTTTTAGATGTTTTTAATTTGATACCGTCCCTATCTATGTTCCACTATCTGTACAACACTATCTGTACAACACTATCTGTACAACACTATCTATGTACCACTATCTGTACAACACTATATGTACAACACTATCTGTACAACACTATCTGTACAACACTATCTGTACATCACTATCTGTACAACATTTACAGGATAGTGATGTACAGATAGTGATGTAAAGATAGTGTTGGACAGATAGTGATGTACAGGATAGTGTGTACAGAGTATACATGATGTACAGATAGTGATGTACAGATAGTTGGATGTACAGTAGTGATGTACAGATAGTGTTGTACAGATAGTGATGTACTGTGATAGTGTGGTACAGATAGTGATGTACGATAGTGTGTACAGATAGTGATGACAGATAGTGATGTCAGATAGTGATGTACAGATATGATGTACGGATTTGAGTACGGATAGTGATGTACAGATAGTGATTTACAGGATGAGTGATGTACAGATAGTGATGTACAGTAACATGATAGTGATGTACAGAGTTAGTGGATGTACAGATAGTGTAGTGTCCAGGATATTGATGTACGATATGGTTATGTACAGATAGTGATGTACAGTATAGTGATGTACAGATAGTGATGTACAGATAGTGGATGTACAGATACCGATAGTGATGTACGGATAGTGTGATAAGTACAGATAGTGTGTACAGATAGTGTGTACAGATAGTGATGTACAGATAGTGATGTACAGTAGTGATTCAACAGTATAGTGATGTACGGGATAGAGTGAGGTACGTAGTGATGTAACAGATATTGTTACAGATAGTGTGTACAGATAGAGTGATGTACAGATAGTGATGTACAGATAGTGATGTAACTGTGATAGTGTGTTACAGATAGTGATGTACAGGAATAGTGATGTACAGATAGTGATTACAGATACAAGTGATGTATACAGATAGTGATGTACGATAGTGATGTACGATAGTGATTTACTGGATAGTGTTGTACAGATAGTGATGTACAGATAGTGTGTAGCAGGATGTGAAGGTAATGTACAGATAGTGATGTACAGATAGTGATGTAGCTAGTGATAGTGATGTACAGATAGTGATGTACAGGATGTGATGTACATGATAAGGATGTAAAGTACAGATGTGATGTACAGATAGATAGTGATGTACAGTATAGGATGTACAGTATAGTGATTGTACAGATGTGATGTACAGATAGTGATGTACAGATAGTGTGATGTAGTCAAGATAGTGTGTACAGATAGTGATGTACGATAGTGGTCTGGATAGTGTTGACAGATGTGATGTACTGTGACTAGTGATGTACAGGATAGTGATGTCCTGGATAGTGACAGATGTACTGATAGTGTGTACAGGATAGTGATTACAGATACGGATAGTGTATGTACAGATAGTGATGTACAGTCAGGTAGTGATGTACAGATAGGTGATGTAACAGATAGTGTGATGTACAGATAGTGATGTACAGTACAGATAGTGATGGTGTTGATAGTGATGTACAGTACAGATAGTGATGTACAGATAGTGGATGTACATGATAGTGATGTACGGTAGTGTGTACAGATATGATGTACAGATAGTGATGTACAGATAGTGATGTACAGTAGTCAGATAGTGATGTACATGATAGTGTGTAGCAGATAGTGATGTACATGATAGTGATTTACAGTAGAGTGATGTAGCATTAATATTGATACAGATAGTGATGTACGATAGTGTGTACGATAGTGGTCAAGATTGATGTCAGATAGTGATGTACAGTAGTGGATGTACGATGTATTACGGATTGGGTGTGTACGATAGTGATGTACAGGTACAGATAGTGATGTTTACAGATAGTGATGTAACAGATAGTGATGTACAGATAGTGGTACATAGTGATGTACAATGATAGTGATGTACAGATAGTGATGTACAGATAGTGATGTAGCAGATAGTGTGTACAGATAGTGATGTACAGGATAGTGATTGTACAGTACGATGTGATGTATGGATAGTGATGTACAGGATAGTGTGTACTGAATAGTGATGTAAGTACAGATAGTGATGTACAGATAGTGATGTAGATACGTGATGTAAGATATGATGTACAGATAGTGATGTACAGATAGTGATGTAGCATATAGTGATGTACAGGATGTGTAGTGATGTACGGATAGTGTGTACAGATATTAGTAGATGTACAGATAGTGATGTACGAGAGTGATGTACAGATATTATGTACAGAATAGTGATGTACAGGATAGTGATGTACAGAAGTGATGTACGGATAGTGATGTACGATAGTGGTGGATATGTGTACAGATAGTGAGGTACAGATAGTGATGTACAGATAGTGTGTCAGATAGTGATGTACGAGTGATGTAAGATATGGGTGATGTACAGATAGTGATGTACGATAGTGATGTACAGATAGTGATGTACAGATGTGATGTACGGATAGTGATTTACAGATAGTGATGTACAGATAGTGTGTACAGGATAGTGATGTACGATAGTGTGTCTGTGATAGTGATGTACAGATAGTGATTACTGGATAGTGATTACAGATGGCTAGTGATGTACAGATATGATGTACAGGATAGTGATTGTACAGGATAGTGATGTACAGATAGTGTGTAGCAGATAGTGATGTACAGATAGTGATGTACAGATAGTGATGTACAGATAGTGATGTACAGATAGTGATTGTACGGATAGTGATGTACGAATAGTGATGTACAGGATAGTGATGTACAGATAGTGTGTACAGATAGTGATGTACGGATAGTGTGTACAATGATGTGATGTACAGATAGTGATGTACAGAATAGTGATTTACAGATAGTGAGTAGATGTGATGTACGATAGTGATGTACATGGTAGTGGATGTACAGATAGTGATGTACAGATATGATCAGAGTACGATAGTGATGTACAGATAGTGATTGTACGGATAGTGATGTACGAGAGGATAGTGATGTATCAGATAGTGATGTCACGATAGTGATGTACAGATAGTGATGTACAGATAGTGATGTACAGGATAGTATGTACAGATAGTGATGTACAGAGATGTGATGTGTACAGATAGTGATGTACAGATAGTGTTGTAAGGATTGTGTGTACGGATAGTGGATGTACAGAATAGTGATGTACAGTACAGATAGTGATGTACAAGTAGGAACAGATAGTGTGTACAAGGATACGTGATGTACAGGATAGTGATGTACAGATAGTGATGTACAGATAGTGATGTACAGATATGTGATGTACAGATATGTGTGTACATGGAATAGTGTTTACAGATAGTGATGTACAGATAGGGTGATGTAATTGATACAGATAGTGTGTACAGGATATGTGATGTACAGATAGTGATGTCGTACAGATAGTGTTGTACATAAAGATAGTGATGTACAGATAGTGTTACGTGATAAGTGTTACAGATACAGGATAGTGATGTACAGATAGTGATGTACAGATAGTGAGGTACAGATAGTGTGTACAGATAGTGATGTGACGATAGTGATGTCAAGGGATAGTGATGTACAGAGGTGATGTACAGATAGTGATGTACAGATAGTGATGTAACAGATAGTGTGTACAGATTGTTGTACATGGATATTTATTTATCAGATAGTGTATGGTACAGATAGTGGATGTACATACAGATAGTGATGTGTAGAGTACAGATGAGTGTGTACAGATAGTAGTACAGGATAAGATTGATGTACAGATAGTGTGATAGTGATACATGATAGTGATGTACAGATAGTGATGTACAGATAGTGATGTACAGATATGTGATGTACAGATAGTGATGTACAGATAGTGATGTACAGATAGTAGATGTTACGATAGTGATGTACGTATAGTGATTTAGATAGTGATGTACAGATAGTGAGTAATAGTGACTTGCGTCAGAAGTATTCTAGATAGTGTTTTGGTTATAAGTGAGGGCCCCTCCCTACAAAAGTTCCCCTGGATTAAACATCACTTTGTAGAGACACATGAAAAGAATTAACCATCTCACAAGAGAGAACAAGCCACAACCACGAAGATAATATTCAGAACACCTGAAGTGCAACTCTAGAGAGACACTAACCCATATGATTATTTGGAACCCCTACTTACCAGTGATAATGGCTGGCACATGTCCCCAAACCAATGGCAAAGTAAGAACTCTGGGACCAAATGTTGATTCTGATTCTGTTTGCATGGCGGTAATGTGAATCCTTCCACAAAGAACCGGCTAATGTTGGAAGAGAAGAATAGTGGAGCAGGATGGCTATGACGGTAACAGAGGAACTGAGGACAGCTAGATTATGAATATAGCCAGGAGACAATACTAAAAAGGGTACAAATAGTACACCTGCTATTATCGCATTCACAGAAGCCAATACCTGCATAGTCCATAACCATGGTGCTCCTACTCACTTTCAGTGCGGTGATCCCAGTAGAATACAAAATCCGACAGAAAAAGAGCTACATCTATGTGTAGTGGATTCCCGCGGTGTTGCTTTCAGCCTTGCACAGACAGGTGAGATAGAAAGCGTGGTCCAAGCAAAGCTGCCTAGTGAGATGGACGATGGAGTTAAGTAGACGAGGGCCAGGGTCTCCAGATTCGCCTTCCAAATGCTGCCGAATCAAACAACACGACACTTGAGGGCCTCATACCTACCTATATGTAGCATTCATCATGCACTAACGCCTTTATGTGTCAATCCTGCGTTATACGCGGTTCTCTGACTGGGTCTGTCTAAGATCACTGTTGACTCATATACATCTTATTAATATCAGTAAGGTCCATGTTAACTATATTGGCCTATTCCCAATCAACGTAATATCAGTAAGGTCCATGTTAACTATATTGGCCTATTCCCAATCAACGTAATATCAGTAAGGTCCATGTTAACTATATTGGCCTATTCCCAATCAACGTAATATCAGTAAGGTCCATGTTAACTATATTGCCATTCCCAATCGTAATTTTTATAAGGTCCATTTAACTATATGGGCCTATTCCCAATCATCGATACAGTAAGGTCCATGTTAACTATATTGGCCTATTCCACTCATACTATCTGTAAGGTCCATGTTAACTATATTGGCCTATTCCCAATCATCTATCTGTAAGGTCCAGTTAACTATATTGGCCTATTCCCATCATACTAATCTGTAAGGTCCATGTTACTATATTGGCCTATCCCATCATACTATCTGTAAGGTCCTGTTACTATATTGGCCTATTCCCAATCATACTATCTGTAAGGTCCATGTAAACTATATTGGCCTATTCCCAATCATACTACCTGTAAGGTCCATCTTGGCCTATTCCCATATCAGCAATACTTTTTTCCAGTGGAAATATATGCAATTGTGCTTTAAATTATTTAAGTTAATAGGTTTCTTAAAATACCCCCCCAATTAAATAAATTAAATGTGTTATTATTTTTAATATCCCATAAATCAGGTAATAACTTGGGACTGTTACTTAATTTACTTATAAAGTGACCCCTATTAATAAACTTCATGTGGATATAATAATTCTTCACAATCCGACATTAAAGAAAAATAAACAAATGAAAATAGGGCCTAAAACAATGTATTTGTCAAACATTAACATGGTTAATAGAGATTAAATTACTAAAAAAACTTTTTTGGAAGGGAGACTGGAAAAAACAGTAAGAGGGCCTTCTACACATAGTCAGAATAAATTTTGTGGTTATTGTGCTTTAAAAGCTGGGAATACATGCAGGAGGGTGGTCAGAAAATAAACATGGATCACTTAATGGAAATTCTTTTTGAATAAATAGAAATAAAGGGTAACTAAAAATATTACAAAAACTGTGATAAAACAATGCTGGATTGAAAGAGGCCGTAGTTTCCTATGATCATTGACTTTTAACTTGGGCTTTGCTTACTTTTCTCCTAAAACCACAGGAAGGTACACTTAATCCTCCCGTACACGGCATCAATATTCCGTCGAAATTGGTTAATAGATCGAACTATTAATGACATTTTGCCATTAATAGCAATATAGATCAGTCTATCAAAAAAACTATAATCGGGCAAGGTCCTATCTTCCTTGGTTTTCAAGATTAATTGAAAGATAGATAGATAGAGAGAGAGTGAGAGAGAGAGAGAGAAATAGATAGATAGAGAGAGAGAGAGAGAGAGAGAGAGATAGATAGATAGATAGATAGATAGATAGATAGATAGATAGATAGATAGATAGATAGATAGAGATAGATAGATAGATAGATAGATAGATAGATAGATAGATAGACTAATAGGTGGATAGAGAGATAGATAATTGGAGCGTTATATAGATAGATAATTGACAGATAGATCGATAGATAGATAGATAATAGATAGATAGACAGATAGATAGCACCACATTAAATGAATAGGTGGAGGAATAGATCGATAGATAGATAGATAGTAGAAAGATAATAGATAGATAGTAGATAGATAGATAGATTGATAGACAGACAGACAGACAGACAGACAGACAGATAGATAGATAGATAGATATATAGATAGATAGATAATAGATAGATAGATAGATAGACAGATAGACTAATAGGTGGATAGATAGATAGATAGGTAGATAGATAGATAGATAGATAATTGACAAATAGATAGATCAATAGAAATCCCACATACAGGTACGGTATGGTAAGTCTTTAATAAATGTTCAGAGGCAAACTGGTTCCAAACCAATCCCACATACAGGTACGGTATGGTAAGTCTTTAATAAATGTTCAGTGGCAAACTGGTTCCAAACCAATAAATGTTCAGTGGCAAACTGGTTCCAAACCAATCCCACATACAGGTAAGGTATGGTAAGTCTTTAATTAATGTTCAGAGGCAAACTGGTTACAAACCAATCCCACATACAGATACATTATGGTATGGCAAACTGGTTACAAACCAATCCCACATACAGATACATTATGGTATGTCTTTAATAAATGTTTAGTGGCAAACTGGTTCCAAACCAATCCCACATACAGGTACGGTATGGCATACAGGTACGGTATGGTAAGTCTTTAATAAATGTTCAGTGGCAAAATGTTCCAAACCAATCCCACATACAGGTACGGTATGGTAAGTCTTTAATAAATGGTCAGTGGCAAAATGGTTCCAAACCAATCCCACATACAAGTACGTTATGGTAAGTCTTTAATAAATGTCCAGTGGCAAACTGGTTCCAAACCAATCCCACATACAGGTACGGTATGTAATATGATGTTCCACCATGTCCCAGCACCAACCGCATAGTTTTTTTTTCAAAAAGCTCCCAAACTCTAATTACCTCTCCGCTTTCCTCCGCTGCACTGACGACCAGCAGCCGCGTCTGTGATTGGCTGCGCTCAGCCAAACACAGACGCGACTGCCGGTCCGCCCCTCTGCTTGCATTCTTGCAAGCAGAGGGCCGGCAGTGCGGCGAAAGAACGAGGGGGAGGTAAGTAAGAGTTTGGGGGGCTTTCTGAAAAAAAAAATTATGCGGTTGGGGCTAGGGGACATGGGGGATCAGCATATTAAAAATCAGTTTTACGGGTGGACATACCTTTAAAATGTAAAGTACCAGAGGAAGGGAAGCAGGATTGGTAATTCCTACCACCTCGTCAGCATGAAGAAAATTGCTTCTGCCAGGCTTTCTCAATGCTTTCTTCATGCTTTCCAATAAAGGAAAGCCAGGGACACTAACCTGGCGGATGAAAGCTGTACTTGCTGCGTGATACTTGTGAAGGTTCTCATTCATCCAGGTCATGGTATATCTTCTCAAGAAAAAGCCAGTCGATGACTAGCGAAACGTCTTCAAGAACACATTTCAGTCAGTTGATCTAATTGAATACAACAGATGTACTTGCTGCTGTATGTATGCATGTATTTTATTTCTTATATAGCGCTCATATTCCGCAGCGCTTTACAATATTTACTCAATTCACATCAGGCCCTGTCCCGAAGAGCTTACAATCTAATACACATATAACAACCTATCAGTATGTCTTTATGATTGTGGGTAACGGGGTACCTGGAGGAAACCCACACCAAGCACAGGGAGAACATACAAACTCTTGCAGATGTGTCAAGGGTGGAATCAAACCCTGGACCTCAGCGCTGCAAGGTATCAGTGCTAACCACTGAGCCACCGTGCTGCCCCGGGGTGCTCCTTAACAAAATGATACTGGGAAGTAGGAATAATCAGTCCACTTCCAGTCCAGGTACTTTTCATTTTTAAAAGTTAATTTTATAGTGTGTTTGTCCATTTAAGAGAATACATAAAATGTAACATTAGCACCAAATGTAATTTCGCTGCCATGGATAAAATAGGCTACAAAGGGGGGGTTTAGTTACAGACGTGTCTGTGTTTTCTCATTCGACTAACAGCCCAGCTGATTTTAGGAGAGTTGACAATTCACATCGGATAAATCTCCCCTTTTCTTCTCTACCATCTGATCTGCTGACCCTGCATCAGGTACTGTGTGTGTGAGCAGGATGAGATCATGTCATTGGGGAGGTGAGGGTTAGAAAGGGTCAGCGCTGTTCCTTTGCATTGCCTGCCATTCAGATTCTTCTAGAAGGGACAGATGCAAGGCTGACACAGTTACACAAGTAAACAACACGGTCCATTACTCAATCAGCCTGTAATCTGCCGCTCGCCATGTTTCATTTATATAGCCAGACCCTGACATTCTATGATTCAGGTGTTTGGTGTTTATGTCAACGAATCATTTTCCAGGGACTACGGAAAGTCTATCATTTTTCCATTGGTGCGATTTTCCAATCGGAATCGCTGCTGCAGTTATTATAATATATATACAATGCTTGCCACCATGGGGGCGACTAAGGGAACTAAGGTTGAATCATAAAGTATATAGAAATGTTTATGCTAGTATTAGTGTTATAATGCTATAGCACAGAGTCATTCACAATAGGGAATCAACTAAACACAAGTATTATTAGCCCTTTTCACTTAAAAAAAGAACTAAAGGGTTAAAAAAAACGCAGCTTTCCCAGACGGGTAACCTATAACTGCATTAAAGAAATAAAATATTTCTCCTTCCTCCAGATGCTTGTGAAGGTTCTCATTTCCAGGTCATGGTAATCTGTTGTATTCAATTAGATCAACTGGACTTGAAAGTAGTTCTTGAAGACGTTTCGCTAGTCATCCGACTGGCTTTCTCAATTCAGAATGACTTGACAAGAATCTGTGGCAATTATGACCCTGGAAAATCCCAATTAGCATATCACAGCCAGGTGTTAAGGGTGTGATTGGGTAGTGGCTAAGAGGTGTTATAGGAACGCCCAGAGTAGGTGTTAAAACAGCATTGTACATGGCGAGACAGTTGGGTCGAACCCCCCACCTCTATTTAGGCTGGTTCTTTATTTTCACAATAAATGGCCTCCTTAAACACCTCTCTGAAACCAGTCACGTTCCTTCGCCAGTATATTAACATTACCATCTTCAAAGGTATGGCTTTATCCTTAAGATGCAGATACACGCTGAGTCTCTGACCCGAGGAATGGCTCTCTGGCTGGGCCATATGTGATGCAGGTGCTGTTTGGTCTCCCCCACATACAAATCAGAGCATTCTTCAATGCACTGCACTGATATATGATGTCGCTTTCTTGTGTTTAGGTATTGGGTCTTTCGGATGTACCAATTGCTGCCTCAGGGTGTTGTTCGGTTTAAAGCAGACAGGGATACGATGTTTTTTGAAAATTCTTCTTAATTTCTCGGAGACCCGTACATATTGGATGACCATGTTCTTCCTCTGTCTGTGTTTCCCCTTCACTGTTGATATTGGTGTTCTTTTCTTTCCTCTACTTCTTTTGACAAAGGCCCAGTCTGGATATCCCAAGTTTTAAGGGCTGCTGAGATGTTTAATTTCTTTAGCCTTCGCCTCTGTGCTAGTGGGGATGTCTCTGCTCTGTGTTGCAGGGTTCTGATGACACCCAGCTTGTGATCTAAAGGGTGGTGTGGGAGTCAAACATCAATACTGATCTGTGTGTGTTGGTTTTCTGTAAAACCTCTACTTCCAGTTTACCATTTTCCTTAACTTCTACAAGCAGTCCAAGAAAGCCAGTTTGTTGTTTTGTACCTATTCCTTCTGGAATTTAATGTTTTGGTCCACCGCATAATGTGTTCTGTGAGCTTGTACTTCCTTCTGGTGGATTTTAACCCAGGGGTCATCAACATATCTGAACCAGTGGCGGGGTGCTATGCCCTTAAGGTATAAGCGCCTGTTTTCTACCTCCTCCAGTAAAGGTTGGCCACAGGGGTTGAAACTGGGAGATCCATAGCACATCCATGTTTTTGCTTATAGAAATTATCCCTGTATTTGAAATAGGTGGTATTCAGGCACCAGTCCAACAAGGAAACACCTGTTCTGGGTTGAGATCAGTCTGCTGGTAAGAGTGCTGTCTTGGGCCCAGCCGTTTTCTCACCATGTCAACAGCCTCCTTGGTGGGTATACAAGTGAAGAGAGATGTCACATCATAGGACACCATAGTTTCTTCGCACCAAGTTACTTATCTTCAATCTTGTTGGTGAAATCCTGAGAGAGTTCTGGATGTGATGTCTTAGAAATTCCCACCAAAGGTCCTAAGATGTTAGCTAGATATTTTGCCACCTTGTATGTTACAGAGCTGATGCTGACTGACTATAGGTCTAGTGGGGCCCCTTCCTTATGTATCTTGGGAGTCCATATATGATGGATGTGCCTCACCAGGGTAGAGGCGATGATACATTGTCGGTCAATGGCTTTATTTTTGAAGCTGTTGTAGTAAGTCTATGACTCTTTTCGTAACGGTGTGGGGATCCCTTGTTAAAGCCTATATGGTTGTTATCGGCCAGGAGCATGGTCACCTTATCATGGTAGTCGAGGGGTGTTGAGTACCACTGTGCATCTTCCTTTATCTGCCGGTAGAATGGTGATACTGGAATCTGTACAATGCTGTTTAACACCCTACTCTGGGCGTTCCTAAAACACCTCTTAGCCACTACCCAATCACACCCTTAACACCTGGCTGTGGATATGCTAATTGGATTTTCCAGGGTACATAATTGCCACAGATTCTTGTACAGTCATTCTGAATTGAGAAAGCCAGTGGATGACTAGCGCGAACGTCTTCAAGAACTACATTTCAAGTCCAGTTGATCTAATGAATACAACAGACTTCCTCCAGATCTTACATGTAGTAGAAATCCATAGTGACATCCAGAATACAGTGCCAATTCCATTTCTAACGTGTGCACATAGGGGAGAAAGACATTTTTATTTCTTAAAGGGCAAGTCCAGTCCTAAAATGAAAACTACATACAGGTAAAATCACCCCCAGAACACTAAACGGTAATAGTTTGAAATGTGAAATATATAAGTTAGCCTGAAATCTGCACAATGTTCCTGTTTTCCCCCTGTTCTGCTTCCTGGTTCTTCCAGTTAGTAAAATGTCATTATGGATTGACACAGTTGACATCACAGGCCAATGAATGAATTTAATCCCATCTCTGCCTCTTCTGAGCATGCCCAGGCTCAGTACGGCTCAGTACATGTTTTAAATTGCTCAGCTTCATTGAGGAATTCAGAAGAATAGCAGACATACAGTAATGAATTCTTTGGACAAACAATGTATATCAACAAATTTTAAAGAGGCCATTTCTTTCTAAAAGTGTTCTTATGAGGGTGGAGTTGTCCTTTAAAGTTGTTTACAGGGTACTGTGTCCTTTTGGCTGAACATTTAAAGAATGATATCCTTTGGACTGGTCCAGGTGCCTCCCCTCACTTGGTCAGTGGCCTCTGCCTGACCTATGAGAACCCTTGTTAGATGCAGTGAACAAGTACTCATTGTTTGCTCAGTTTCCAAATAAAAGGAACCAGAAACGGACTGAGACAAGACTTTCTGCAGCTGATATTTCCAATTTAGGGATTTTCTCCTTTAAACATTATTTATATAATTTGCTGGAATAAATCCGAACAATACGTTTAATAAGACATTAATTTCTGGTCCCTAATTATTAATGTAAAAGTATCACAAAATTACACCTAGTTATATAAAATCCCAGTGAACACTATTGGGTGATTATTTTTTCTGCATTCACTCATTATCTGAAAGCCAAGGTCACCATGGTGGAATTTAAATATATAGAATTGCAAACAATTCAAAAAGGTTCAGTCCTCCAAAATGTATTTACATTTTGACAGTTCTTAGGGGGGAAAAATTCTAAAGAAAGAAACCTCCAAATGCCCCATTAACAGTACCCAGGGTGAGGACCTAAACCACTAGGTCCCTTCCCTCTGGTTACCTTCAATATCAAGAAACATAGTGTCTGAATGTTGTAACCACTTGGCACCTGCTCTGTTCCACCTCAGTCTGGACCTGTCTAATAGGAATACCAATAGAGCATCTTCCTATTGGTAGGCCTGGGGCCAAAAGGGGGAGGATCAAACAGTCTGGGGATGTGAAATAGCACTTTGGCAGAAAATTTCAGATTAAGAAGTTTAGTAATAATAACATTCTTAATTTCTTTAATCCCAGGCTTTATGTCTTAAAGCCCTAATAGTAATGCCTATTTAACTCATTCTGGAAAAGTCCATTGAATAATGTAGCAAATCCAGTGCTCATCCTGTGTCACATGACATATAATATGAAATGTCTCTTCAACAGTTCAATAAGGGCTACTACAGACATGTCTTTACCATGCTAGGTATATCTAGATCTATATAATCTAGAGAAAAATTGATATGTTATACTGTATAAGTGTTAGGGATAGTGTCATTATAATAATCTGTTATAAAGCATTCCCTGTTCTAAACCCAATATAAGTATCATCATCCTAAAATAGAATGCAGAGGTCTAGATATTGTGCTGGTTTCTATAGGGATTTGTAAAACAAGACAGATATTTTTTGATAACTTGTTCCTATGAAATATGGTTAAAGTCCCTTTAGGAGGTGATGGAGCTTGCAGGTACCATAGCAGTCAAAGCTCCACTCACCGGCTGTGAATTGAAGATTCACAAAAGACTTTGTATGCATTTATTTATGTCAGCCCCAACAAGGTCAGTTGAATGGTTCTTGTTCCAAATGAGGTCACTTTACTTTCACTATGATCTTTATTCAGTCAGGCAATGGTTTAAAGCCAGAATTTCTCTCTATTCTTGGTAGTTCTTTTATAATAAATGTTTAGTGGAAAACTGGTTACAAACCAATCCCACATACAGGTACGGTATGGTAAGTCTTAATAATGTTCAGTGGCAAATGGTTCCAAACCAATCCCACATACAGGTACGGTATGGTAAGTCTTTAATAAATGTTCAGTGGCAAACTGGTTCCAATCCAATCCACATACAGGTACGGTATGGTAAGTCTTTAATAAAGTTTCAGTGGCAAACTGGTTCCAAACCAATCCCACATACAGGTACGGTATGGTAGTCTTTAATAAATGTTCAGTGGCAAAACTGGTTCCAAACCAACCACATACAGGAACGTATGGTAAGTCTTTAATAATGTTCAGTGGCAAAATGGTTCCAAACCATCCCACATACAGGTACGGTATGTAAGTCTTTAATAAATGTTTAGTGGCAAACTGGTTACAAAAACATCCCACATACAGGTACGGTATGGTAAGTCTTATAAATGTTCAGAGGCAAACTGGTTCCAACCATCCACATACAGGTACGGTATGGTAAGTCTTAATAATGTTCAGGGCAAACTGGTTCCAAACCAATCCCACATACAGGTAAGTATGGTAAGTCTTTAATTATGTCAGAGGCAAAACTGGTTACAAACCAATCCCACATACAGATACTATGGTAGTCTTTAATAAATGTTTAGTGGCAAACTGGTTCCAAACCAATCCCACATACAGGTACGGTATGGTAAGTCTTTAATAAATGTTCAGTGGCAAATGGTTCAAACCATCCCACATACAGGTACGGTATGGTAAGTCTTTAATAAATGGTCAGTGGCAACTGGTTCCAAACAATCCCACATACAAGTACGTTATGGTAAGTCTTAAAAATGTCAGTGGCAAAAATGGTTCCCACCAATCCCACATACAGGTACGGTATGTGGAAGTCTTAATAAATGTTTAGTGCAAACGTGTTACAAACCAATCCCACATACAGGTACGGTATGGGAAGTCTTTAATAAATGTTCAGAGGAAAACTGGTTCCAAACCAATCCCACATACAGGTACGGATAGGTAAGTCTTAATAAATGTCAGTGGCAAACTGGTTCCAAACCAATCCCACATACAGGTACGGTTATGGTAAGTCTTAATAAATGTTCAGTGGCAAACTGGTTACAAACCAACCACATACGATACTTATGGTATGTCTTTAATAAATGTTTTAGTGGCAAACGGTTCCAAACAATCCCACATTCAGGACGGTATGGTAAGGTCTTTAATAAATGTTAGTGGCAAACTGGTTCCAAACCAACCCCACATACAGGTACGGTATGGTAAGTCTTTAATAATGTTCAGTGGCAAAATGTTCCAAACCAATCCCACATACAGGTACGGTATGGTAGTCTTTAATAAATGGTCAGTGGAATGGTTCCAAACCAATCCCATACAGTACGTATGGTAGTCTTTAATAAATGTCCAGTGGCAAACTGGTTCCAACCATCCCAATACAGGTACGGTATGGTAAGTCTTTAATAAATGTTCAGTGGCAAATGGTTCCAAACCAATCCCACTACAGGTACGGTATGGTAGTCTTTAATAAATGTTCAGTGGCAAACTGGTTCCAAACCAATCCCACATACAGGTACGGTATGGTAAGTCTTAATAAATGTTCAGTGGCAAACTGGTTCAAAACAATCCCACATACAGGTACGGTATGGTAAGTCTTTAATAAATGTTCAGTGGCAAAATGGTTCCAAACCAATCCCACATACAGTACGTTATGGAAGAAGTCTTTAATAAATGTTCAGTGGCAAACTGGTTCAAACCAGTTTGAAATACGCGAAATCCTCGTAATTTGGGAATTTTCGAAAACACGGCTCGGAAAAGTTTGGAAGGCGGAAAACCAAAATCCGTGATATCCGCCGTTCGCAAACGAGGTAAATCCGCCGCGGATCGGGTTCGGTTCCGGAACTGGGCATCATCAGTGGCTAACTGGTTCCAAACCAATCCCACATACAGGTACGGTATGGTAAGTCTTAAAAATGTTCAGTGGCAAACTGGTTCCAACCAATCCAACATACAGGTACGGTATGGTAAGTCTTTAATAAATGTTCAGTGGCAAAATGGTTCCAAACAATCCCAAAACAGTACGGTTATGGTAAGTCTTTAATAAATGTTCAGTGGCAAAATGGTTCCAAAACCAATCCACATGCATGTTTACTTGGATTGAGTGCCTACATTGACCTATATATATATATATATATATATATATAACTGCAAAAGGGAAAACTGAAAAACATTCCCTCGTTTTGTATTTCCTTTAATAATATGTAATGAGGAAGGCTCTTTCCTTGACAAGTTTAAAATGGAGACCAAAGTCAAAATGGAGATATCTCTGACTAGTGAGAGATCAATGCTCAATCTTTGTCAGCAGAATAATGTAGCAGCTGAGATACATTTAAAATTCCATCTAAACCTTGGATGGACAGATGATGTGGTAAATAGGAGACATTTTATGGCATTTGTGGATTACCAGAAATGTAATTTGGCTATTTTCCAATTCGAACTGAACTATAAGCCCAAGGCTCCCCAGACTACCCTTAACTGTCTTTTGACGCCTTGGGATGCCATGGGTTAAGTACAGTCAGGTCTAGAGTGCCGCATGATGGAGATCCCTGTTGCAGGCTGCTCGTGTGCTAAAGCTGGAATATGGGGGAATTAATTAATGAAGATACTCCATGTTAAAGATGCATTAAATCCAGGATTTGGTTTGGGATTTGGCTGAATTCCAAGAGTTTTTGAAAGGTTTGTATTCACCCAAATCCTTAACATTTGGCAAAATAAACCATGGTTCTTATGGGTGATAATGTGTTTGTCAACTGAACTTAACAATTTGCTGCATATAGAAGGTGCACGTTGGTTGGTGAAGGCTGGGAAAATAGGAGTTTGAAGTAGAGGGAGCAACCCCCACGACCACAGGTAGTTCACAGACCCTCATACGGGTCCCATGTCTCGTCTGGTTTTGGGGCCCCCATTTAAAGTTCTGCTGGGGAGTACAAATCCCTTGTTAACTAGATGTGTCCCTTTAAAATACACACGTAAGTGCAAGACGCCCCTATACTGGGAGTAGGATTTTGAATTCGCTATTGTTCCAGGGATTTGTTATTTCAATCAAAACAACTTAATCATGAATAAAGCTGTTCAAAAGCGGAGACTTCCGTTCTGAAAAGGGGTTTCGAAAACCCCAAAACAGACCAATAAAAGTCAATGGGGGTTCCATGGAAAGTTATAAATAGCAATACAAATTCATGTATTCGATATTTATCGAAATCGAGAATTTCCAAATATTTCATTTAGAAAATTTGAGAATTCTGGAATATTCGATTTAAAAAATTCAATAATTCAATAAATCTGTGAAAAGTTCCACGATTCTGAAAAAAAATTGGAAACCGTCAGTTCCCGAGTCAGAACCGAATGATATATCCAATTGGCATTCATTCAATATCATACACGGCTATAACTTGCAAAATGCCAATAATGTCTGTAGGAGCTGGTAGCCAAAGCTCCCAAAATGTTTCTGGTACCATTAAAAGAAATATATATGTACAAACACACGGCATTAGAGAGTTTACCCTTCATCCTAGTAGATCTGTTTAATGCACAAAAACATGTAAAACATTTGTAAACATGACATCTAGTGTTAAAGATTCACCCGAAAAGTGAACGATTCCTTTAATGTATTGATTAAAGCCTGGGAGGTTAAGGAGCTATGTCTTACCTTTGGCCCTGGATGCTGAGATATTGATTAAAGCCTGGGAGGTTAAGGAGCTATGTCTTACCTTCGGCCCTGCATCCTGAGAATATTGGATTGAAAATGGGAGGTTAAGGAGCTATGTCTTACCTTCGGCCCTGGTCCTGAGATATTGATTGAAAATTGGAGGTTAAGGAGCTATGTCTTACCTTCGGCCCTGCATCCTGAGATATTGATTGAAGAATGGGAGGTTAAGGAGCTATGTCTTACCTTCAGCCCTGATCCTGAGATATTGATGAAGAATGGGAGGTTAAGGAGCTATGTCTTACCTTCGCCCTGGTCCTGAGATTTGATTGAAGAATGGAGGTTAAGGAGCTATGTCTACCTTCGGCCCTGCATCCTGAGATATTGATTGAAGAATGGAGGTTAAGGAGCTATGTCTTACCTTCAGCCCTGGTCCTGAGATATTGATTGAAGAATTGGAGGTTAAGGACTATGTCTTACCTTCAGCCCTGCATCCTGGATATTGATTGAAGAATGGGAGGTTAGGAGCTATGTCTCCTTCAGCCCTGATCCTGAGTTATATTGGTTGAAGAATGGGAGGTTAAGGAGCTATGTCTACCTTCGGCCCTGATCCTGAGATATTGATTGAAGAATGGGAGGTTAAGGAGCTTGTCTTACCTTCGGCCCAGGATCCTGAGTTTATTGATATGAAATGGGAGTTAAGGAGCTATGTCTTACCTTCGGCCCAGGATCCTGAGATATTGATTGAAGAAGGGAGGTTAAGGAGCTATGTCTTACCTTTGCCCTGGATGCTGAGATTTGATTGAAATGGGAGGTTAGGAGCTATGTCTTACCTTCCGCCTGGATCCTGAGATATTGATTGAAGCGCTGGGAGTTTATTAGCGGGGTTAAT